>OW240912.1:15816773-15851910 GCA_933207985.1 Pelobates cultripes
CATACTTTTTCCACCTGCACTGTGAATGTTTACATGGTGTGTTCAATAAAAACATGGCAACATTTCATTCTTTGTGTGTTATTAGTTTAAGCAGACTGATTGTCTATTGTTGTGACTTAGATGATCAGATCACATTTTATGACCAATTTGTGCAGAAATCCATATCATTCCAAAGGGTTCACATACTTTTTCTTGCAACTGTACATATACACACACATTCTGCAATATAACTAGCTCCCTCTCCTATCCATCTACATCCAAGACATGCCTTCTGTAATACAGTTGCGCTCCAATCACATGCTTGTCATGTGGAAGCCACTTTGGCATTACGGAGTGAGAGGAGACACTGGGCATGTGCATCTCATGGATACACTAAAACAACAACTGCCACAATAAAACACTTTAGAAAGCCTTCGATCCAAAGCTGCATAGTGAGTCTATAGGGCAGCTTATCCGATTACTATACTGTGCTCTGGACCGATAATCGCAGAGTAAGAAAATAAATAAATAAATAAAAAGCGGTCTGACTTGTCCAACAGTACATGTAACGGACAGTCGCTTTGTGCAACATTGCAGTAAGTGTTGCTGCATTATAAATGAATGTATATGATGCAAAATAATTAAGTATTGCAGTTTCTTGTAATACCATTTACTAACAAATGTTTAGGGACAAGCTTTCAGGAGTTCCTCTCCTATTCAATATAAAGCATTTCTGACCACAGTGAAACAAGCAAACTGCAAAAATCCAAACATTTTGCCTAAATAAGAAGTGTGGAGGCAGGGAGCATGGTGGAAATGGAATTAACATAAAAGCTTTCCAGATATCAGTAAGAAGCTACAGTGATGGGAGCACATTCGTAAAGGACAAAGTGAGCATGATAGAAGGTATACTTTAAAGTACTGGAAATGCAGTGATGGCAGAATAGGTTAAAAAGAACACCCCATCATTTCAATGCAGTCGTCCTGAATGTTTAACCCTTCAAGTGAAAACATTGCTGTTTTGCAGAAAGAACAATTTTTACCTTGAACAGTTTAACGCGACTATAGTGAATCTTTCGCTGTACTGACCGAGTGCAATGTTGTTACGTGGCAGCACACGGAAACGCAATGAAGACAATGCTTCGTATAGGGAAGCTAAACATGCGCGTGGCACTCACTGCGGATGTGCATCAGTTTTCCAATCTTATGAGAGTCATTACAATGGACCATCATCTGAGAAAGCCATGCCTCCTTGACGACGTTGCGGGCAGAGAAGTACACTGCTCTAAATAGGGACACTATAGTTTTAGGAATACAGCTTTGCATTCCTAGTGCTATAATGTTCCTTTGATAAATATTAGCAGTAGCAGTATGAGAAGCTGTTCCTTGAGTGCAGTGACAGAAATAAACAAATTAATATACGTGCATCAGGTTACAGAATGCAGAGTGGCTGTCATATCATAAAATATGTACTTACTTTGGATATTTTATCAAGCAGTGTATATGCGATATACATTTGCGGTATAATTAAGCTTATAACCGTATAACTATGTTGCTGTACAGTCAGGATTACATGGTGTATTATGGAAGGAATCAGTAGGGACTGTTGTGACAAACCCTGAATAAGCGTATTAACCTTTTAAAGCCAGTAGTGTGTCAGAACGTCCTGCATATTTGGTGCATTCATGGTTAAATCCCTGCTCACACCAGGTATCAATGGATACCAAGGGCTCCCCTCTATCTTCAGGGGACATTTTAGGGGCCTCAGACTTTTAGAGGAGCTCTTTGCGGTGCTGGAAGCCAGCGATACAAACCGCTCTTTAAATAGGAATTTAAATACCCACTAAAAGATTGTGGTGTTGGCAAGGTTAAATCCCTGCACACAAAATCCCTGCACACAATGCATACTTGAGGCTCCTCTGAATTTCTGGGGCCAATTGCCAATTTTAGTGGCCCCAAAATGTTTGATGAGTTACATGCAGGGTTAAATCCAATGGATACCTGGGGCAGCTTTTAGTTGAAATCAGTGCTGCACAGAAGTCTTTAACTCTATTAAAGAAACCGAGACTTGGCGATTGCCCTCGGTTTTGGTGTGCAGGCAGCTTTGTGGAGACCCTCCTTGGTCTGAAGCGACACTGGCAGAGTCGCCCAGCCTATTCCCTAGCAGTTTGGGGTTGGTGCTGGGCTTAGCCCAATTCCTAGCACCAATCTCTGTATGTTCAGCTGGGAATATATAGATATTGCAGCTTCAGCAGAGAAATTGCAATGTTTATATTGCAGGGTTAAGACTGTCAGAGCCACTAGAAGAGCTTTCTGCAGTTTCATGGAGTCTGACTCCGTGAAAAGATGCGGGACGTCCTAATGCTGTGCATGTGGACATCCAGCATCTTCAAATCCCTCATTGGAAAGTACTGAGTTAATGCTTTCCTAGGAGGAAGGACTAATGTGCATGCTGACTTTGGAGGAGGAGCCAGGGGTGAGGTCCCTTGCCACTGGAATCAAATCAGTGGGGAAAAAAAGAAAAAAAGTTTTTAACCCTTTATTTGCTGCTGGGGTGTAGCAGAGGTGCCCTACAGTGTTAGGAATGTTTTAACAGTGTACAGTGTTCTTAAGTGATTAAAGTACAGTAAATATCAGTGTTGTAGCATTTGTTAGGAGCACACTACACAATGCATACATTTTACTACTGACGAATATAATGCACATTGAAGGCAGTAGGTTTTATAGAAAAGGCAAAATAAAGCAGTTTGATGTAGAGATAATTGTGGGCTGTATATCAGCAGGTCTGATAGAAAACAGTGTATTACAAAGCACTGCATTACAGATAGCTAGCTATATATAAAGCACTGTGTACTACAGATAGCTAGCTATATATAAAGCACTGTGTACTACAGATCTAGAGAATATATATCTCCCTGCATTACAGATAAATGGCTTCATATAAAGCAGTGTGTGTGTGTGTATATATATATATATAATAGGATTTTAAATCACAGTATTTAACAAATCACATTACAAAATATCTAGCACAGTATAGAATGAATACAGAACACACTAATACTATACTGTATATTCGTTATACTATACTGTATATTCTGTTTATAGAGCACAGTATATTCTGTTTATAAAGCACAGTATATTATATTATTCTGTTTATAAAGCACAGTATATTATATTATTCTGTTACTAAAGCACAGTATATGATACCATGTTTATAAAGCACAGTATATAATATTATTCTGTTTATAAAGCACAGTATATAATATTATTCTGTTTATAAAGCACAGTATACAATATTATTCTGTTTATAAAGCACAGTATATAATATTATATTATTCTGTTTATAAAGCACAGTATATGATATTATTCTGTTTATAAAGCACAGTATATAATATTATTCTGTTTATAAAGCACAGTATATAATATTATTCTGTTTATAAAGCACAGTATATAATATTATTCTGTTTATAAAGCACAGTATATAATATTATATTATTCTGTTTATAAAGCACAGTATATGATATTATTCTGTTTATAAAGCACAGTATATAATATTATTCTGTTTATAAAGCACAGTATATAATATTATTCTGTTTATAAAGCACAGTATATAATATATTATTCTGTTTATAAAGCACAGTATATGATATTATTCTGTTTATAAAGCACAGTATATAATATTATTCTGTTTATAAAGCACAGTATATGATGATATATTATTCTGTTTATAAAGCACAGTATATGATGATATATTATTCTGTTTATAAAGCACAGTATATGATGATATATTACTCTGTTTATAAAGCACAGTATATGATGATATATTATTCTGTTTATAAAGCACATGATGATATATTATTCTGTTTATAAAGCACAGTATATAATATATTATATTATTCTGTTTATAAAGCACAGTATATATTATTCTGTTTATGATATAATATTATTCTGTTTATATATGATGATATATTATTCTGTTTATAGCACAGTATATGTATATATTATTCTGTTTATAAAGCACAGTATATATTATTCTGTTTATAAAGCACTGTAGTTTATATATATAATATTATTCTGTTTATAAAGTACAGTATATGATGATATATTACTGTTTACTCTGTTTTATAAAGCACGGTATATAAATATATTATTCTGTTTATAAAGCACAGTATATGATGATATATTATTCTGTTTATAAAGCACAGTATATATTATTCTGTTTATAAAGCACTGTATATATTATTCTGTTTATAAAGCACAGTATATAATATTATTCTGTTTATAAAGCACAGTATATGATGATATATTACTCTGTTTATAAAGCACAGTATATAATATTATTCTGTTTATAAAGCACAGTATATGATGATATATTATTCTGTTTATAAAGCACAGTATATTAAGGCAGTGAGTGAGTGAGAGCAGCACATGGCTCGGTGTGAGATATAAACAGGGCGGTGTCACAGACTGAATTACTAAACATGAGGGTGGGGGGGGAGAGGGGGGGCTGCTCGCCGCCATATTACAATAATGGGCGCCGCCCCCTCCCTGCTTATTCTAATGAGCGGATCCCGGGTCTTTAACCCGCTGCCTGCCGGCCGCAACACAGCCACTAACCGCGTCTGCAACTCCCACCATGCCAGCAGGACAGAGGCCCCATTACAATCTGCCCCTATTACCTACACAATCACAGCGCCCCACCCATCACACAGCGCCACCCAATCTGCCCCATTACCTAGCACCACCCAATCTGCCCCATTCACACAGCGCCAATCACCCCACCCAATTGCCCACCATCACCACAGTGCATTACCTGCACCCCCCAATCACACAGCACCACCTGCCCCCATTAACCTGCCCCACACACAGCACCACCCAAATTACCTGCCCCCATTACCTGCACCCCATCACGCAGCTGCCCACTGCCCCCCATTACCTGCTGCCACCCCTGCCCCCTTACCTGCACCCCCAATCTGCATTACCTGCACCCAATCTGCCCCCAATCCCAATCTGCTGCCCCCATTGCCCCCCCCCAATCACACAGCACCACCCATTACCTGCACCTGCACCGCCACCCAATCTACCCATCATCTGCCTGCCCCCCAATTACCTGCCCCCATCACACACCCACCCAATCTGCCCCATTACCTACTGCCACCCACCCCCCATTATCACAGTGCCACCCAATCTGCCCCCTGCACCCCAATCACACAGTGCCACACACAGTAATCTGCCCCCCATTACCTGCACCAATCACACAGTGCCACCCAACTGCCCCCCATTACCTGCACCCCCAATCACACAGTGCCACCCAATCTGCCCCCCTGCCCCCACCTGCACCAATCACAAGCCACCCAATCTGCCCCCCATTACCTGCACCCCCATCACAGCCACCCAAACCTGCCCCCATGCCCCATACACAGCCACCAATCTGCCCCCCATTACCTGCACCCCCATCACACAGCCACCCAATCTGCCCCCATTACCTAGCACCACCCAATCTGCCCCCATTACCTGCACCCACCCCATCACACAGGGCCACCCAATCTGCCCCCATCACACAGTACCACTAATATGCCCCCCATATTACCTGCATCACACAGCACCACCCAATGTGCCCCATTACCTGCATCACACAGCCACCCAATTTGCCCCCCATTACCTGCATCACACAGCCACCCAATTTGCCCCCCATTACCTGCATCACACAGTGCCACCCAGCGTGCCCCCCCATTACCTGCATCACACAGCAACCACCCAACGTGCCCCCCCATTACCTGCATCACACAGCGCCACCCAACGTGCCCCCCCCATTGCCTGCATCACACAGCGCCGCCCAATCTGCCCCCCTTACCTGCATCACACAGCACCGCCCAATCTGCCCCCCACCCATTACCTGCATCACACAGCGCCACCCAATCTGCCCCCCACCCATTACCTGCATCACACAGCGCCACCCAATCTGCGCCCCCGTTACCTGCATCACACACAGCCACCCAGTCTGCCCCATTACCTACATTACACACAGCCTTCTAAATTGCACCGTCCTTCCATTATGTAGTCTGTCAAACCATGCCCTATACAGAGGCTTACGCTAAAGTATAACCCCTCAGCAATTTCTAGATAAGTTAATGCCCCTCATTCATAGTCTTTGCAGGGAGGTTTATCTCGGAGAGAATGCAAAGACCTCCTGAGACTAATAACACCACGTACATTTGTTTTTTGTTTGTTTTTGGAATGCATGGACTTACAGAATTAAGTTGAAATCACTGGCTGTTAATTATAAAGATGCATTCTGTGGAATTCTTGAAGTGGTGCTATTGCTATGGAAACCATCACAGTACCACTTTCAGAACTATGTGGCCAGTTGCCTATACCCTCTGTTAGAGTCCAGGTTTGCTGGCCTAGATGGTGTTAACTCCTGCCATTTCTCAAGCCTGTCCTCCAATACAAGTATCATTGTTCAACGGTCAACACCAATCTGCATCAAGAAAAATTAGAGGTAATAACTTAATAATAAGGTAATAATAGCAGCTGGACTGGTCAATTCACACTATCCTTATTTCTTTTTGAAAACAGTTTATTTCTGCAGCAAAACAAAGTTGTTAAAGGACCACTCTAGGCACCCAGACCACTTCAGCTTAATTAAATGGTCTGTGTGCCAGTTCCCTCTAGGATTAACCCCTTTTTTTTTTATATATATAAATGGGTTAATCCAGCCTCCAAATCCTCTAGTGGCTGTCTCATTGACAGTCGCTAGAGGCGCTTGCATGCTTCTCACTGTGAAAATCACAGTGAGAACACGCAAGCGTCCATAGGAAAGCATTATGAATGCTTTCCTATGAGACCGGCTGAATGCGCGCGCAGCTCTTGCAGTGCATGCGCATTCAGCGGAAGAGGAGGATCGGAGGCGGAGAGCTCCCCGCCTGGCGCTGGAATAAAGGTAAGTTTAACCCCTTTCCTCTCCATCCAGCCCAGCGGGAGGGGACACCCTCAGGGCACTATAGTGCCAGGAAAACGAGTATGTTTTCCTGGCACTATAGTGGACCTTTAAGGACCACTAAGCACCATAACCACTACAGTTCACGATTGTGTTATGGTGCTTAGTGGTCCTTAAGGAGTGCTCTAGCACTACCACTCACACTAAATAAACATTGTTTTAGAACGGTTTGACTTCTTAGCTAAGGTCTGCCAGTTCCCACCTCCACAACAGCAGACAGACGGAAGATGACTGAGCCAAGACAGAAGTGACGCTAATCTCAATGGCCTACAGCTTGCTATCATCCAATATTGGAGCCCTGCTCAGAAGAGCCAACGAAAGCTCTGGCTCTGTGAAGACTGTAATGGAGACCGTGAGCGGCACCGGGTAGACTGTCATGGTATGGTGTTTGGAGTGTTTGTAACAGATCACCTGGCACCCTGAATGGGTACCTCCGTTGATGGATGCTCCAAGCACTTCTTCAGGATTCCAAGCACTCTAGCCGACACCACAACCACCGCAGGCCAAACCTCTCTTCCTTCTGAGCGAAGCAGAAATGAGCTCTTAAAAGAGCTTAGGAGTGATTATAGCAAGGGAATATGCAGAGCATAGCAATCCCTTGTACCAGATTCCCCCAATAAGAGACAGGACTCCATATTGAGGATGAATTAGAACTGTAGAACTTTTTTTTTACTTGGGACTAGCCCATATGGTCATTACATTAACATTGCTGTGAAAACTCAATAAAATTACAAACCGTCAAATCATAGCAGGCAGCATACAGTGACTTATTATAACATACATATTTATAAATGGGTGGGGAAGACCATAATTAACACAAAATGTTTCTCCTGCATGCAGAATTAGCGATATGCAAATCTACCCAAATATGCAAATTACCAGGTGTTGTTATTCAGGTAGTGCATATTACTGTTGCTACCAACAGAGGGCACTACACAAACTCCATAGCCAAATCCACCTAGTTGGTAGCAATCCTCAGCAGTACAGGAGAGCAGGCAATACATCCCAGGGGCCAGGGTCACATGGCAGGAGGCTGGCAGTCTTCTCCAATGCTCAGTGGCGAGTTTGGTTCCGCCACAGTGTTCTTTAACTTTTATAAATGAATATCAAGTGTACTTGAAAGCAGACTAGTGTTAGCTCTCCAAAATATTTACTTAAAATTAGTTTTTGTCTATGCCCAGGTATTTGGCTCAAGTATTTTAATTCCTGTCCTGCGATTTTATTTTTAGGTTTTGTTTTTTTTCTATATTTTGGGTTGTCTTGGTTGAGAATCAAAGCAAAGTTGCCAATATATAAACAGGAGGAGATTTCCCAAATTGTTGACAAGAGATGATTCCTAAAGCCATATTGGTAGCAGCAAAGTTTTCATGATATGAAATGACCACCTCCTACAGTAAAGTATATAAAAAGGTCTGCAATTTGTTTTCTACTTCATCCTGCCTTGCCCTCCCAATTTACGCAGTGGAAACTGAAATCTTGGCCAGGAGGCTTCCATACATACATTTTTACCAACATAATACAGAGTGCACAAACAATTACCCCTGTAACCAGGGACATGACCAAATAAATGGCTTAACAAAGCATAATAAAAACAAGAAGCTTAAAACATCATAGCAAATATTCATTCGCCTAGTGGGCACAGCAGGAGCCTCATTTTAATTATTGGCTGTCAGACTTCCCAACAAAGCATAAAGCCAGCCTATTATTTTGTTAATAAAAAAAGTGGAATCTGAGTTCCGAGGTCACTGCAAATGACCAAAGTGACATCTATCATCGTTCTATAGACACACACGGCATCTATTATTATTACAGACACACGACAGTCAGACTGTGGATGGGTGTGATATATGGCAGTTCATAATGCAATAATTATTCAGAAGGCTCCACCGCTGGCCTGCAGCACCTTGCACACACCAACAGCTCTGAGTGTTATTACTTCATAGAGGGACAGTTTTAGGATTTAAAACAACATATAACAGCATCTTCCAAACACTGTCAAAACACACACTGCAGACCTGTTGAAAAAGTTCATGTTGTAGAGATGTATATTACATTATGCAAATCGTTCGGCGATTCAAAGCTCTAGCTTGAAAAATTCAGAAATCATATAGTGTGGAGAAACAACAAGGTAAGTGAAATCACTAGGACAGAGTAGATAACATGGAATAAGGGTTGATTTATCTCTCCCCTCCACCCCCCTCTAGCATTTCAGCTACTTTGGACTATAAATTACAATTCCTTTGTCAATTGTCCACAATTAACAATACGCAGATCCAAATATCTTGAGAGCAGAGAGTACATGTAAGATATGTGTTTAAAATATTGCAAAGATACACTATTCAGATTAATAAAATGTTAGTCATTGCAACCCACGTAAAAATATAAAAACACTATTATTGTGATTATTAAATGTTGCACATACACAGAACATGTACAAAGGGGAGAATCACATGGAAATATATTCTAATTAAAAGTTACAAAAACTAGTAAAAAAACAAACAGTATTTTAAATTTATTAATCAAGCAGAAATCTATTTCTTGGCTTATCTTGGTGAGATGTACAACAATGTATGTGCTTCCTTTTCTAAACACCTTTGTTCAAACAGAACACTGGCCAATCGCCCACAAACCAACAGAACTGAGGAAAGTCCCTCCGACAGATTATCATCTTTTCTCCAAACGTGGCTATTTTGCCTAGCATGTGAGAAAATTAAATTTTCAAGATTTAAATCTGAATAGAAAACCTGAAGCACAAATAGCCAAATTTTGACTACGACTGAGTTAGAGACTTTACAGATCAGATAGATTTTTCCTTCTGCTTTTCCACTCGGATTTAATTCGTAAAAACTCTGAGTTAAGTGAATAACCCCGGAGTGATTGGGACTCCAACTGCAGTACTTCAAGAGTCGCAGGTCTGAATCGCAGCAAGGGAAGTCCAACCTGTAATCCTTCGGAGGTCAATAAAATGAGTACCATAGGTTTGGATAATAAACCCTAGACCCTGGAAGTACTAGTGACATGCTAAATGTGCCCATCCTGGTTAATCTTATTTTATAAATCAGCAGTTAACTAAATACAACTCATTATTTAATGAATAATCTTAGAGTGGAGTTAATTAAAATACCTTTGTAGTTTTGTTTATACAAATCTAGGCCTTGAAAACGAATATGCATGACCAACACTATATTATAGAGCAAACATTAAAAACAAGAAATCTCATTTAAAAATAAGGAAAAAAAACAAAACAAAAAAACAACTCAAACAGTTTACCTCTATTCCTCCTCAATTTGATTTTGTACACTTGATTAGAGAGGTAAAAAGGATTGAACCCAATCCTTTGCAAGGGCGGTCGAGAATGTCACAGTTAATATACGGACACTTTTATCAAAGGGTGATCTCAAAATTACACTGACAGAAGGGACTTGCAACCCAGACCAGCCAAGCGTCATGTCCACTATTGGCTACAAACATGACAGACAAAAGAATATGTTGGTATTTTCTGCACAAATTCCTAAATCAAAAAGCATGGCAAATGTGATCAACAGTAAGCACTAGTAGGATGAAGAAGGAAAAAAAAATAAACATAGCTCAAATTAGCCGCGCTGTTTGTAACAAACAAGTCTCTTTAAAACAAGAAAAATAAATACCGGTATATGCAGCATACATACACACACAACTTTGGTGTAACGTTCCCAATAATTTGCTTCACCCTTGTAAAATAAACAGACATCATCTTTGTCCCTCTGAGTGCACATAAAACGATTTCTTTAAAATTAAACCAGCAATCTATAGAAGTAAGAAAGGCTTGGGAGTGCACAGAGGCCCTGAAATTTGATTTAATTTTTTTGTCTTTACAGGTTCATACATGTTCATCCACGAATGTCATACATGCGGCTTTGCTTTATTGTAAGGTAGTGATTGCTAAACTGGGAACGCCCCACAAGAAGGAGGTGGGAGGCAGGGGTGTAACAGAGCTACTTAAGTAATCTAACAATTAAAACTACTTGAATATGTTTACTTTCAAATCCGAGATATGTAAAAAAAAGCACCGTCATTTAAATAGCCCTCCAGATGGTCAAAATAAACCCTCGGCAAAGACCAGGTCATCATCTGCCCAACAGAAACCAAACAGCAGTGGATTTATTCAAGTGGCTCCTTGTCCCTTTAAAAAGTATGCTAAACTCAGAGCATGGAAATGAATATGTAAAGTAAGAAATGGCAGTGGGAGGAAATCAGGTCTCAAAACAGCTGGAAATAAAGCAAGTTATGGACAGATATTCATAGCTCTAGGACAAGCCACTGTCAGAGCGTTTTAGTATAAAAGCTCATTTTGGTTTATATATGAAGTATGTAGGCATTTTCAGTGTACATTTTTCTTTATATCATCTTTCGCACAGACGTAGACTAGCGAATAGTCCTAAATTCAAAGCTGGCCAACAAAATAACCCTTTCAAACCATATATACTACTTCATTTTTTTTTACGAATAGCTGAATAGCAAACTTACACGACAAATTACACCAACCTAAATGCACACACATATGAAATTGTATACAATATTTACATTGTCCCAAAATATTATCCATAAGAAGCAAGATAAAAATTAGACTATTACAAAGTAGCCAAATATATTTTTTTTAATACTTCCTAAAATTTATAATTTTTTTTACATTTAGTAGACCTGCATATTTCATAAAATTGCCCGCAACATCCTGGCGCCCTCTGAGAACACAACAGTTTGCTTCATCGTGGAGGAATTGAAAAGGTTAAAACTGCAGCCGCTCTTATTTTTTTTTTATTATTAATAATACTTCTCATCTCCTCCCCCCCTACCTCCCCCCCCCCAAAAAGCTTTCCCTCTCTACACCTTTTTCATATATTTATTTTACCCCTTTTTTTTAACTGACGTATCAACCCCCTTAGCTCCCCTTTGACTAAACCAAAATTATGCAAAACAATAATAAAATCAATATCATTAATAAAATAAAAATAAAAATTATAAAAAAATAGTAACGCTCAAAGAAATATCCCTTTGCACCGCTGCGGAAACACGAATTTAAAAAAAAAATAAAAATATATATATATATATATATATATATATATATATATATATACACACACACACATATATAATGGTGTTTTAATTTCAATATGTGATACATTTGTACCGCGCTCTGGAATATGTTGGTGCATTGGCCAATAATCCCCATTATCCTGAATAAATAATAATAATAATAATAATAATAATAATAATGATATTAGGGGGGGCATGTTGTATAATGTATGGATATTGAACATGTCCCCATTGTCACCCCATGGCCAGGCTGACCCTCCCCATACAGCATGCTGCTAGCTGGGGGCTCTCTGTGTGTCTGTGTGTGTGTGACTGTGTGTGTCTGTGTGTGTCTCTCTGTGTGTGTGTCACTGAGCCTGATTCCTTATTGATACCCAAATCGCGATCTTATTTGTTTTGACCCCTCTCCCCCCCACCCGCGGTAATTAGAATAATCCGGAGTACTAATAAATTATGCTAAGCGGGCGCTGTGTGTATGAGTATGAATATGTAAAATGCGGTAATCATTACCTGCTGCTGCTGCTGCTGCTGAACTCTCATCTTGACTCGCTGCTCCTCCGTCCGCCATTTTGAATATTTTAACCAAAATCACCCGGCTGATAAGCCCTCCCTCCCCTGCTCCCCCCTCCTCCCGTCAGCCGCAGGCTCCGCCCTATTAACAAACCTGGCTCTTTATTATTTTACTTTTTTTTTTTTTTTTAAATCCCATAGCTTTATTGGCATTGAGACAGAAGTGTGCTTTTTTTTTTTTACAGCCCCGCCCCTATGGTTTCTGTGAAGGGAGGAATAGGGCGGGACTGATGTTGACGCGGTGTTGGGTTTCGGGCACGCGCGCGCGCGAGAGAGCGAGCGAGCACGGGACCTCCTGGTGTGTGTGGCAGGTGCCGGGTGGCGGGCGCGCGCCTCTGTGACGTCACCCGTTCGCCGAAGGTGACCGTTAGGGCAGTGGCAGTGCGGCGCATGCGCAGAAAGGCTGGGAAAGGCTGGCTGGGGGGGACAGGTGTGGGCAACATGAGGCAGAATGATATTATTTATAATATCTCAAACTGGAGTACTGTGTACCTTATACTGTGTAATAACTGGGCTAGAGTACTGTGTACCTTATACTGTGTAATAACTGGGAGTACTGTGTACCTTATACTGTGTAATAACTAGGAGTACTGTGTACCTTATACTGTGTAATAACTAGGAGTACTGTGTACCTTATACTGTGTAATAACTGGGAGTACTGTGTACCTTATACTGTGTAATAACTGGGAGTACTGTGTACCTTATACTGTGTAATAACTGGGGGTACTGTGTACCTTATAATGTGTAATAACTGGGGGTACTGTGTACCTTATAATGTGTAATAACTGGGGGTACTGTGTACCTTATAATGTGTAATAACTGGGGGTACTGTGTACCTTATACTGTGTAATAACTGGGCTAGAGTACCGTGTACCTTATACTGTGTAATAACTGGGAGTACTGTGTACCTTATACTGTGTAATAACTGGGCTAGAGTACTGTGTACCTTATACTGTGTAATAACTGGAAGTACTGTGTAATAACTGGGAATACTGTATAACTATTATTTGTCGGTTCGTCTAGTTTGCCTTTCTTTTGTGCGAATTGCCTGTTCCTATACCCCCATGCGTATGTTTGACTTTTTGCCGAATTAACCTACCGAATGGACGGACACCCAGAATAGAAGTGTGCTGCTGGTTAACCTCTTGATCCCAATTAGAACGTTGTGGTTAACCGCAGACACCTCTTAATTATAACCGAATACAGGGTGGTCGTCGTTCGTATGTCGACCATGAGGCGGCAGCCATTTTAAACCATGCAAAAGACCAGCGGTGTTTGACATTGATTCTATGGAACCAAAAACCGACACTTTTTCTGCCGAACACTGCTAAAAGCACAGACCGTCCTTCTCAGTCGACAAAGGCATGCAAACACCGACCGTTCGGAAGTTCTGGATTACACGAAGGGACATAGCCCAGATAGCCCTCCCATGGAGTCAATCGCATACCAAAGGACTGTAAAGACTTTGACTCCATGGCGATTGAACTATGTGTATGGGATCTGAGCGCTATTCGCTAAGAATATTCCCTCAGATCCAGGCTATCTGGGGATAAGTTGCACGAATGTAATATGTTTGTGTAGCGGAGATGCAATAATACCCAGGGTATCTCCGCTTATAATCCAAGTGGGACTCAGGAACGAGTAAATAGTAAATCCACAGGCAAGGTTTCCAGCAGGTAAAATACAGCAATATCCCAACAGCAATCCCAATAACTGGACGACACACAGTTTCAGGAGCATAACTGACAAGCCTTTAATCACAGTCTCCTTATTAAGCATGCTCCCATGCAAGGGAGGGATTTACAGTAATTATACAGTAGCCAATCCTGTCCTGGTAACCTCCCACCCATCTCCTCCCCTCAGCCAGCATCATAATCCCCTTATCCAGACACCAATTCCCCCCGTTTCTGGATGTACCCCTAAACGTAGGGGTACCTCTTTAAATCCTACATCCCCGGATACCCCTGATCTGGGTGAACAACATATCCAAAAATCACCCAGATCAGACCAGGGGTTCGGGAAATGTATGGAGGGAATAAAATGACCGACCGCACTAACTGATATAGCCGAATAAGGTTCCATGCGAATGGGCCCTGCGGTCGGTCCTGGCATAAGGGAACAAAATACACGAAAGCCTCTAGCTATAGAGGCTAGGGAGGGTTCGCCTGAATCCCCTCGTTCGGTATTTTCTATCTACCGAACGAGGGGCCGTTCGGTAGTTTGGAACCGAACGGACCAGGGCTGTGGAGGTCTCAGCGGTGTTCGCCTACTCGAGTGTCCGATTTTAGTTCCAGACACTCGACGGCAAAACACCGCTGTTCGGGAGTTTTAAAATGGCCGCCGCCACGTGTTCGTTTGTCGAATGGCGGCCACCCCCGAGAACAAAGGACGGCTACTTACGATTCAATTACCCGTTCGCAACAATGTTGCAATGGGTAATTGAGGACACACTTCACACAGGGGAGGTCTGGTTGTTCGGTAGTTTCATTCGAATAAACTAAGGGAATGAAACTACCGAACAACCAGAGGAATACAATTCTTTTTAATACATAGAAAATACAGCAGATACAGGAATGCAGGTAAAAACAGTATATTTGTAGGGTCGCCTGGTGCTAACCGCTACACTGCTCCCCCTTGCCCACAAGCCGGCATACACAGTCTGATCCAACACGGATCGGCTTGGGGATGTCCGGGGAGGCTCACGGATCATTTCTCTAGGTCAGTTTGTCGAGACAACCCATCAGCATTTCCATTCTGTTTACCCGGGCGGTACTGGATATTAAAGTCAAAGGGCTGCAGCGCCAGACTCCAGCGCAGCAGCCGGGCATTGTCCCCAGCCACCCGGTTTAGCCATACTAACGGGTTGTGATCCGTGAGCAGGGAAAAAGCTTGTCTGTACAAATATGGCTGTAATTTCTTCAGGGCCCACACCACAGCCAGGCATTCTTTCTCGATGGCGGCGTAGCTTACTTCTCGAGGTAACAGTTTCCGGCTGATGTAAGCCACGGGATGTTCTCCGCCATCGGCCCCGACTTGGCTCAATACTGCTCCCAATCCAAACATAGAAGCGTCTGTGTGGACAAGAAAACGTTTAGTTGGATTGGGAGCTGCCAAGACAGGGGCATTTGTCAATGCATCTTTCAACAACTGAAATGCCTGTTCACACTCCGGGGTCCAGGTTACTTGGCGGGGTAGGTTTTTACGGGTCAAGTCGGTGAGAGGTTTGGCCAGGGCACTGTAATTCGGGACAAATTTCCGGTAGTATCCGGCCGTTCCTAGGAACGCTAACACCTGAGTCTTAGTCCTAGGGGTGGGCCATTGAGCTACAGCCTCTACTTTGGCTGGTTCCGGCTTTTGCTTGCCGCATCCTACCCGATGACCTAGGTACTGTACTTCAGCCATGCCTATGCTGCATTTGGCTGGTTTCAGGGTTAAACCAGCGGCCCTAATCCTGTCTAGGACCGCTCCTATATGGGTCAGGTGTTCCTGCCAGGTATTGCTGAAAATGGCAATATCATCGAGGTATGCGCAGGTATAATCTTGGAACCCATCCAGGAGGCGGTCCACCATCCGCTGAAAAGTAGCCGGGGCGTTTTTCATCCCAAACGGCATGACCTTAAATTGGTACAAGCCGAATGGGGTGACAAAGGCCGACTTAGGGATGGCGTCTTGCGCCAAGGGTATTTGCCAATACCCTTTACACAAGTCAATCGTGGTGAGATAGTGCCCCCTCGCCATCCGATCCAGGAGTTCGTCTATCCTGGGCATGGGGTAGGCGTCAGATACCGTCTTCTCATTCAATCTCCGGTAGTCTACACAAAACCGGGTCGTGCCGTCCCGCTTTGGTACTAGTACTACCGGAGATGCCCAGGGGCTGTCGGAGGGCTCAATCACCCCCAGCTGGAGCATCTCATCGATCTCCTTGCGCATGTTCGCCCGTACCGCTTCTGGGATGCGGTACGGGGTCTGACGCATGGGAAGTTGCCCTGGGGTGTCTACTCTGTGAGTGGCCAGAGGAGTGTAACCAGGTACATTAGAGAAGATATCCTGCTTCTCCCTCAACAGCTGTTGTACCTCGCTCCGCTCCTGTGGGCTCAACCGATCCCCCAGGGTGACTTCCCCTAAGTCCCCGGATAACTGACCCTCTCCCAGCAGATCCGGGAGAGGCAAACTGTCAAACTCCTCGGAGTTAGGCGCACATATAGCGGTCACTTCCTCAGAGCGCTCCTGGTAGGGCTTCATCATGTTTACATGGAGCATGCGTCGCCCCCCAGTACCAACGCATGAGCCGATTATATAAGTGGTGTCACACCGTTGTTCTACCACCTTATAAGGGCCCTGCCAGGCGGCCTGCAGCTTATCGTGTCGGACCGGTTTTAAGATCAACACCTTCTGCCCGACCTGAAAGCTACGGTCCCTGGCGCCCCGATCATACCATGTGCGCTGGCGTGTCTGAGCCGCCTGCAAATTCTCGCGTACCGTCTGAGTTAAGGCCTCAAGGCGGTCTCGGAATGCCAACACGTATGGTATGATGGGGGTACCGTCAGTGCTCCGTTCTCCCTCCCAATGCTCTCTGATCAAATCTAAAGGCCCTCGTACCCTGCGGCCAAACAATAGTTCAAATGGGGAAAACCCAGTGGATTCCTGCGGCACCTCCCTATAAGCAAAGAGGAGGTGGGGCAGGAACTTCTCCCAGTCCTTGTGGGTCTCTGCGAAGGTTCGGAGCATTTGTTTCAATGTACCGTTGAAACGTTCGCAGAGCCCATTCGTCTGGGGGTGGTAAGGGGAACTAATGACCGGCTTAATGTCACAAAACTTCCAGAGGCGCTGCGTGACTTCGGCGGTGAATTGGGTGCCCTGATCGGAGACAATCTCCCTGGGGAGTCCCACCCGGGAGAATATCTTCATCAGGGCTTCTGCTACTGTCTCCGCCTGTATATTCGTCAGGGCCACCGCCTCTGGATATCTAGTGGCATAATCTACTACTGTCAGGATAAATCTTTTACCTGACGGGCTGCTTTGTTGAGGGGTCCTATTAGGTCAACGGCTACCCTGCTAAAAGGTTCCTCGATTATGGGAAGGGGATGTAACTTGGCCTTGCGCCGGTCCCCCCTTTTCCCCACCCTTTGACAGGTATCGCACGTGTTGCAATACCTGCGCACCTCCTGGCTAATCCCCGGCCAAAAGAAACTTTGGGTTAACCTGTATCGGGTCCTGCTGACCCCTAAATGTCCAGATAGCGGAATGTCATGTGCTATCCGTAGTAACTCCGCCCGGTACCGCTGAGGTACCACTAACTGCCTCATCACAATCGGGTCTGACCCGGATACCTTCTTATCCGTCTCCCGATATAGCAGCTGTTTGTCTCAAATAAACCTTTCGCCCTCCCCCCCAGGCGTGTCTGCTGTCACCTTTTCCCTGTACACCTGCAAGGTGGGGTCAGTCACTACTTCAGCTGCAAATTCGTTAGGAGGGGCCCAGGGAACACAGTCAAGGGAAGGGGAAGGATCTCTTACCTGAACCTCCGGGAGTGTGTTGTAGTCCTGGGTGCGGGCCTGTTGTCGCGTAACCACAGGGTGAGCTTCTCCTGTGTCTGGGGCTCAAAAGCAGATGTGAGCCTCCCCAGATCGTTCCCCAATAAAACCTTCGCCGGTAACTGCGGCATCAACCCCACCTCCACATGCCCTGCCCCCGCTCCCCAATGCAAATGTACCCTTGCTGTAGGTAGCCGGTATACTGCTCCCCCGGCTACCCTGACGGCCACAGTCTTATTTAGTTTAGCTTGGTCTGAGACCAGGTGACTTTTTACCAGGGTGATGGTGGCTCCTGAGTCACGTAGCCCCTGAACCGCTTTACCCTCCAGATACACGGTCTGCCTGTGATGCTGGCGGTTGTCAGCATTAGCCTGGACAGGATCCGCCTCGTGCAGTACCTCCCACTGTTCTACCGTTGTGATGGGCACTGCTGAACCATACGGTGTGGCCACGATGTCCTGGTAGTGGTGGGCTGCGGCTGCTCTCGGTGGTGGTGGTGGGCCGGGGCGAATCCAGGTGGAACGGTCCCGCAGCTGGGGGCATTCCCTTTTATAGTGTCCCCATTTCTGGCAGTGGTGGCAAGGGCCCGACGTGGGCTGGCGAAAACGTGGCTGTGCAGCTGGCGGTGGGGGTGGTGGCAGTGGTCTTGGTAGAGCTGGTGTGTAGTTGTTCCCCCCAAAGGTTTTAAAAGGTACTTTTGGAGCTGCAGGTTTTTGCTGCCTGCGTGCATCCAGGTACTCGTCTGCCTTCCTGGCTGCTTCGGTAAGGGAGGTAGGGTTTCTGTCTCTTACCCACTCCTGTACCTCGCTGGTTACTCCTTCATAAAATTGCTCCAGCAGTACCATTTGCAATACATCCTCCATAGACCGTGCCTTGCTCGCTTGCACCCACCCCAAGACTGCTCGTTGTAGTCTGCATGCCCACTCTGCGTGTGAGTCTTTCTCCACCTTCTTTAAATCCCTGAATCTCCGCCGGTATGCTTCTGGTGTTATAGCATACCTGGCCAATATAATTTCTTTCACCTTGTTGTAATTCCGTATTTCTTCATTAGGTACAGTACGGTATGCCTCAGCTGCCCTCCCAGTTAACCTCCCTGCCAAAATAGGTACCCAGTCTTCTGCGCTGATTCTATGCAGTGCACACAGTCTCTCAAAATCTTGCAGGAAAGCGTCTATATCTTCCTCTGCCTCCACATATGTTTTAAAAGCCTGGTACGGTATTTTAGGCTTACCTTCTGTGGCATATTTACTGCAGAGCTGCGTTCTGGGGCCGCTGTTTGACTCCTTAGTATAAATTCCTGGACCTCCGTCATTGTTTTTGAAACAATCTCTGTTGGAGGGTGTTCCCCATAGAAAGACAGACGAAATTGTACCTGTCTCTGGAACTCCCTTTGTTCCGGTGTTTCTCCCGAATTCCCCTGTTCGGGAACCGAATCGCCGTCCATTCGGTACTCCGCCATCAGTTCAGTAACGAGTACCGCTTTTGTCTTATTGCTGGCTTGTATACCCCTTGCCTCCAGAAGGTCTTTTAGCGTGGAGTGTTTTAGTGTGGCAAAATCAATCTCCATCCGTACTCCATTTAGGCTTGTTCCTCTGTGAGTCTGGATCCCAGCGCTGCCAACCAATGTAGCGGAGATGCAATATTACCCAGGATATCTCCGCTTGTAATCCAAGTGAGGCTCAGGAACAAGTAAATAGTAAATCCACAGGCAAGGCTTCCAGCAGGTAAAATACAGCAATATCCCAACAGCAATCCCAATAACTGGACGACACACAGTTTCAGGAGCATAACTGACAAGCCTTTAATCACAGTCTCCTTATAAAGCATGCTCCCATGCAAGGGAGGGATTTACAGTAATTATTACAGTAGCCAATCCTGTCCTGGTAACCTCCCACCCATCTCCTCCCCTCAGCCAGCATCATAATCCCCTTATCCAGTACACCAATTCCCCCCGTTTCTGGATGTACCCCTAAACGTAGGGGTACCTCTTTAAATCCTACATCCCCGGATACCCCTGATCTGGGTGAACAACATATCCTAAAATCACCCAGATCAGACCAGGGGTTCGGGAAATGTATGGAGGGAATAAAATGACCGACCGCACTAACTGATATAGCCGAATAAGGTTCCATGCGAATGGGCCCTGCGGTCGGTCCTGGCATAAGGGAACAAAATACACGAAAGCCTCTAACTATAGAGGCTAGGGAGGGTTCGCCTGAATCCCTTCGTTCGGTATTTTCTATCTACCGAACGAGGGGCCGTTCGGTAGTTTGGAACCGAACGGACCAGGGCTGTGGAGGTCTCAGCGGTGTTCGCCTACTCGAGTGTCCGATTTTAGTTCCAGACACTCGACGGCTAAACCCCGCTGTTCGGGAGTTTTAAAATGGCCGCCGCCACGTGTTCGTTTGTCGAATGGCGGCCACCCCTGAGAACAAAGGACGGCTACTTACTGTTCAATTACCCGTTCGCAACAATGTTGCAACGGGTAATTGAGGACACACTTCACACAGGGGAGGTCTGGTTGTTCGGTAGTTTTATTCGAATAAACTAAGGGAATGAAACTACCGAACAATCAGAGGAATACAATTCTTTTTAATACATAGAAAATACAGCAGATACACGAATGCAGGTATATACAGTATATTTGTAGGGTCGCCTGGTGCCATCCGCTACAATTCTCATTGTTAAGCATCCAATCTCACGAACGTAACTTTCCACAATGGCTGTCAGATCTTGGTAAAAAATGTTTTTAAGACAATTTTTGTGTGTTTCTGGTATTTTAAGCCACTAATAACTGTAGTTATTATATTTACTAATTGTAACTTAGGGAATAAGTTGTCTTCACCCTAACAGGTCAAAGAAAGATAATTAATGTCATATTTCCAATTAGCAACTATTCTAAATAGATTGAGAGATTTTGAATAAAGGAGTATTTTTAACATTTAAAGAAAATATAATTTTACATACCATTGTGAACAAAGGTGGTAAATACTTTGCTGCTTCAAATTATCCTTATATATCTAAATCATATGCAAGGGTGTTTATCTTTAAAACAAAACACTAGAAAGATTAACTGGCCGTTTGTTTCCAGATGAGGTCTATGTTTTACGGGTATTTTCAAACAATTGTCGTCCTGGGATGAAGCCTACCTAGTCGGGGTCTATAAGACGTGTCAAGTGTGGGGAAAGTCTATCGGCCATTATCTTAGCTAGTATCTTCATGTCCTGATTTATGAGGGAGATGGGCCTGTAACTCTCCAGCAGCAGCGGGTCCTTATTGGGTTTGGGAAGCAATACAATGGAAGTCAATGTCATGTCCGGGGTCGGTATGCCCCCTTCCCGAAAATGGTTAAAGAGTTTACGCATGTGGGGTACCAGCTCCTCCTTAAAGGTCTTATAATAGGCACCGTCGAACCCACCCTAAGCCCCCCGATCGCCCTAGCCACCTCCTCGTCTAATCTCTGCCGCCAGCTGTGCCCAAGCCTCTCTAGGGAGCTTCGGTAGGCCTAAATCTAGTAGGAATCTGTTGGTGCGGTCCATCTCCTGGGCGCCTCTCTGGGCGTCAGCAGGCGTGTGATTATATAGTGTCCGGTAGAAGTCACGGAAATCTTCCGCTACCTCCCCGGGCATAGTTTTCAATGAGCCATCGGCATGTCGGATGGAAGTGATATGCGTACGTCGCTGTCGGGGCCTTAGAGTCCTGGCTAACATAGTGTCCATTTTATTACTTTTTTCATAAAAGGATTGTTTAGTCCATGTCAGTGACCGTGCTACATCGTCCAACAGCAGCGTTCGTATGTCATGTCTAGTAGTCTCTACGCTCCTCAGCGTGTCCCCTGTAGGATGTGTCTGGTGCCTCTGCTCTGCGCTCTTCAAGTCAGTGAGGAGTCTCTCTAGGGTTTGTGTTTTTAATTTTTTCCTTTTCGTCACTAGGCGTATAAGGGCTCCCCTCACTACTGCCTTGTGGGCTGCCCAGATCGTGGGTCCACTAACGTCTTGGGTGTCATTAGCCTTAAAGAAGTCCAATATCTCTGTATGTATTTGTTCTGTAATCGTGGGGTCCCTTAATAGGGAAGCGTTAAGCCTCCAAGTCCAGGGGGACGCTGTGCATAGATTCCCCAGGGTAATCGTAACCTCAGCATGGTCAGACCATGTGATGGTCCCTACTGTCGAGTCAATGGTACGTGCGAGGCAGCTATCATTAACTAAAAAGAGATCTATCCGGGAATAGGTGCCGTGTGGGGCCGAGTAATAGGTATAGTCAACCTCACTCGGGTGATGGGCCCGCCAAACGTCCACTAGGCCCGAGCGTGTGATAAAGTCATGCAGCAGTTTATCCTGCCCCCCCCTTCCCTGCGACTGGGGCAAGCCCTTGTGGGTACTTCTGTCTACCGCAGGGCTCGGCATTGCGTTGAAATCCCCTCCTACAAGAATCCCCTCCTACAAGAAGAGCTTGTCTTTTAAGGTGGCCCAGAAGGTCGGGTCCGGACAGTTAGGGGCATAAACATTCACCAAGTGGAGTGTATGGGAGTAGAGCACTCCTGAGACAATAATGTAGCGTCCGCCTCCGTCCCTGTAATCTGCAATGGGCAGCTACTGCGCACCAGGATAGCCACCCCGTTGCGCTTGTGGTGGGCTCTGGCCTCATGAGAGACCGGATAGGTATGGTCTCTAAGAGAGAAGCGCCCCTGTTTGGGTAGATGCGTCTCCTGAACGAATGCAATATCTGCTTTCGCTCTTTTCAATTCGCGAAAGAGAAGACGCAGTTTGGTCGGGGCGTTAATGCCCCTCACATTCAAAGAGGTGAGTTTCACCGTCATTGTATCTCTCGAAGTCCCATGCTATGGAAAAGGCCCCCCCCACCCCCGCCAGCCCGGGTCCCTGCTCCCCCTCGCCCCTCCCCAAGCGCCCCCGCCCCGAAAAGTATAGAGAGAAAGAAAAGAAATAGAGAAGGAAAAGTCAGGTAGTGTGCGCATATCTCGCACTGGTAAGCAAAGAAGAAAGCATCTGGTCGCCAGGTGTGATCGGGGAGTACGATCCATTGAATCGCCCGTGCACTGCGTCCGCGAGCATTATCCAGGGCCTGGTACCAGATACCTTTCCTTAATGCATCCCGGCCATCCAGGTCCTCCTCCTCGTATGACACTGCTGGTTCCATGCTGTTGCTGTCAGGGTCGCTGTACTCAGACATGCGTTGCCCTCAAATTGTAAATCCAAGGAATGGTGTCGCCTGTAGCTGTCCTGTAGTCTGTGGGAACGATCCCGCCGCTTGCCACCAATTGTAACGGACCATTTTGCACAAAAGGGGAAAAAACCGCTTAGGCGATAATCCCCCTTTCAGAGACAGGCACAGCTACTGTAGAATCACCAAAACTCATGAACTGAATACAAGTGAATGCTCCAAACTCCCGAACGGCATACAAGGGAATGCTCCAAACACTCGAACTGCATACAAGGGAATGGTCCAAACACTCGAACTGCATACAAGGGAATGGTCCAAACACTCGAACTGCATACAAGTGAATGCTCCAAACTCCCGAACGGCATACAAGGGAATAAGGTAGCACTCCAAATACACGAACAGGAACCATACGAATTGCTGCTACCAGACGAACAGGAAGAGCTCCCAAGCGGCTTACACTCCTGGCAATCAGTCCTTAGCAGCATACAGTAAATCCCCCCAAAGACGAGACAAGGCTCCGTGTTGAGGGTCAAGCAGTGGTCTGTTTAATGAGGGCTACCTGCCCAGCTTTTATGCAGATCTCCCACCTGGTGGACACTCCCCTAGGGGACCAAATGGGAGACTGTGACAAGGGACAGACAAGTATACAAAAAGGACACACAGTCACAGTATATTCCCACAATGCATCTTGGCTTCCTCCCCTCTGCCCTGGGAGATAATTGGGAAGTAACTCAATTATCTCCCAAGACAAAGGCAAAACTCCATTACACACGTGGGAACACAAAAACAACATTATACTTTAAAATACATAGAGTAACATTTACTACATTAAACACAGGCATGTAACACATCCCCAGATAGCTCAGGTCTGAGTGCACATTATTAGGTGAATGGCACTCAGACTACACGAATACAGTTCAATCGCCATGGAGCCAAAGTCTTTACAGTCAGTTTCATCCGAAATGGGCTCCATGGGATTCCTATCTGGGGTATAATACATTCGAACAAAAATACCGAACACCGGGCCGTTCGTGCACTTCCACCGAACAAGAAGGGAGGTTGGCGGCTTCAGCGGTGTTCGTGCAAAACTGTGTCCGATTTTAGTTCCATGAAAATAGAGGCGAACACCGCTGTGCATTCGTATGTTTTAAAATGGCCGCGACCTCGTGTTCGGGATACAAATGGCGGCCACCCAGCATTCATCAATTAAGCTGCGGTTAACCGCAGCTTCAGGGAGGTTAATTGCCGGCACACTCCAGCTCCCAGGTGGTCCAGTCATTCGTACGGTTGTTCGGTAGATTGAAACTACCGAACAACCGGCAGAAAAGCGCGAATACAGCTTTTCTGCATGGAAAAATAAAGTCTTTTAAAAGGGGGCCATAGTCCAAAGGCAGCAGGCGAGCAACCAGGCTTCTCCAATGCAATGTGGCGAGATTGGTCTCGTCACACCTCCCGTATCTTTGGTATCGCATAACCTACCCACCACCTCTCTCCGGGCTTCCATTCCGGTGCTATAGAGAAGGAGGCAGAGCCCGGGTTATCTATGCGTGACGCTATAGAATAGAGTGCCCCCCCACTTATCTCATCTGGCCCCCTATATCCCCTCCTGCTGGGGTGGAGATTCCCCCCTCTAAGGCCTAGGTGCTCATCCCTCCCTTCCAGAGGTCCGGTCTATAGATTCTCTTCCCCCGCAGTTGTAATTATGCCAGTTTTGGTGCAGAGCCATAAGTGTTATCCATCATGTGTTTATATTAAGGATAAGCTCTACCAACCTGCCCATCTCCAGCCGCTCAGTCCCCCTCCTCCTTATACCCTGTCCTGCTCCCCCTGGGTACGCTTGCCCCCGGTTCCATGCGGGCTACCTATCCCTGCCCTATCTCTCCCATCTATTCCCCCCTCCGTCTGAACATGCCTCCCGTAACCCCTGTCTCCCTCCTATCAATGTGCTTTCCCCCCTGCCCAGTATCCCTCTCGCCTCCCAGGGAGAATGTCCCCATGCCCGGTTCCCCAAGGTTACTGAAGCCTGCCCCCTCACTGGATTCCTATGCCCGCGATATCTCCCTCGGCAACCCCCAGGCCCTCTGGTGATAAGCCCTCCACTCCAGCTCCATTCCTCTCCCTTACACCTCGTGGGGAGGGTAGCATAAACGTGCGGGAGGCGGGAAAACACAGTGGGGATGCCGAGGGGATGTATGTATCCCTCTGCCGCCATAAGTGTTAGGGCTGAGTGGGTATTGGTTCCCCCCCATCCCGGTGTAATGGGTCCCATTGGTACCCCCATCCGACCCGGCCCAGTGTCCACCTCTACCCATGAAGTTCCCAGCACTCATTGGCCCCAGTATATGGGGTGCCCCTCCTGTCCACCTGCTCCGTAAGCTCGGAAAGTCCTCCGCCTTAAAGTCCAGTGGATTTGTTCAGCCCGGGAGAGGCTTACCCCAGCGGGGGCTTAGAACCTGGTCCTCCCTCCCCGTACCCCCCCGACCCTCTCCACCTAGTGCCTTATCCCACCAGCCAGTGTATTCCTTCCCCCCTCCAGGGCGACTCTCTCTCCCATGGCCTCCTTCCCTAATTGTCACTGAGTCCAAAACCCGTCCCCTACATACCGCCCAGAGTGTCTTCGGTGGGTGAGTGATGGTAACGCGGCATACGACACCCTCTTCTGGCCTCAGTGGCCTCCGGTTCCGGGTGCCCGCCATTCACTTGGTAGGGGCCTCAACTCCTCCACCGGCACCGGTACCGCCGGGAGACTTAAATGGTGGCTCCTCCGTATTTGATCAACTCATCCCTGCTTTTCTGCAGCAGCGCCTCTTTAGTGGAGTAGTGCAGAAAACGGACGATAATGTGCCTGGGTGCGTTCGCGTCGGGGCGCCGGGCCTCAGGGCTCGATGTGCCCTCTCAATCTGCCACTGGCTCTCTGGGACCACCGGCAAGAGCGGTTTAAAGATGTTGAGAATTAGGTCTGCCAGGGGTCCCTCTCCCTCTCTTTCCGGCAGCCCCCTGACCCGGAGGTTATTTCGCCGGGATCGGTTTGCCGCATCCTCTAGCGCCAAATCCGCTTCATATAGACGCGAGGTAAGGATGTTTACTTGGGCCACCACCTCGTTGTGCGCTGTCAGGGCCTCCTCCATCCGCTCCTCTAGGCGCCTAGTTCTGGCGCCAAGCGCCTGAATCTCCGTCTGCAGCACTGCCGTGGACCTTTCAATCTCCCCAGCCAAGTAGGTTTTTAGCTTGGCTAGTTTTGCCAGTATTTGTGCTGTGTCTCCCTGGGATGAATCAAACTCCCCCCCACACTGCGCGGCGGGGTCCGGGAAGGAGTGTGGCCTTCTCCGGCGCCATTTTGGTCGTCTGCAGGGCCCGCTTTGTTTGCGATCAGCAGGTCTATGACAGAGGCCCCAGCCTCCGGTCCTTTTTTGGGCCCCTTCTTAGGGTTTCTCTTCTCCATTCTGTAGTGGTGTCTAGCGAGAAGTAAGGTGCTAATGTAGGCTTATAACAGCATTTTATAAGCCAAAATATAATTTCTATGTCACTGTTCGTGTCATGCAAAAATAAAGAATAAAAAAAAAAAAATTAAAAAATTTTGACTACACTTTTTACTTGTTATTGTATAAAAAAAATTTTTTTCTGGGGATCTGCGAATCTCATAGATGTATAAAAACTGCTTAAACAGGGGCCGTGGCCTGACCTCGGAGCGAGCTGGACGTGGCGGTGTGAGGCTCTGCTCCGAGGTCAGGCCACGGCCCCTGTTTAAGCAGTTTTTATACATCTATGAGATTCGCAGATCCCCAGAAAAAATTTTTTTTTATACAATAACAAGTAAAAAGTGTAGTCAAAATTTTTTAATTTTTTTTTTTTTATTCTTTATTTTTGCATGACACGAACAGTGACATAGAAATTATATTTTGGCTTGCGCAGAAGCCCCTATACAATGGTGTAAGCTAAGCACTTTTCACCCCATGGTAGGACCCAGTGGTGGGGTAGCTCCGAGGCTATATGTCACCGTCCGTCACGGTTTTTACCATAAATATGCCTAGTTTTATATCCGCTGTTATGTGTGCCCTCTCATCTATCCTACGCACCACCAGTGTATTTTCAAACCCTCAAGTGCAAGGCCTCTGTCTGGTGCATTTGAGTATGCTGCTGGCACTCTCTACTAGGCCAAATCCCCCGAGAGGAAATTAGAGAAACAAGGAGAAAAAGAAAACAGAATAGGAAAGAGAGAGGAGTCCTTAGGCGGCCCTGGGCACCAGCCCGGGAGGCCGAGGGGCGGAGGGGGAGAGGCCGGGGAGCAAGGGTCCCATTACGCCAGAAAACCGCCCCTCCCTCCCCTGTGGAACCTACCCCACCTTCCCCCTACGCCCTCCCCCCAACCCCACGTCCACCTCGGTCTGTTTCCTAGGTCGCGTCCCTTCCTCCCCCGTCTCTCCACCGGGACCCATCCCACGGCTCCCACACCCGTTGAAAGGTCCTAGAGGTGCCCCTAACCCTAGCCGTAAGGTCATCCATCACGCGCATGTCTTTAATCCTATCTATCACACTCATAATCTGCGGTAACTCCTGCTGTAGCCACCTGAGGGCCACCGCCTGTCTCGCTGCCAGCGTGATCTTATGGAGTAGCCGTTGCTCCCTTCGCGTCCACCCCTCGACCGATCTGCTTAGGAGGTATACCCATGGATCCAACATGGGTGTCCTGGAGAACACCTGTCTCACCAGGTTATGCACTTCCACCCAAAACTGCCCTACTCAGGGGCATTCCCACCACATGTGGTGTAGTCAAAAGTTAAACACAGGTTACTTATTTTTTAAGTACATAAATTCTAAAAAAATGAAAGTGTAGGTACACTAAAAACTGAAATGGGGTGTTAGTTAATGAAGACCAGGAAAAGGCAGGAATTTTAAATAACTATTTCTCCTCCGTATATATTAAGGAAGAACCCATGGCAATAGATGTGCAAATGATTGCTACTAAAAACTTGCAGAATAATTGTAATTGGTTAACTCAAGACAAGGTGCTGCAGCAACTAAAGATAGTTAATATAAACAAAGCTCCAGGGCCTGACGGTATCCATCCACGTGTATTTAAGGAACTAAGTGCAGAAATAAGTGAACCTCTGTTTTTAATCTTTCAAGATTCTTTTCTTTCAGGAAGTGTTCCGGAGGATTGGAGGAAGGCAGATGTGGTTCCTATATTCAAAAAGGGTTCAAAATCCTTGCATGGAAATTATAGACCTGTGAGCTTAACTTCTGTGGCTGGTAAAATATTTGAAAGGTTATTAAGGGATAATATTCAAGAATTCCTTGAGAAGAACATGGTTATCAGCAAAAATCAGCATGTTTTTTTTGTAAATTTCTTTTATTCAAAGAATTTCCATTTTATGCATAAACAGTATCGCGGACACGCAGGTCCAATAAAGGCTTTTTCATTTTACGTCTCAGACATGAGATAGTTATAGTGAACAACCATGGTGACATGCAAGTCATCAAATAGTCTTAAGAAACATTCTAGTTGGACTCGTAGGTCCTAAAAACCTTTGTGTGGATAGGGCTTTCCCTCTAGCGTACGGTTGTTATGGCTATGCTAGGCCACCTAGTGTGACAGAGGTGGTTTGTGTCCTGTGCCAAGACAGGTAGTGTGTAGTGACCATCCGTATGGGGGAGAAACAGGATTTTGTGCGTGCCTTGCGAGTTCAGGTCTAGGATCTTTGGTGTCGGTGGAGTGGACCCCTGTTAATCTGGCTGGAGCGGAGGTGGTTTGTACTATCTTAATCCTGTCTGCTCACTGACTCCCGCGTTTGACGTGGGTGCGAGGTCAAGCTTGTTTCTCCTTGTCTTATCCTTAACAGTGAACCCCTGTCTCTTTTCCTGTTTTTCCTTTCTTATTCTCTTTTCTCCTTCTTTCTTTTCTCCCTTATACCTTTCCCTTTCTTTTCCCTCCTTTCTTTTTCTCTCTTTTTACTCTTGTCTTTCCCCTTCCTGTTCTTTTTCTTTCCCCCTTTGCTACCCTTATCTTTTCCCTCTCTTCCTTTCTTTGTTTAGAGGGTGCCCGTCCGTCCGGAGCCTCTACGTCCTATCAACTTCTGTGTCGCCTTCCCGCCCGCGGGTTCCCCCAGGGGGGATGTGTGAGGGGGGGAGGGGGGTAGGAGGGGAGAAGAGGGGGAGGGGGTGTTTTATTTATTATGATGTTGTTTCTGGTATTTTTTCTGTTTGTTTGTGTAGTTGCTCTCTCAGTCAAGGTAGTCTTTTGTCCCGTCAGGTGTCTTCAGTCAAGTCAACAGATCCTGGAAGTCAGCGTTAGTCGAGGTCAGTATCCAGTGCGTCCAGACCGTCATGTACGTCTGTGTCCTCCCCTCTGCCAGCAGGGAGAGCTCTTCCAGTGCTCTCAGCTCCTCCATTCTTTGGTACCACGTCCCTAACGGGGGCGCGCATTGTTTTTTCCAATAGAGGGGGATTAGGCTTTGGGCTACATTAAGTATCCGTATAGTTAAGGATTTTTTATATGTCGATGCTTTTGTCTTGGTGTGATGGATGAGGAATGTTGCGGGGTTCATGGGTGGTGGGGAGTCTGTGAATCTTTTATGATCGTGTGAATGGCTGACTAATATGGTTGGATGATTGGGCATTCCCACCATATGTGGAGGTATGTTCCCTTGTGTGTGTTGCACCTCCAGCATACGTCATCCTTCGTGGGGTCGTATAGGTGTGTGTGGAGTGGGGTGCGGTACCAAAGGGCCAGTATTTTGTATGCTGTTTCTTGCGTTCCGCTGGATGGTGCGCAGTGTAGTGAGAGGGTGCATATTTTGTCCCATTGGTTGGGTGTGAATGTGGTGCCTAAAACTGTTTCCCATTTCCCCATGAAGCTTGGGGGTGGTAGCCTCCTCAACCGCATGATCATTCCATAGAGTGTTGATAGGCCCCTCGGCAGCGGGTCCGGGTCCATTTATATCTCTTCAAACGTTGTTAAGTGTCTGAGGGTGTGATTGTTTCGGGTGGTTTCTTGTATAAGCCCTTTCAGTTGTCAGTATCTGAATTGGAGCATAAATGGGTGATCGGAGTTCCCCGTCATGGCCTCTAGTGATTTGAGGCGGCCGTCGTCTATGGCGTGGAAGAGCCTCGGTATGTCTTGTCCCAGCAGCTGGACCAACGTTCTTGGTTCCCTTCCTGGTGGGAAGACCTCATTATGGACTAGGGGCATCATTGGGGATGGTGTGGAGGTGAGCGAGAGTGGTACTGCCAGAGCTTGCCAAACCCGCACGGTCGCTTTGATTAGGGGGTGTGGAGCAGCTAGCTGTCTGCTTTGTTGGGGGTGTAGCCAGGGGAGGACTGCCATCGGTCTCTCCACCAGAGAAGACTCTACATCCTTCCAGAGTTTCTCCACTCCCCGTTTAGACCACTCCACTATCCTTTGGATGTGTGTGGCTCTATGGTATCTCTTAAAGTCTGGCAGAGCTAGGCCTCCCTTGGCTTTCGGTAGTGTGAGCACGTCATGTTGTATCCTAGCCTTCTGTCTCTGCCAGGTGAACCAGAGGGCCATCGATCTAAGGGAGGTAAAAAATGCCTCCGGTATGGTCGCGGGGATAGCCTGAAACAGGTAGAGGACCCTTGGTAGGATGTTCATCTTGAGCACTCCCACTCTTCCAAACCATGAGAGGCGAACCTGGTCCCATTCCTGCAGGTCCTTCTGTATAGTGGTCAGGAGTGGTTGGAATTTCGCTGCGTACAGTTGGGAGAGGTCGTTTGTTAGCACCGCGCCAAGGTATTTCAGGGAGGTGGCGGACCATTGAAATGGCAGCGCTCGTTCAAGGGCCATCGCTCTGGAACCCGAGACAGAGACATTGAGGATCGTAGATTTGGAAAAATTGATTTTAAAGTTCGATAGCTCCCCGTACTTTTTGAATTCCTTCATTATCGTGGGCATGGATGTTTCCGGCTTAGTTACGAAGAACAGTAGATCGTCCGCATATGCTGCCACTGCGTGTTTCCCCCCTCCTGTCTCCAATCCCGGGATATCCGGGTTGTTTCGGATCGAGTTCAGGAATGGTTCCAGGGCTAGCACAAAGAGCAGGGGGGAGAGGGGGCAGCCCTGTCTGGTTCCATTCCTGATCACAAAAGGGTCTGTGAAGGCTCCATTTATGCAGATCCGTGCTGTTGGTTGCGAGTACAGAGCTCTGATCCAGGACATCATGTAAGGCCCCATCCCCAGCTTTTCGAGGACCTGAAACATGAAGTCCCATGCGATCCTGTCGAAGGCCTTCTCCGCATCCGTGGAGAGCAGGAGAAGGCCTTCCTGTCTGGTTTTTGCGAGGTGGATCAGGGAGAGTGCTCTGATTGTGTTATCTCGCGCTTCTCGATGCGGGGTAAATCCCACCTGGTCCTTATGTATCAAGTTCGGGAGGTGGGCCTGAAGTCTCTGTGCGAGTATCTTCGTGAAAAGCTTCAAGTCGCTATTTAACAGTGAGATGGGGCGATAGTTCGCACATTGTTCAGGATCTTTCCCTTCTTTAGGTATTAGGGTGATGTTAGCCGCCAAGGTCTGTGTCGGGAATATCTGCCCTTCTCGTATCGCGTTGAGTGCCGTCGTAAGGCGTGGGACGAGGAGTTCCGCAAAGGTTTTGTAATAGCGTGCTGGTAGGCCGTCAGGTCCGGGGCTCTTGCCCGTCTTGGCCGTTTTGAGAGCCCATGCTACCTCGTGTGTCTCGATCGGTTCGTCTAGCTCTGCGCTTGCCTCCTGTGAGAGGCAGTTGCCGATGCGCGGTTCTAGGTAGTCTGTTATTCGCGTCTTCCTTTCTGTACCAGCTCCCTCTCCCCTGGGTGGGTCGAGTGAATATAGGTCCGCGTAGTACGCCCGAATAGTGTTGGCCATCACGGTCGGCACACTGTGCAGCTTCCCATCTCTGTCTCTGATCCCCGGGATGTAGGCCGCCGCTCTCTTTTTGGCGATCATGCGGGCAAGGAGGGCACCACATTTGTTAGCGTTGGTGTAGAAGAACGCTTTGGAGTGTAAGTATGCTCTATGGTGATTGGCATTCAGGATAGAGGAGAGTTCCCTCCTGAGTATCGTTAGTTGTGTCCAGTCTGCTATCAGGTGGGTTTGTTTATGTCTACATTCCAAAGTCTGTATTTCCTTAATTAGAGTTTTAAGTCTGGCAGTTTTAGCTTTTTTAAGCGCGGCGCTTTTCGCTATGAAGTGGCCCCTCATTACGCTTTTATGAGCCTCCCAGAGGCATAGAGGCGTGACCTCAGACGTATCGTTTTCTGTAAAGTATTGCGTTAGTCTTTCCCTGACTTCTGCCGTCACTGTTAGGTCATTTAATATCGATTCGTTCAGTCTCCAGTTACTGCAAGTGGGCCTATAGAGTGGGGAGGTTAGTGTCATCGTGATTGGAGCATGGTCTGACCATGTCGCTGTTCCAATGTCCGTTCGTCTAACATCAGTCAGGTAATAATGTGGAATGAGGAAGTAGTCTATTCTAGAGTACGTTCTGTGGGGGATAGAGTAGAAAGTGTAGTCTCGGTCTTCAGGGTGTAAAGCTCTCCAGCAGTCTACCAGACGCTTCTCTCGCAGTGTTTTCGATATGTTTGTTAAAATGTGTTGGGGGGTCGTAGAGAGGCCTATGGATGTGTCTATGGTCGGCGTCAGGGCCACATTGAGGTCCCCTCCAACTACCAGACAGCCCTCCGCGAAGCCCTCTATCGTTCTGAGCGCTGTGCGTAAGAATTGGTGTTGGCGTTTATTGGGGGTATATAGGTTCGCGAACGTGTATGTGCGGTTTGCAGTTGTGCCTTTGACACAGATATATCGTCCGTGGTTGTCTCGCAGTGTGTCAGTGGGGGCAAAGTGTAGCGATCTATGGATCAGTATTGCTGTGCCTTTGGACTTTCCCTCTGGGTTATTACTCAGGAAACATTGTGCGTAATGTTTGTCCGTCAATCTGGGCACATGGCCCTCTTTAAAGTGTGTCTCCTGAATGAAAACTACCTGTGACCTTTGACTGTGGAAGTGACGTAGGGCATGCGAGCGTTTTTCGGGTATGTTCATGCCTTTAGAGTTGATGGAGAGGAATTTAATCTCCGCTTGTTTGTGTGTGTTGTGGAGCGGCATGGTTGCTACGGTTCAAAAGAATCAGGGTGTGGTGGGGAGGGTTAGGGAGTATGGGTGGGTGCTAGAGGATTTGGCTTACTCCTCGAGTGTGGGTCTGAGGTCGCGGGCGCGTCCCTTGTCCCCCTGGGTCCCGCAGGCAAGCGCGACTTTCAACAATTAGTAACAAACGTAACAGTAGTGGTAATAAACAACAATAAACCTTGTGGGTTTTCCAAAAAAGACTAGGGTGTGGGCAAGGTAGGAGTCAACTGTGCAGCACCTGTCGGCACCGTTGAGTCCTCCCGCCGGTATCCTGGTGCCCCGTCTACTGGGAACGTGGCCCTCTTACTCCCTCACCTCGCAGGGCCAAGAGTGGTGGATCCTTCTCCTTTCTGGGTCTCCTGTGTCCCCCGGCCCCCTCTGCTCAGAAGCTATATAGTCAGTACAGGTGGTGCTGGCAGACCCTGGGCCCAGCCCATCCCGGCCCTTTCCCTATATCCCAGGTGTGTGTTTGAGTGTATGGTCGTTGGATCGGCTCTACCCTACTAGTCTCTCCCCTGTTCCCCTATCTCTCCGTTACGGGGTGGTGAGTTGTGTTGCCGTGTTGTGGCTCGTAAGTTGGTGGCTTTAAGGTATATAACCAGCTGGTCTTACACTTCCCATTTCGTGTCCCTCCCCTTATCGTGGTGTTTTGGGGTCCGGTTAGGATTGTCCCACCTGGTGAGGGGTCGCGGTTGGGGGCCTGTCCTCTCTCTCAGTGCTAACCCTCCCGGGTAACCTCTGCTCCCTCTCCCTGCTGGTCTGGAGCGTGCCTTTATCCAACCTCAGCATCCCCTTCCCTATTTCCCCCAACCCAAGCGGGAGAGAGAGAGAGAAAAAAAAAAAAACACAAAGGAAGGGAAAAACACAAAGGAAGGGCAAAACCACCCCATACACAATCCCCCCAAATATATACAGAGTCCCCAGTGTTTCTTTCGTGGGTTCACCGATTGTGCTGGCAAAATGTCTCGACTCGTATACCCACTTCTGATAGTCCCCCCACCCTCCCCTGACACGTGGGTTTCTAAGTGTTGTAACGGCTAAGTGTGTGGCCCGTGTGTGTTATAGGCCTATGTACAGAGTGTCCCAGTGCATAGTTACGAGTTCCATGCGTGGCTCCTGTCTTGTATGTCCGTTAGCGTGTTGCCCCTGCTGGCCTCACGGTCTCCAGTCTTGTTCGGTGTCTGCGCTGTCTCGGGACAGGTTCCCCCTGGAGTGTAGGTGGGCTGTTGTAAAAATCCAGCGGATCCGGCCAAGTCAGGTTAAGGGGTGGCAAGTGGAGATCTTCTGACAGTTCCTGCAGGTCCCGTGTGGTGCGGATCAATCTAGGGCCGTTTTGGGTGGTGGCTATCAGGCCTGTAGGGAATGTCCAGCAGTATCGTATTTTCTGGGCCACTAGCATTCTGGTGAGTGGTTTTAGTGCCCTGCGATATCCCAAAGTAGCTGGGCATAGGTCCGGGTACAGTTGGAGGTGTTGGCCTTCATGAGTGATTTCTCCCCTGTTGTGTGCTTCATGCAGAATTTCCTCCTTCAAGGCGTAAAGTGCTAGACAGCAGATCACGTCCCTAGGTGGTGCCTCTAGTGGGCCCCTGGGTCTCAGTGCTCTATGGGCTCTGATGAACTCTATGGGGGTCTCTCTGGGGCGGCTCAGGAGCTCATTGAAGATGGCGGTGAGTGTGACTTTAA
>OW240912.1:15852010-15869114 GCA_933207985.1 Pelobates cultripes
TGCTTCCTCAGACAGATAAGTACTTTTTCTGCTCTGTGTTGCTGTACATTCTGTTTTTACTGGTAGTTTGTTTTATTGCACTGTTTTAATTGCTATGTGTTTTGGCTGGTTTACCTAACATACTGTTGATTTTTACTGCGGCTGGTGTTTCCCTGGGTCCGCGGGTGTTTTCCCTCCACTGTCGGTGGTTTTTTCCCTCCCTCTACTCCCCCTCCCGTGGTTACTGCACGGGTCCCCGTGTTTGTCGTGCCGCAGCCGCCCCTTCTCCCGACCGCGGCGGTGTGCACGCCCCCCCCCTTCCCTCACTCGCGAGCCGGCTCGGCGGGCGGGTGCACGAGCCCCTTCCCCCGCCGAGTGCTCGCCGCGTGTGCCTTCCCTCAGCGGCGGCCATTTTGGGGCGGTCCTTTGTTTCTCCCAGTGCTGCCGTGCGGCCGGTCACCTCGTTACCCTGCTCCCTGAGAACACCAGCCGGCCAGTCTGTATTGCTCTTGTGGGTTAATCAACCCTCTCCTTCACCTCTCCACTAGTTTTCTCCTAGTCCCTTTAGTTTTATAAGACTTACTTTTATATTCATTATTCTCATTTATATAATTATTCTACTCAGTTTGCTCTGCATTCATTACACATCAGTGTTAACATGCAGGATAGGGGTGATGGGCCTGCTGGTCCCCCTGGGGATTTCCATTTGGACAGCACTGATGGTGCCATAGCCTCCCAGGAATTCCAAGCTATGTTTGAGGCCACTATGGCTTCCTCCATACAAAAGGCTATTGCCTCTGCCATGGGAGCTGTCTCTTCCAATTTTTCCCAATCCCTGCACTCTCTAGTTTTACCTGCTCTGGCCACCCCCGCCCCTTCCCCTGCTCAGACCGTGCCTGGAGCCCGTAAGGCAAGGGCCAAATCCAAACATGTCGGCTCCCACTCCTCGATGCAGGTTCTACCTGCCATGACTGACACGCCTGAGGCGGTCTCAGATAGCGCGCACCCCACGCGCAAAAGAGCCCCTGGCCGGGCTAAAAAGGCTAGACTGTGGAAAAGGGCTAAAGCCCATGATATTGGGTCGGATACCGACCGGAGTGTGGAGGATGAGTCCGACGCTATGGAGTACGACTCCTTTGATCATGATGATTCTGGCGAGGATTTGCCCCTTACGGGCGTGAACCCCTCCGGGTCCTCCGCCAATACCCGGGGCCCCTCACTTGCTCCCCCGGGGGGTGACACCTCGATCCTTGACCCGCAGGGCAACCCCCTGTTTGACCCAGACGACTTACGTCATCCTCGGTCCGCCGAGTGGGTTCCCCCAGATCACATCGCCCAATATGTGGCTAAGCGTATCCGCACGCCACTTTCTAGGGAAGGCCGCAATAAATTGCGCGCCGAGTGCCCACGCCCGTCCCTCCCGGGCGCGGCTTGCAAAACCCCGGACATTGACCCGCAAATCGCTCAATTCCTGAATAAGTCAGGATGGAAGCCCAAGAAGGGCCTGGACCACTCCCTTAAAAGCTGCCAGGACAAGATCCTGGATACCCTAGGTCCCCTTTCCAAGCTTTACGAGCTTTTGGATGCTGCCAGGACCGGGGACTCCGTCCTGGACGTGGATGTGGCCGTTGGTTGGGTCCAAAGAGCTATTTGCTTACTGGGGAACGCCAATACGGCCATGTCTACAGAAAGACGCAAGGCGATCCTCCTGAAGATCGACCCTAAATTGGCCGCTATGACTGTGGCGGAGCCTGATCCAACTGAGGAGGGTCTCCTGTTTGGCACGTCCTTCGTTAAGGATATGGGTGCTTATGTCAAGACCTTTACGGCTATTGACAAGGCACAGGCGAACATGAAGCGCGTGTTCGCGCCTAAGGTTTTCGGAGGGGCCGGGCGTAGCAGGAACCGTCCACCCGGCCGTGGTTTCCGAGGCGCATTCCGCGCAACCAGAGGTTCCTTCTTTCCCTCGAGAGGATTTCAGGAACAGAGGGCCCCTCCCTTCTTCCCGGCAAGAGGTCGGGCCTGGGGATCCAGATACCCCCGCGGTGGTACCCCCGGCAGACGTCCTTACGGTGAGTACCCTTTCTTTCCCTCACGCTCAAGTTCGGGTGGCGGGGAGACTGGCCTTATTTTGTCAAGAATGGGCAAAGATCACCTCAGATGCTTGGGTTTTACAATGTGTAAGGGGTTTTCGTCTGGAGTTTGTTTCCATGCCTGTCCAGTTTTATTCCCCCAGAGAACTGTCCCTCCCTCCGGAGCAGGACGAGATGATTTCCACGGAAGTGGTGGAGATGCTGTCCAAGGGCGCTATAGAGGAGTTGCCGTTCGCCGCCCCAGGCTTTACGAGCAATTTATTCCTAGTGCCCAAGAAAGGAGGCGGAGTTCGCCCTGTCATAAATCTTCGCCCACTCAACGCTTTTCTACGATACCAACACTTCCAGATGGAAGGTATACACTGCCTCAGAGACCTCCTACGTCAATCGGACTGGTTGGCCAAGCTAGACCTGAAGGACGCATACTTTACGGTCCCCATCGCTTTGGAGTTCCGGGATTATCTCCACTTCACCTGGCATGGGCGTCGTTGGCGCTTCACCTGCCTGCCTTTCGGTCTCTCCTCGGCCCCTTGGTGCTTCACCAAGCTCATGAAGCCCGTGGTGACATTCCTCCGAACCCGGGGGGTTCGCCTCATTATCTACCTGGACGATATCTTGATTTTATCCCAGTCACGAGAGGATCTCCTCACACACCTGGGATGGACGACCGATCTCCTGCAGAAGTTGGGATTTCTGATCAATTGGAGCAAGTCGGTCCTGGTCCCTGCCCAGTCCATAGAGTTTCTGGGTTTTCAAGTGGATTCCATCCAGCAGTTCCTGTTCCTCCCGGATGCCAAGGTGAAAGCCATCCAGAAGGAACTTCGGAGGGCCCTCCGTGTTCCAGATTTGTCGGTCAGACAACTGGCGAGAATTATCGGCCTTCTCGCGGCCTCTATTCAAGCAATTTTCCCAGGCCCCCTACATTACCGAGCGCTCCAACGGCTCAAGGGATCACGACTTCGCTCCGGTCATTCATACGAATCTCGGATAACATTAGACGAGGAGTCCAGGGACGAACTGGCGTGGTGGTTGGCGCACATGGAGGCATGGAACGGAAGAGCCATCTTCGGTTCGGCCCCGGATGTAGTGATAGAGTCCGATGCCAGCTTACACGGCTGGGGCGCTCGTTGTGGCAACGTCTCCACAGGAGGCAGGTGGTCCGACACAGAGAAGTCGTTACACATCAACTGCCTGGAACTTCTGGCAGGTGCCTTCGCGATCCGCAGCCTTGCTCCGGGGAGGGCGAATTGTTGCGTTCTCCTCAAGATGGACAACGTATCAGCAGTTCGTTACATAAATCACCTAGGGGGCACGAAATCCAAAATGTTGGCGATTCTGGCAAAGGATTTTTGGCAGTTCTGCCTCTACAACAACGTTTCGGTGATGGCGGAACACATCCCAGGTCTGGACAATTCGGGGGCGGATTGGAATTCCAGACACTTACGGGACTCCGGGGACTGGCATCTACATGCTTCAGTGTTCCAGTGCCTGAACAGGTTGTGGGGCCGGTTCCAGTTGGACCTATTCGCATCACGCCTGAACACTCAGCTACCGAGGTTCTACAGTTGGAGGCCGGACCCGGCTGCAATAGCGACAGATGCCTTCCTCCAAGAATGGCCACCGGGTCTGATGTACGCATTTCCCCCATTCAACATGATCGCACGCACGATCTCGAAACTGGTCCGCCACGATTGTCGGATGGCTTTGATCACCCCTCTATGGAGGTCTCGACCATGGTTCCCTCGGCTGATGGAACTGTCCATAGACTACCCTCGTTTACTTCCGGTATTCCAAGACCTCCTTCTGGATCTGGATGGGAACTCTCACGACCTGGTGTTGCAGCATCAGCTACCCCTCATAGCATGGTTCCTTTCAGGGGACCTTGGGTTATCCCAGACGTTTCGCAGTCAACTCTCCGACTCCTCGATAACGCCTGGGCCCCGGGTACACGGACAGCTTACCGACATTCATGGAGATCATGGTCTGGTTGGTGCATGGAACGGGCAATGGATCCCGTATCTGCCCCTCTGCCTTTGATTCTGGAGTTCCTCACGTTCCTATTTGATTCGGGCAAGGCATACCGCACAATCAACCTTTTCCGCTCAGCTATCTCAGCCGGTCACGAAGGTCTAGACGGTTCTCCGGTCGGCAAGCATCCTTTTGTCTGTCGACTTCTCAAGGGTATTCGCCTTGCTCGTCCTCCTCGACCTCGTTTTGCCACCTTTTGGGACGTCAACGTGATGCTACAGTTCCTATCATCATGGTACCCCAATTTGGAGCTGACTCTCAAGCAATTGTCTGCCAAATTGGTTATGTTACTGTGCCTGATTTCTTGCAGAAGAGTCTCTGACGTTCGGGCCCTGGACTGGGACGCCGTTGCATTCACCCCAGAAGGCGTCACCTTCGACATTTCCAGGAGGACCAAGTCTGCATCTAAGTCACTTACATACCCTAGGTTTTCAGACTGTCCAACGCTCTGCCCGGTGGATTGCATCAAGGGCTATCTGGATGTTACACGTCCCCTTCGCATAGCAGACCTGCACGATCTGTTCATATCCTTTAAATCACCTCACCGGCCGGTTTCGACTCCTACCCTAGCACGTTGGGTACGCTGGCTGCTATCCTCCGCGGGTATAGACACCTCAATATTTACGCCTCATTCTGTTAGGGGCGCGATGGCCTCGAAAGCCTCTTCAGTCGGATGTCGCCTAGAGGACATCATGCGAGCGGCGGATTGGTCTCGGGAATCGACCTTCCGAACCTTCTACTTCAGACCAATTGAGCACATCGCATCTCGTGTGGTAGCGCAGCTTTGAACTTGCATAATATGAGCCTCCGTGTCTTTAATAAAATTCCCAGATTTTACTAGTAACATGACGTAAAGTCATGATTTTATTAAAGACACGGAGGCGAGTATTATTCCCTCCCACCCTCCCGGAGTGGAGTTGGGACAAGAGATGCTTGGTGGCTCTACAGGTATGTTTTTTCCAGTTTGGTCTGTACTCTATCAGTTTGATTTGCATCTTTTGTACGGGTTGTTGTACCTTTATGTTGTGTACTAATTCTGATGTTTTATATTTCAGGACTCTGTTTTACCTGTGTCTCCCCAAGTTTATGTTTGGTAAGTCTGCAGTTCTGTATTAAGAAATTACCATATTTCTCTATCTTTTTTAGCTTGAAATTGTCGCATCGTTTCCCGTTACCCTGTTTCGACCAAGTGGGACATCGTTCATCTTACCTGGTCTTCGGTTCGCAAGAAAGAGGGGGATTGTGGGAGACACAAGACTTATATAGCTACTTCCTATATCCTGTGATTGGCTACCTGTTGTGCCTATACAGTTTTTCTTCAGTTTTGATAATATTTATATTTCTCTTTCTTTGCTGCTGAGGAAATAAAGAAAGAGTTATGCATAATACTCGCCTCCGTGTCTTTAATAAAATCATGACTTTACGTCATGTTACTAGTAAAATCTGGGAATTAAAGTGCAGGAAATATATGATAGCAGTGTATTATTGTATCCCTATAATGGTTGAGCTTTGAGCACTAGACATGTGCAATTTGTTTTGTTCCGAATGTAAATTCGGACAAATTTTGGCAATTCAGACATTCTGATGCCTCCGAATTTTGGAAGTGCCGAACTGAACCGAATTGCCAAAGTGCTGAATTTCAGAAGTGCTTCGGATTTCTGAAAAGTGGCAAAACAAGAGAGGGAGGGAAAATTACGTGAATTATGACCGGAATCTAGACCAATAAGCTAATTCCTGGCACTGGGATCCCTATAGATGTGTAAGTGGTTGTTGTGGCAGTCCAGCACCTAACCCTACCCCTAACCCTTCCCCTAAGCCTATTCCTACCCCTAATGCTAACCCTACAGATGTGTAAGTGGTTGTGGTGGCAATTTACGAAGTGCTGAAGTCCCGAATTTCGGAAGTGCCAAACCAAACTGAGCTGAAGTGCCGAATTGCCGAAGTCCCGCATTTTGGAAGTGCCAAACCGAAGTGCCAAATTGACGAAGTCCTGAATTTTGGAAGTGCCGAACCGAACCAAATGTTTTGCCCATGCACATCCCTATTGAGCAATGTTTATAACAAGGTGAACAATAGTGAACCTGCATGCAGGCTTAGTAGTCAGAGATGGTCAGGGTCAAGGATGTCAAAATAAATATAACACAAAACAAAGTCATGGAAATTAGAATAAATTGTACGCCTAGCAGAGTTTGGAAAGCCAGATATCAAGATAAGAGAAACAATCATTAAAGAAACCACAAAATGGAACTGTTCAGTAAATTATTGATGTTTAATGGGTTATTCCAAGCACCATGACCACTCCAGTTTGACCCCTCTGCTGCTGCAAATCTGGCAGTGTCCTTGTGGCTTTTATAGCCCATCTGGAACAAGACTTCTGAGTGGCTGATAATTCAGTGCATATTTGGTGTTTGTTATTGGCACACACAGCATGCTGTCAGCAGACTTCCAATGGCGGCGTTGGCCTCCCATGTCTATCCCCCACTCAGGCCTTCGGCGAGGGTGAGTGATCTCAGCAGAAAAGGATTTGGCTGCAGGGAGAACGTGGCCTCAGCATTGGATGGAGGTGAATCTTATGTTATTTATTGAAGGGAGAACCAGGTGGAAGGATTTCTCTTACCAAAAACTGTGTTAATGGTTGGAGTAACTCTTTAAAGAGCCCCAAATGCCTTCACTTCATCTGCTCTGAAACACTTGCATCATGGCTTGGGTATGATACTGCATGCCAAGTAGAGGGCATAAATCTCTTAATTTAGGCAGCGGGCAGCATCAGAGACACTATCAGCCGTGCAGGAGGGTGAGGGGAGACGGCAAGTGACCCTGGCAACCATGACTCTGCTACTGTAATTATAACTTCAACAACAATATGAATTTTTCATATCAATATTAACATTGATAGTCTTTTAGAGTTCCTTTTATATACATATATAATTAATCTCACAGGGCCACAATAATGCATAGCTTTATCCTGACATTTATAGACATACTCTGTAAGATTTCATTTCAAGCTGCGGTCACATTATGGTATAGAGTTTTTACCATCTCGGCACGTGGTGAGAATCAACACGTGAATGGATTCACAGAATTATACTGGTTTACCATGAGATGATAAACCATGCTTTTGCTGTAATTATCTGTTTTGTTAGATCATTATGAATCAGAGTTATTGAACCTTACTGCATTATTTAATAACTCTTTTAAATAACTTATGTATGGTTATTAGCAGGAATATAAAACAGAGAAGATGTCTTGCATTGAGACTTGAAGAAAGGCGATTACTGCATTGGAAAGTGTTCTGTACCGTAACAGCAACAAAGATATAGATTTTTTTTGCTTGAAGGCTGTTTTATTAGATTCTGTAAAAATTTTTTAAAAAGGCCTGTATTTAAAAACAAAAAATAACAGACTACACAAGGATATTGTGTAGGAATAGTTTGTTGATCCAAATAAATATTTGTTGGTCATTGGAGTTAACAAGGGATCATTTTGGCAATTACTTCAAATAGAGTTTTTTTTCCATCTTTTATATCAAGAGCTTGGATTGTGTATGTTCCTCTAACAGTCCTTCCTCACGATCCAGTATACTGAATCAAAGAGTGTCGGTAACATCATGATATTTCAGCAATGCTCAAGAAAAAGACTGTCGGAAAACACGACTACTATTTATGTTTCAGGAGAAGACAAACAAACTGAGCTCTTCACTTTCGCTAGATCATGTAAGAAAGGTAAGTGGATTGTTACTAAAACTGTATTTAAAAAAAAAATGAAAGATATAATTCGCATGTAAATGACCTTCAGTACTCAAACTGAGTACATAAGTCTGAAGGTTCTTCTTACAGGAGAAAGTCGCTCTTCAGAAGCTCATTCCCCAAACACTAGACGACACATAATGTAGGATAAAACAACAACTCTGTTATATTGAAAAAAAATATCTATTTATACTCCCACAACCTTATTTACATACAATAGGGTTACAGTGGAATACAAAGTTCCCCTCCAGGACCCTCACTGTAACCCCCTCCCAAACAGCACAGTTAATGGTTGTATGGGCTTGGGATAGTAACCCATCACACTACATACCCCAAGCCAACCAATAGCAGTATGGGCTTGGGATAGTAACCAATCACACTACATATCCCAAGCCAACCAATAGCAGTATGGGCTTGGGATAGTAACCAATCACACTACATACCCCAAGCCAACCAATAGCAGTATGGGTTTGGGATAGTAACCAATCACACTACATATCCCAAGCCAACCAATAGCAGTATGGGCTTGGGATAGCAACCAATCACACTACATATCCCAAGCCAACCAATAGCAGTATGGACTTGGAATTGAAACCAAGTACACTACACATCCCAAGCCAACCAATAGCAGTATAGGCTTGGGATAGTAACCAATCACACTACATATCCCAAGCCAACCAATAGCAATATTGACTTGGGATAGTAACCAATTGCACTACATATCTCAAGCCAACCAATAGCAGTATGGACTTGGGATAGTAACCAATTACACTGCATATCCCAAGTCAACCAAAATCAGTATATTCCTCCATGACAAGGTTTTCTTGAGGAGACAAAGGATACACCCTCCCTTTGGGAGGTATAGCGCCAGGTAACAAATCAATAGCACAATCGTAGGGTCTGTGAGGCGGTAACTTTTCAGCCTCCCTTTTATCGAAGACAGACTTAAGAGACATGTACTGAGGTGGTATAACAGTAGACAAAGGAGGAGTAGTAGGAACGTTAATAGAATTTAAAGGGGTGATTTTAACGATACAAGACTCTTGGCAAGCATCACTCCAAGATACTATTTGTCCTGACTCCCAGTCAAAAGTGGGATAATGAGAACGCAACCATGGGTACCCTAACACTATGTGAGAGGAAGGAGAAGAGATGATCTGAAACCGAATGGTTTCTGAGTGTAACAACCCTGTAGGCATATGCAACGGTTCAGTTTCATGTGTGATAACTGGGGAGCATAATGGTCTACCATCTATGGCCTCAACGGCCAAGGGTGTCTTCTTCTCTCTAATGGGTATGTTCTGTTTTTTAACAAAGCCAGAATCTATGAAGTTCTCGGCCGCACCGGAATCAACCAGGGCTAGTATGTTCCCTGCTATGCTATTTTTTTCAAGATGCAGGGAAACAGAGAGAAGCAATCTGTTAAGAGGCAAATGAGGGGACTCAGATGTCACACCAAGGCCAGTCCCCTATACGGTCTTAGGTGCGATAGTTTTCCGGACGCACGGGACATTCCTGTCGCATATGGCCCTTCCTTTCTCCTATACAATTTTTCAGCATCAGAGAGTTTAGCAACCCCTAGTTTCAGATAGACCTTCCATGAACGCAGTAGTCTGCCCATTGTTGGTCCAATCTACCTGTGAAGCAAGGGTACGGAACTGAATAGCATAATTGGCAATAGACTTATATCCCTGTTTAAGTCTCATTAACGCCCTAGCGTCATTCTTTGACCTTTTAGTTGTGTCAAAGGTTCTACGAAAAGCCATAAGGAAGCTATTGAAATCATGCACCATAGGTCCATTAGCCTCCCAAATAGGATTTGCTCACTCAAGTGCTTTATGTGTAAGCTGGTGCATAAGGAAACCAACCTTCGACCTATCAGTGGGAAATGAACGTGGATACATTTCAAAGTGGAATTCCACTTGATTAAGGAATCCCCTGCATGTCTTAGCATCTCCTCCATACCTAGGTGGAGGGGTTAGATGTGCAGAAGCATTAGGCATGGTAGATGTGTCTGGTACAAGGGGTGCAGGAGGAGTTGGTACAGGTACTGGAGCCGTTCTGGATAAGAGTGTCTGGATGGCCCGAGCCATCTGATCCATACGATGATCTTGTTCTACAAATCTAGCCTCATGAGAAGCCATCTGCTGACCTAAATCTGCGGGCATGGGCGTCCGCAGGAATTTTTCCAGGGGGGGCATAATTGTAATGACATCCATGCTTGGTACCTTTTTGACAGTGTCATGAAAGGGAAGGGGCATAGCCATTATCACATAAAGCCAGGGTGAATAGCGTTTTCACAACTATGGTGTCAGGAATATGTTTGTATTCCTGACATTATAGTGTTCCTTTAAGCAAATTAAAGGACCATTCTGGTCACCATAACAACTTCACCTAAATGAAAATGCTATGATGCCAGGAAGCCCCTGGGTGCTCACTTTCCTTTAAGGGGTTAAATCGCTCTCAAATGGTTTAACCCCAAAGGCTTCCTCCAGCTCCAGGTCGCTCAGTGGTATTTGGCTTCTGAAACAGAGTGTCAGGAAGTGCAGATTGACGTCAGGCATGGGTGCCGCTGATTGGCTAGAGTGGACAGTTGACGCTCTAAGCCAATCGCTAGTTCCCGGTTCATAAAATATTTTTACTTTTTTATGAATGGGGAGCTACTGATTGGCTTAGAGTGCCAGCTGACCGCTCTAGCCAATCAGCAACACCCCTACCCAACGGCACTCTGTGCTTCCTGACACTCAGTAAATAAAAGTGAACACATTAATACTGATATTTTTTTACCTTTGGAGATGAGAAGGTCCAGCGTTTCCCTGCCTGGCCCAGGTACCAAAGCCTTATGATGTGGTGTCCAGAATAAAGTGGAGGGTTCACTTCATTTGTCCTTCCTGCTCCAATCTCCTTTTCCTCTCTGTCATTTGACAGTCTTTTTTTTTCTTCTGACACTGTTTTCTATCCTTGGCCCCTTCTGCTCTTTTACCTTTCTGCTACTTTCTGCTTTCCCTTTCTGCTCTTTCTCCTACTTTACCTTTGTGCTCCTTCTGATTCTTTCTGCTCCTTTACCTTTCTGCTCCTTGCTGTCCCTTTCTGCTCCTTGCTGCCTCTTCCTGCTCATTCTCCTACTTTACCTTTGTGCTCCTTCTGCCCCTTCCAGCTCATTTCTGCCCCTTTCTGCTCCTTCTACTTTACCTTTGTGCTGCTTTACCTTCCAGCTCCTTGCTGACCCTTCCTGTTCATTTCTGTTGCTTTGTGCTCCTTCTCCTACTTTACCTTTTGTACTCCTTGTTGTCCCTTCCAGCTCCTTGCTGCCCCTTTCTGCTCCTTGATGTCCCTTCCTGCTCATTTCTGTTCCTTCTCCTTTTCTTACCTTACCTTCCTGCTCCTTGCTGACTCTTCATGTAGGCTGTCTCCCCCATCCCTCACTTCTATAGGCGTGCGCACGGGGTGTGTCGGGTGTGCCTGGGCACACCCTAATCCCCGCGGCACGCCAATGGATTGAGACCGGCAGGGGAGATCTCTGGATCTCCCCGGTCGGCTCATGCAGAGCCGACGCTATCCGAGCGGCGGCTCTGGTCTTAGCCTCCATGGGCCGGTGGGGAGATCAAAGTTCTACCTCACCGGTCCACAGTAGCATGGAGGGAGGCAGCAGACAACCCGGGCTAGAGTTCACTCTCCACTGAACCACCAGGAAAGGCAGCAGGACTGGGATATTAACTAGTCTGCCCCCACCTCCACCCAAACATACAGCACACACACATACAGCACACACAGCCCACAAACAGCACCCACACACACACAGCACCTACACACATACATCACCCTCGCACACACAGCACCCACACACATACAACACCCACACACAACCAGCACACTAACAGCATCCTCACAAACACACAAAACCCACACACAACACCCGCACAGCACCCACACACAAACAGCACACTCTCATACAAACAGCACCCTGACAAACACACAACACCCGCACACAAACAGCACACTAACAGGACCCGAACAAACACGCACACACAAACACCCTCTCACACACACAGCACACTACCAGTTCCCTCACAAACAGCACCCTCACACACAGCACACTAACAGGACCCGAACAAACACGCACACACAAACACACACACAGCACACTACCAGTTCCCTCACAAACAGCACCCTCACACACAGCACACTAACAGCACCCTCACACATACACACAGCAGTGTGTGTGTATACATATATATATATATATATATACACACACACACACACACACATACATACACACATGGCGTGTGTTTGTGCTTTAGGGTGCACACCCTAATGCAATAGGCTGCGCACGCCTATGCTCACTTCCCTAATCTATAGGCTGCTGCCCTCTCCAAAAATCTATAGGCTGCTGCCCCCCCCCAAAATCTATAGGCTGCTGGCCCCCCACAAAATATATAGGCTGCTGCCTATATAAATATAGGGCTGCCCCCAAATCTATATAGGCTGCTGCCCCCAAATATATAGACTGCTGCCCCAAAAATCTATAGGCTGCTTCCCCAAATCTATAGGCTACCCCAAATCTATAGGCTTCTGCCCCCACAAAATCTATAGGCTGCCCCCAAAAATCTATAGGCTGCTGCCCCCTCCAAAAACTATAGGCTGCTGCAAAAATAGGCTGCTGCCCAAAAAATAGGCTGCTGGCTGCTGCCCCCAAAAAAAATCTATAGGCTGCTGCCCCCCAAAAAATCTATAGGCTGCTGCCCCTCCCAAATCTATAGGCTGCTGCATCCCCCCCAAAAAAAATCTATAGGCTATCTCAAACCCTCCCCCAACTTACCTGATCTGTAGGCTGTCTCTGGCTGCATGTGTTGCTCCCCTGCGGTTTCAATCCGCAGAGAGATGCAGGGATAAGATGCAGCTTCCTATCCCTGTCTCTCTCCATACACAGCGCCACCTACTGGCCGGCGCCGTATTGCAGTTCATTTTAAATCTCACACGGAAAATATCAGAACAAGCTGAAAAATCCAGGGGGGGGCAAGTGCCCCCCCTTGCCCCTCCCTGCGGACGCCCATGTCTGCGGGGTCCATGGCCCTATAGTAATGTCACGGTAGTGTACCCCAACACGCAAGATTTAGTCCAACAAGAGACAAGATAAAGCAGATGCGTCTTACCAGGCCTTGGAATGGCCGGACTCGACGTAGTACAGAGAAGTGACAGAGTCAGGAACGAACCAAGTTCAAGGGAACAGAGAGACAGCGAAAACAAGTACTAGCCAAGGTCTGGTACACGGGAGTCAGGAAGCCGGCAAACAAGACAAAGCAGGGATAAAGAGAAAAACTGAGTCAGATACAAAGCCAAACACAAAAAAAACACTATGAACGATACAAGCACTAAAGGGAACTGAATCAGAAACCACGATAGGGCAGGGAGCTAAGGGAAAGGTTAGTATAAATACCCTAGTGTTCAATTTGATTGGCCCCTGTCATTTCCACGCCCCCAAAACGTGATTGTATGGGGAATGTGGAATGACATGGGCCAATAGGAGACTGTTTCACATTTCGGCTCCCACTGCCCCGTTAAGAGCACGCCTGAGACGCACGGCGCGCTCTTAGAGCCAGACGGGGCACGTGACCGTGTCTCGCGGTCAGTGCCCGCCTTCCTGTAAACTCCGTCAGACGAGCCGCATGCGGCTCGTGCAGATGCAGGCCCACGCGTGGCGGGAACAGAGGACCTCGGCCAGCCCCCGGAGAGGGTAAGTACCGCTACACAAGCACACATACATACAAGCAGACACACACATAAAAAAAACAGACAGGCACACATAGACACAGGCAGACATATACAGACAGACACACACATACAAACATACAGACAGACACACACCCACACACAAGACGCACATACATACAAACAGACAAGCACACACACATACATACATACAGACAGGCACACACATATAGACAGACACACACACAAAATGTTTAAGTAACCCTCCTGTTTACTACCCTGAAGGTGCAGGAAGGTGACTTTCTCTGGGGTCCAGTGGTGGCTCAGGTGGATGGGAGTCAGAGTTCCCACTCTGACTCCCTCTGCATCCTTCCACGCGGCTCTCAATGTTAGCTGAGAGGAGTGACGTGCGGCCACTTCCTCCCAGCTTGTGATGTAATCACAGGGGGCCCGGTCACGCTGTTAAAGCTCCCAGTGCTGACCGGGCCCCCTGACAATCCACATCCATCTGGTGGGCCTGGAGTGGCGGCCCGGTCGCAGCTGCGACCCCTGCGACCGCGGTATGTACGCCGCTGGGTCTTGGGATAGTAACCAATTACATTACATATCCAAAGCCAACCAATAGCAGTATGGGCTTGGGATAGTAACCAATTACACTACATATCCAAAGCCAACGAATAGCAGTATGTGTTTGGTATAGTAACTAATTATACTACTTATCCCAAGCCAACCAATAGCAGTATGGACTTAGTAATAGTAATCAATTACACTACATTTGGCAGCCACTTTGAACTTGTCTGGACTGCCTGCTGGGAAAACAATAAAACAGGAGAAGAGGGAAAAATATATTATGTACACCCTGTACCTATAATAGGCACCTGGTGACTAAAACATAAGAGTAATCTGGGGACCTACGTAAAGTGTCCGTCGTTTGTCCCTAGTGATGGTGACTACCGTCACACAGAATATGATTGGGAAGGTAGAAAACAAGTAATGTTTGTTTGCGTGTCTGTATATGCGTGTGTGCATATTTGTCGACATGGAGTTAGGAGTCTATTCACTAAGCAATGATTTGAAAGGTGACTTGATAATGATCATGTGACAATGATAGGACAGATTTTTTCCTATCGTAGAAATGTACGCAGAATGTCAACTTGCCCTAAGTCACTATTTAATGAGTAGATGAGAAGATTACTTAAAAAAAAAGGCAGGATGAACCAGGACAGTGAAAAGAGAAATATTCTGATGGAGGACATGCGGAGTAAAACCTGGTAAATAGAGATTTTAGTGAAGATCCAGAAACAGAGAATGCAACGATAGAAAAGTGATAAAAGAGAGCTGCCGGCGAGACTTGGGAAGAAAAGTGGAGTTATATCGTGAGAGGTATAATGGATGTCTGCCTATGGCAGTAAAACGCTTGCACCAGTCCTGCTCTTTGACAAGTCTTCATCTTGCTTTTCCACAAACGTTTTGGTCACAGTAAGCTACTGTCGAACACTGATCTGAACATTTTGTCTTCATGGCAACAAGCCACGACCTTGAAGGAATTTAGCTGCTTCTTCATGTGAAAGAAAAAAATAAAAATGTTATCTGGACAGTAATATGTAGCAGTCACTCTGTGTGCGGTGTGTGTAAATATGTAAGAAATAATAATATCACAGAAGCTAAATTTACAGTAATAAAAGAAACATAGAAACATAGAATGTGACGGCAGATAAGAACCATTCGGCCCATCTAGTCTGCCCAATTTTCTAAATACTTTCATTAGTCCCTAGTCTTATCTTATAGTTAGGATAGCCTTATGCCTATCCCACGCATGCTTAAACTCCTTTTACTGTGTTAACCTCTACCACTTCAGCTGGAAGGCTATTCCATGCATCCACTACCCTCTCAGTAAAGTAATACTTCCTGATATTATTTTTAAACCTTTGTCCCTCTAATTTAAGACTATGTCCTCTTGTTGTGGTAGTTTTTCTTCTTTTAAATATAGTCTCCTCCTTTACTGTGTTGATTCCCTTTATATATTTAAATGTTTCTATCATATCCCCCCTGTCTCGTCTTTCCTCCAAGCTATACATGTTAAGATCCTTTAACCTTTCCTGGTAAGTTTTATCCCGCAATCCATGAACCAGTTTAGTAGCCCTTCTCTGAACCCTCTCTAAGGTATCAATATCCTTCTGAAGATACGGTCTCCAGTACTGTGTACAATACTCCAAGTGAGGTCTCACCAGTGTTCTGTACAATGGCATGAGCACTTCCCTCTTTCTACTGCTAATACCTCTCCCTATACAACCAAGCATTCTGCTAGCATTTCCTGCTGCTCTATTACATTGTCTGCCTACCTTTAAGTCATCAGAAATAATCACCCCTAAATCCCTTTCCTCATATGTTGAGGTTAGGACTCTATCAAATATTCTGTACTCTGCCCTTGGGTTTTTACGTCCAAGATGCATTATCTTGCACTTATCCACATTAAATGTCAGTTGCCACAATTCTGACCATTTTTATAGTTTACCTAAATCATTTGTCATTTGGCTTATCCCTCCTGGAACATCAACCCTGTTACATATCTTAGTATCATCAGCAAAAAGACATACCTTACCATCAAGACCTTCTGCAATATCACTAATAAAAATATTAAAGAGAATGGGTCCAAGTACAGATCCCTGAGGTACCCCACTGGTGACAAGTCCAAGCTTCGAATATATTCCATTAACTACAACCCTCTGTTGCCTGTCACTCAGCCACTGCCTTACCCATTCAACAATATTGGAATCCAAACTTAAAGATTGCAGTTTATTGATAAGCCTTCTATGTGCAACAGTGTCAAAAGCCTTACTGAAATCTAGGTAAGCAATGTCTACTGCACCACCCTGATCTATAATTTTAGTTACCCAATCAAAAAAATCAATAAGATTAGTTTGGCATGATCTCCCTGAAGTAAACCCATGTTGTCTCTGATCTTGAAATCCATGTGTTTTTAAATGTTCATCAATCCTATCCTTTAACATGGTTTCCATCACTTTCCCCACTACTGAAGTAAGGCTTACTGGCCTATAGTTGCCTGACTCCTCCCTATTACCTTTCTTGTAAATGGGCACAACATTCGCTAAAAGACATGTCTTTGATAGGTAAAGTACTAAAATATCCTTTTTGAGACATTAACAGAGTGGAACGGAAGACAATAGAAATCCACAAAAAGTGACAAAAAGAATTGATTGAAAATGTTTTAGGTGACTCAGAAGAGTGATGCATACATTATGCCTGTGGAAGACCTCCTATCAAAATGTATTTAGTGATCACAAGGGTCAAACACTGCAGAAAGCACGATAACCAATGAAACATAATTTAAATGTATTGCATATTCAGTAAGCTTCTAACTGTGAATAGGTAATGAATTCAAATGCTTTTGATTCTCCAAACACTCATTCATTAGTACCATTGTACACCAGACAATAATAAGAACCGTTCAATGCTTTGGAGCCTGCATATGCTAAAAGTACAACTTGTCCAGTATTGTTTTGGGGGTCTGATAGCAATCCATAG
>OW240912.1:15869214-15894817 GCA_933207985.1 Pelobates cultripes
GTAGTCAGGGAACAAAGGGAGTCTAGCGGTTGTACAAAATCAACACAAGCAGATTGGCGGTAAAAATAATAAAATAGAAAGCTAAGTAGTCACTCTACCGGACGTGCAATTATAACATAGCTGTCGCAATTCCTGGTAGTGATGGTGTAATATTGTGCAATAACTGGAGGAGACAATAGCTTAAACAGTAAATGAAATGACCTCACTTTATCACTCTTGGCATAGACTGTGATACTTAAGCCCATATACAATGGGGTTAACTTGGTTAGAAACAACCAAAGAAACAAACAGAAATATGGCAGATATATACAAAATTTACAAGATATAACCTCCATCAACATTATAGCAGATTGTCTGGTGAGATAGAATCTCCTTACAATGGCTTCATATGAATTGGTAACAGATATTAGTTTAGTTGAGACAGCCACTAGACCCACATGGCCTAGCGATAGCTAGGAGGTTGTGTGGGGGTGGACTTGAGAAGCAAAGAAGTTCCATAGAGGAGTAATTGTGGACAGTAGGAGCAGGAGAGAGGCGTTGGTAAATGACAGGTTTAAAGGGTTACTTCAACTCTGATGAAAAAATATAATTTTAACATTCCCTATGGGGAACAACTATTAGGTCACCTCCCTGTCAAAAAGTTTACTTACCCTAATCGAGTGCCAGTCCAACCTCCCAATGCTGATCTTCCATGCCCAGTCATAACCCAGCACTCCCAAGGTCCAGTTGGACCGATACGCCAGTTCAGGGCGCATGCTGCCGAGGAGAGGGATGGGGGGGTCGGCAGGAGCAGGTCGGAAGATTTTCCCATTTCTTGAACGGCGGGAGGTGGTAGGGAGTGCCCACAGGGTGGGAGGGAGGGGAGAGCTGGCTTCCAAATGCAGGGGGGACTATAATCGATATAAACTCCAAGGTCTATCCCTGCAAAGAGCGACTAACTGTCAAATTCAATAGAACAATGTAAATCAGGGCACACATGGTTGTTTCTTCAGTAGCCAGCTTTATTATAAAGCACAGCACAATAATGTTTCAGCTCCATGGATGTGTCCTGATCTACATTGTTCTATTGAATCTTTCCTAGGTTTGTGGGCCTGCCTGTCTGGAGCACCAAGATGGGGGTACTCACCGGATAGTGTGTGCATTTCCTATCTACCTTTGCAATAACTTCGGACTGACCTCCTCGCTCACTGCAGATTAATAACTTTGTACAGTTACTCTACCACTCGAGAGAAACCTAGCTTCCTAAACCTGCTTTCCGTGGAACAATCAATTTACATGCCCTCACAAGTCCTCTACTCTGACACCTCGGACTCCACCAGCTGTAAGTTATTAGACCCTAATTCTGTGCAAAAATTACATCTGTCATCAGCACATAGGGGGCAGGTATAATCAGCTCCTATCCTAGCAGGCAGTGCTGTGAACGTTCCTACAAGGGGAATCATGCTTGTCCCCTACCTCCCCACCTCTGTCCATATCACACTCCCTCCATCCACTCCTTAGAGAGCGCGTATGCAATCTGAGTCTGGAGATCAGTCCAAGCAAATGCTTCTTTATGAGAAGCATTTGATTGGCCCTCGGAGAGAGATGATGTGACAAAGATGATAAAGGACAGAGAGTGGAAGAACCTCAGCCAGCAGGCAATTTCCAGTATGTTTTTTTTTTTATTGTAAAGGTTTTTAACATTAAAAAAAGGGGTTGAAAATGCCGCTAGTGCCCAATAGGGAATTATAAAGTAAAATAATGGTAACGTTTTTTTCCCTTTACCTTTAATTTAGACGGACGCTTTAAGAAGGAACTGTCTCCCTGGATTACAAACTATCTTTCTCGTGCATATCTTTGTTTCATAGTTGTGGGAGTGATAGTCCACAATTAAATTGTTTCATTTTTAAGTACAGAAAGTTCAAGTTGGTATTATCGTCTTTAGGTTGGTTATAATTAAACATTCTGCAACTCAGTGTGATTTCCACCCAATCTATGGGCTTGTGTGTTTCTATTAAAGGGACACTATAGTCACCCAGACCACTTCAGCTAAATGAAGTGGTCTGGGTGCCAGGTTCCTCAGGTTTTAACCCTTCAGATGCAAACATAGCAGTTGCAGAGAAACTATGTTTACATTGCAGGGTTAAGACAGCTTCTAGTGACTGTCTTCCAGACAAAACCGCTATGTTTTCCTGACACTATAGTGATCCTTTAATTCAAGTGTTTCTAGAGTAAATACCTTTCATTTATTCTTAAAGTTATTGTGTCCATCCACTTTTGCAAATTACAAAACAAAATTCACAAAAGAAAAAAAAAAATCAACCAAATACCATAAGATCTATAAACTTCCGTGCAATTTTGTTTGCCTATTGTACAGACTACATTTCATAACTCACCTGAACTAAAATATCTTGCACATATTTTAGGAATGACAAGTACACTTTAAGAGGATATTCACACAGTTTCAGGACTGAGAAATGGTAGCCAACTAGCGCTTATCCATGGACTAGTGAAAGGTTTGTAAGGAATTTTTACTGTCGCTTTAAGTTCGATATTTTTATACCAGTTATGGACACGGTGGCAATAAACTGCTCTGCCTTTAAAATCAATACAAATGTGATCAGTGTAATGTCAGTAGCAGCTCTGTATTCTAGTATACAATATACAACATCCAACTGACTTACTGAAGGTATTGCTCATGCGCTTACCTTTCTATGAAAGCTGCCGCTAAATCAGATTTTTTTTTTTACAGACAACAAATAAAAAGGCCAACCATCTGTGTATTGTACCCAGGAGCTTATATATCTAAAATAAAAAATATTCTTTTTTTTAAAGGTCATTTGCCATCTAGAAACGTTCAGTGAGTTCAGAAGATATTTCGTACAAGGCTGGCAGGAATGCATAAGGTATTGGGCATGATAATTTATAAAAATAATAATTTGCGATTTTTATAGTGCTTTTCTCCCTGAGAGACTCAAAGCACTTTACAAGTGTACAAACATAAAGAGAACGTGATGGAATGTTGGGTGTCAGGAGCTCTTTCAGGTACTGTGGGCCTTGATTGTTTAAGGCTTTGAAAGTTAGCAGGCCAATTTTGAAATATGTTCGCCACTTAATTGGAAGCCAAGATAGGGAGTGGAAAACAGGTGTTATGTGGCAAGAGCGAGTTTGATTGGTGCATTTTGTACTGTCTGAAGGCGATGGAGTTCTTTTTCTGGGAGGTCCAAGTAAAGTACATTGCAGTAATCTAGCTGAGAGGATACAAATGCATGGATTAATGTTGGCATATCATCCAGTGGAATTAAAGGGACACTATAGTCACCTGAACAACTTTAGCTTAATGAAGCAGTTTTGGTGTATAGAACATGCCCCTGCAGCCTCACTGCTCAATCCTCTGCCATTTAGGAGTTAAATCCCTTTGTTTATGAACCCTAGTCACACCTCCCTGCAAGTGACTTGCACAGCCTTCCATAAACACTTCCTGTAAAGAGAGCCCTATTTAGGCTTTCTTTATTGCAAGTTCTGTTTAATTAAGATTTTCTTATCCCCTGCTATGTTAATAGCTTGCTAGGCCCTGCAAGAGCCTCTTGTATTTGATTAAAGTTCAATTTGGAGATTGAGATACAATTATTTAAGGTAAATTACATCTGTTTGAAAGTGAAACCAGTTTTTTTTTCATGCAGGCTCTGTCAATCATAGCCAGGGGAGGTGTGGCTAGGGCTGCATAAACAGAAACAAAGTGATTTAACTCCTAAATGACAGTGAATTGAGCAGTGAAATTGCAAGGGAATGATCTATACACTAAAACTGCTTTATTTAGCTAAAGTAATTTGGGTGACTATAGTGTTCCTTTAAGTGTTGTATCCTGGCTATATTTTTCAGATGAAAGTAGGCAGATTTTATTACGGAGGAAATCTGCTTTTTAAATGATAGTCCAGAGGAAATCAGCACTCCGAGGTTTTGTATCTTTGAAGAACTGATGAGTTCAGAGCCTCCAAGCTCCAGGCCAGTTGGGTGATCATGGGATATTTTTGTTGCCCAGGTAACTCTGTTTTGTCTGGGTTTACTTTAAGCCAACTAGTATTCATCCATTCTATGAGGTCTGCTAAGCAACTGTTGATGCGGCATATTGGGTCTGTGGTATCTGGAGCAAAGGAGAAGTAGAGTTGTGTGTCATCAGCATAAAAATTATACCATAGGCCATGTTGCCTAATGATGTACCCCAGTGGTAGCAAGTAAAATTGCGAGTAGCATGGGAGACGGGATGGATCCTTGTGGAACTCCACAGGTCAGTTCTGTTTGTGCCGATGAGTTTGATCCTGATGTTACTCTTTGTGATTTACCAGCGAGGAAAGATTTAAACCAGTTAAGGACTGTGCCTCCTAGAGCGCTCTATTAAAATGCTGTGGTCAATGGTGTCAAATGCAGCTGAGAGACCCAGAAGGATTAGGATGGAGCAATCACCTTTGTCTCTCGCCATATGGAGATCATTTAGCACTCGGACTAGCGCTGTTTCAGTAATGTGGTGGCATCTGAAACCTGACTGTTCAAGCTTGATAGATGGGCCTCCAGTTGAGTTGCTACTACTTTTTCAATTATTTCCCCCAGAAATTGAAGGTTGGATACTGGTCTGTAATTAGCCATTCAGTCTGGATCTAATAAAGGTTTCTTTAGGAGTTGTTTTACCACAGCTTCTTTTAGAGGATCTGGGAAGTTTTCAGATTTTAATGAACACTGCACTATTTTTGTGAGGGCTGGGGTGAGTGTTTCAATGCATGCAGATATAAGCTGAGTTGGAGCAGGGTCTAACTCACACGTAGTAGGGTGTAACTTTTGCATGGCTCTTTTAACTCCCTTTATATGCACATTTGTAAGGTGGACCATAAACTGGGGCAATCTGGCATTCCATCGTAGTGGTTCTGGTGTGTAACTGTTTGCCTGCTGTGATAGATGTTCATATTGAGGAAATCTTGTCTCTGAAGATTGCAAATGCTCCACACTTATCCTGAGAAAAGGTGGTAGGGATATGCATGCATGCTGGTTTGTAGAGCCTTTCTACTGTGCAGAACAGTTGTCTGGGTCTACTGAGGGAGAGTGCAATTTCACGTGATAAAAATTATCCGTTTAATTTTGGTAAATCCAGTTGTGTGATTAGTGGAATCGATATTGGTCCTTGAAATATTTGTGATGAATTATGAGTGTAACGTGGTTAAAATTCAGATAATTCCTGGGGAAGTCAGAGGCCTGAGAAAAGTGTGACAGCCAGCAGGGGCGCCTGATTGAATCTATCAGGCGCCCCTGATAGATACAATAGATGACGTCACACAGAGAATTCTGCTGCTTCAGAATCACAACAGTGCCTCCTCTGCCCTGCCCTCTCCATAGGTTCCTCCAATATGCCTTTTAATCTTCTAACAAGGAATAAATTCAGTGCCTTACAAAAGTATTCACCTCCCTTGGCATTTTTCGTGTTTTGTTGTCTCACAACCTGGAATTAACATGTATTGTTTGAGGATTTGCATCATTTAATTTACAGAACATGCCCACAACTTTGAAGATTTTTTTTTTTTTTTTATTGTGACGCAAACAACAAATAGGACAAAATAACAGAAAAGGTCAATGTGCATAACTATTCACCCCCCTAAAGTCAATACTTTGTAGAGCCACCTTTTGCGGCAATAACAGCTCCAAGTTGCTCTATGAGCTTGCCACATCTTACCACTGGGATTTTTGTCCATTCCTCCTTGCAAAACTGCTCCAGCTCCTTCAAGTTGGATGGTTTGCGCTTGTGAACAGCAATCTTTAAGTCTGACCACAGATTTTCTATTGGATTGAGGTTGGGGCTTTGACTAGGCCATTCCAACACATTTACATGTTTCCCCTTAAACCACTCAAGTGTTGCTTTAGCAGTGTGTTTGGGGTCATTGTCCTGCTGGAAGATGAACCTCCGTCCTAGCCTCAAATCACGCACAGAGTGGTACAGGTTTTGCTCAAGAATATCCCTATATTTAGCACCATCCATCTTTCCCTCAACTCTAACCAGTTTCCCAGTCTCGGCTGCTGAAAAACATCCCTACAGCATGATGCTGCCACCACGTTTCACTGTGGGGATGGTGTTCTTTGGGTGATCTGATGTGTTGGGTTTGCGCCAGACATAGCATTTTCTTTAATGGCTGAAAAGTTCACTTTTAGTCTCATCAGACCAGAGCACCTTCCTCCATACATTTTGGGAGTCTCCCACATGCATTTTTGCAACTCAAAACGTGCCATTTTGTTTTTTTGCTGAAAGTAATGGCTTTCTTTTGGCTACTCTACCATAATTCCCAACTCTATGGAGCGTACGGCTTATTGTCGTTCTATGTACAGATACTCCAGTCTCTGCTGTGGAAATCTGCAGCTCCTCCAGGGTTGCCTTAGGTCTCTGTGCTGCCTCTCTGAGTAATGCCCTCCTTGCCGGGTCCGTGAGTTTTGGTGGGCGGCCGTCTCTTGGCAGGTTTGCTGTTGTGCCATGTTCTTTCCATTTGGTTATGATAGATTTGATGGTGCTCCTGGGGATCTCCAAAGATTTTGATATTTTTTTATAACCTAACCCTGACTTGTACTTCTCAACAACATTGTCTCTTACTTGTCTGGAGAGTTCCTTGGTCTTCATGGCAGTGTTTGGTTAGTGGTGCATGTTACTTAGGTGTTGCAGCCTCTGGGGCCTTTCAAAAAAGGTGTGTATATGTAATGACAGATCATGTGACACTTAGATTGCACACAGGTGGACATCATTCCACTAATTATGTGACTTCTAAAGGTAATTGGTTGCACCAGAGCTTTTTATGAGCTTCATAACAAGGGGGTGAATACATACACACACGCCAATTTTCTGTTTTCTATTTCTAAAAAATAGTTTTATGTATATATTTTTCTCCCGTTCATTTCACCAACTTAGACTATCGACTATATTTTTCTCCCGTTCATTTCACCAACTTAGACTATCGTGGTCTGATCCATCACATAAAATTCAGATTAATAAAACATTGAACTTAAGGCTGTAATTTAACAAAATAGGTAAAAAGTCAAGAGGGATGAATATTTTTGCAAGGCACTGTAGATAGAGAGTGGTGGTGAAACATCAATTAAAAATTTACTTTTATTTCTTAAGTTAAAAATTGTTTATCGTTCCCTAGTGTTGGGATTCTAAAACAATGATGCACAATCAAGAGAGTATATACTCAAACAAAGAGCTTAAAAGGAGTATATTATTGGTAATAATAATACTCAAAACATAATACAAGACAAAGAACAAAAAACAAATTGGTCCTCCTTACTTAGATATTTTGTATATCGGAGAAAAATTATAGCTGTTTGTAAAATCTCCCAAAAGTTGCAATATCTAATAACAAAGTTCTCAGTGAGTCACCAGATATAGAAGCTGTTACCTGGTGACTGGATTTCTGCCAGAGCAATAAGCTTTGTAAAAAATGAATCCTAAAGTTTTATAGGGTATGGGGATCCCATAAATCTATATGCCTTTGGTTTCATCAGTTCAAGGCAGCAGGAAGGTTGCAAGTGCCGGTTGGTCCCTATTACGGTCTAAGAATTTGTCAAACTACCCGTCCCTACATATTTAACAGCTGGCACTTGTTCCTTCCATGTTGTGAGCCCGAAGTAGCAATATTGAGCAGCTAATGATTTGAGTGGGATAATTCCCCCTACAACTCTCACCTTATACTGAGGAAGAAAGATTTGGTGTATAAAAACAGGATATAATCAAAAGGAGTAAGAATTAACTAATCACTGATGAACCAGAGGCTAGGATGATTTAAAGTTTTATCAAAAAGTTTTAGTTAAGTCTAATAGCCTTCTGGTCCAGGAGCCACGTCAATCTGCACCCGACGTGCGCTTTACCCGGCAGCCGTTACCGGGGTCATCAGGAGAGATTTTACAAACAGTTATAATTTTTTTCCGATATACGCAATATCTAAGTAAGGAGGACCAATTTGTTTTTAGTTCTTTGTCTTATATTCTGTGTTGAGTATTATTATTACCAATAATATACTCCTTTTATGCTCTGTGTTAGAGTATATACTCTCTTGATTGTGCATCATTGTTTTAGAATCCCAACAGGGAACGATAAACAATTTTAAACTTAAGTAATAAAAGTAAATTTTTAATTGATGTTTCACCACCACCCACTATCTATTTAAATCTGTTTATAGGCCAAAACCCCTTTATCTTGAGTGGTGACACGCACCATTTAAATACTACCATTAGCCAATTAGTGGCAAATAGGAAATATCTCTCCTCTCTTTATCTTCTAATAAGGAATACTTATTGCAATTTATTGGACCCTCCAAAGCTCCATAACAGCATGCTCACTGTATTGGAATTAAACCAAAAACATGAAATAAATACATACATAGGCCTATTGTTATCTGTCTATGAAAACTCATACTTATATTCTACCACCATGACCACTTCAGTGATTTAAAGTATTCATGGTGGTAGGAGTTGGTATGTGCCATGTTTCAGCTCGAAACAGAGTAATTGTTAAAGGGATCCTATAGTGCCAGGAAAACAAAGTCCCCCACCCTTGGGGCTGAAGGGGTCAGACTCCGCCCACTCTCCTCCCCCACTGACATGGGAGATCTAATGCGCATGCGTGGAAATCTTACTTGGGAGATGTCCAGTGTCAGATAATGGACCAAGGGTCCGTTTCGATTCCAGAAGTCCTCTAGTGGCTGTCTGGTAGACAGCCACTAAGGGCAGACTTAGAGCTGCAATGTAAACATTGCAGTTCTCTGGAACTGCAATGTTTAACATTGCAGCACTAGGTGCGAAAGAGGCACAGCACCCAGACCACTTCAACTAGCTGAAGTGGTCTGGGTGCCTACAGTGTCCCTTGAATTGTGTGCTGGGGGCAAGTTGTACCGCCAGCACACGTGACAATGGAAGCCCAGAACTCCAGCCAAGTGTCAAATCTGTGCATATTTTGGTTTTGCACAGTTGTGCAATGGTGACAGAGTGCCTGCAAGGGAAATATGGTTTTCCCCTCTCACCTCCTTCCACTTCTTGTATTACTTTTTTTGAAAATATAATTTATTAAATTACCCTCCCAGGCTCAGACTGCACACTCTGAGCCAGCGAAATGGTACAATCACGGACCCATATGAGATTAAATGGAGGCGTGGATTCCAGTTAAGCAAAATGTTTTTTCAGGGATTAGGGAAAATGGAGGGGCCTATAAGGGAATGTGCCTACAAGGGAATTTTACATAGAGCAGGGTCACCCCTCAAAGAGTTTAACATCATAGAGAAAAAAAAACTAAAGGGACTAACAGAGAAGCTAGGGGTTAGGTTTTAGCAAATGCCAACAATTCCAATCACTTGTTTTAAAGAAATGGCTACAGAGCCTTAACAATTGGCTGTAGGACATACTCAAATAAACTTACCCAGAGTAGGTGCTCATCTAGGACAGGTATATCCAAAGGGTAAATCTGAGTCACAAGGGCACCCAACATTTTCACAAGGACCTGAGAAGCCATCATAAGCCTGGCAGTAATGAATAAGCATATATTATAGCCACAATCATCTAAATTCAGATAGGCATTCTTCACGTTTATATGGTCTAAAGGGGTTCATCTGGTAGTGAGGGAAAGGCCGACAAGCGGGTATTGATTTTGAAGTAGGAAACATGGAAAATACAGCCCACCTCCTATAGAATGTAAGCTCGATTGAGCAGGGTCCTCTTCAACCTATTGTTCCCGTAAGTTTATTTGTAATTGTCCTATTTATAGTGAAATCCCCTCTTATAATATTGTAAAGCGCTACGGAATCTGTTGGCGCTATATAAATGGCAATAATAATAAGGTTGAGCCAAGGAAGCATGTTGACAGACCTGGGGACAAAGAAACAAATCTAGTTAAAGGGCAATGAACGAAAGAGTAGGTATTCTGGGACTCTTTTCCAGACACGGGTGAACATATCCAAAAATTCATAAACTTATCTCTGCCATACTGCCCATCAGCAAGAATGTTGAACAGTAGACAACTGGTGATATGGACTTGGAATTATAATATTTTTCATGCATAATATCCATTATTTTGTTCCACTCAAGTGAATAGTTATTTGCTATGTGTTAAAAGAGGAAGTTTCACTTCCTATGAGTTTTAATATTGTGCTAACTTTTGCCCTAAATTTAAAAAATAAGTTAGGTGAAAAAATTTAATTAAATCCAGAACTCCACACCTCTTTATCCTACAACTAAGCGCCTCCATACCTGTATATCACTGTCACAAGCTCTGTCCTTTGTACATTGTAGTCAACTAGTTATTTGTTAAATCTTTTATTTAAAAGAAAAAGAAAACAGAGCATCACATGAAAAAAGATTACAGGAACACTCCAGACACCAAAATAACTTAATCTAAATGAAGTTGTTATGGTGCAAGAAGGTACCTGCAGGCACTCTTACCTCAAGTGTTTAAACTGTTCTTGACGGTTTAACCCCAATCGGAAATGCGCGGAGTGACATCGGGCAGTGCCACTGCTGATTGCCTGAGAGTGGTCAGCTGACACTTTCCGCCAATCAGTGACTCCCCATTCACTAAACTGGCTTGTAAAGAAACGTACCTTTTGCAATAAAGTTGTCGAACGGATTAACTCCTAAAGGCAAAGTGCCTCCAGGGGCCACCTGGCACCATAGTATCTTCAATCAAGGGTGATTTCCAATGTTTTTCAAATATTCAATTGTGCTAGTTCCTCTTTAAAGGAACACTCCAACCACCATAACCACTACAGTGACTGGCAAGATGGGAGCACTGTGCAATGCACTCCCTTTCTGGTCAGACACGTCCGCGTGACACACTTAGACTGTGTAGCCAACACACTAATATGTCGCTCCACACAGTTTGAAAAGCGGGATGTTAGACTGTTGAAATTAATTATTTGTGAAAGTATACATATGGTGCATATTGTGCCTCAGCATGCTGACATTTCTTATTTTTATTTTGCATTTTTTACTCATTACAATTTCACTGGCCATTTCTTAAATCTGATATGTGATCCCTGAATTGTAATCATTATAGAAGAATTTAAGGTTTCCATTTATGCTATGTTAATACGCAGCACATTATGACTTTGGGACAGTGTCGTTCAGTTCGCTTCTGTAAAAAGCGGAAAATGAACTATCTGAAGCCCTTGCTGTGCCCATAAAAAATTGCTTATGGGATTAGCTCATCAAGGATGAATGCAAAGAAATGCCGAGCTTTGGGGTCTGTAGTATATGCAGGAACTTCAACTGCAAATATATTTTTTCTTTATTGATTCTGTATGTATTATTAATATGGGATCTATATAAAGCATTACAATAGAATATATCAGCTCCAGTCAGAATTGTACCTTCAATGAGACACTATAAATATAAATAAATATATATATATACACACACAATATGGACAAAAGTATTGGGACAACCCTCTTAAAGGAAAACACCACTGCCCAAATGGGCAAAAAAAAAAAAAGAAAATCCCTGCTTAGTAGATATACCCCTAATGAATACATTCATTTTTAATGCATATATTCATTGGGGTATATCTTAAAATAGCTTGAGAAAGGCTGCAGATTTTATGAAGGAGGAGGCTGTTATGCATGAGGACGTCCACTGTCACTAAACACTTTGTGTGTAGTGTTGGCGTTTGAATGCTGAGATGTATGCACATATACACACACACTGTGATACACATACACGAAGATACACACACTGACACACATGCAGATACACAGATACAAATATACACATTAAACATTCAGATAGACAGACACACAGATACACACACATATACAGATACACACAAACACTGACAGACATACAGACAAACACACACTGACATACAGACACACAGATACACACATACACACAGTGATAGACATACAGATACACACACTGACAGATTTACACACACACATTAACCGACATACACACAGACTAACACACACACATATAGATACACACACAAACACACTGACAAACATATAGATACACACAAACACACTGAAAGACATACACACAGACACACTGACAGATACACACACATGCTTGTCAAAAAATACACTTTTCTAGCCACCCTCCTGTTCCCTACCTTGTGGGTTCAGGAGGGTGGCTTACCGGGGATCCAGAGTGCAGCCTGAGGTAGTTGGGAGTAGGAGGAGCTGGGCCTGCCCAGCCCCCCTCCCCTCTGCCTTCTCCTGTTTTGGTCTTCTTGGGAGGACATCACTTCCTCCCATTCGATAAGAAGGTGGCCGGCGATAACTCCGATGTGCGATGTGCTACAGAGGGAGCAGAGATATGAACTGTTCATATCCCTGCCCCCTCGACACAGTCCGCGACACTGCAGGCTGGCGTTCGGCCATGCTACAAGAAGTGACCGGCAGGAGAGGGGAGCTGTGCTCTTCCCTCCTGCAGGCCACCTTGACATTTGCGCCCCTGCGCCTGTGCGCCCTAGGGCGGCCGCCTTTTGGACGTGGCGGCCCTGATTAGGATACTCCTCACCTATAAGGTTTTTGTGGTGCAGAGTGGTCCTTTAATTATTGAATTCAGGTGTTTCAATCAGACCCATTGCAACAGGTCCATAAAAGCACCTAGTCATGAAGTCTGCATTTACAAACAATTGAAGACCTCGGTGAATGGAAGCATGGTCCTGTGATAGGATGCCACCTGTGCAATAAATTTGTGAAATTTTAAATTTCAACAGTAACGTTTGGTGGAGGAGAGATAATGCGGCTCTTTTGTTTCAGGGGTTAGGGCTAGGCCTCTATCTTTTTGTGAATAAGTGGCTATTAAAAATGAAAGTGAAGGGTAATCTTAACCCATTAACGCCATTATGGCGTTCTATGCCGTCCCCATTTAAATGGGCTTTAAAGCCTCTGCGGCGGCATAGAACGTCGTAACGGCTTGCAGCCCCAGGAGGTAAAATTTACTTACCTCCGCCGCGATCCTCTTCGAGAGGACTGCCTGACAGCCCAGGCAGCCCTCCCACAGCAAATTATGCCCCCAGGGGCCATGTGATCGCTCTCAAAGAGCGATCACATGGCCCTCTATAGCTGGATGTGGATCTGCCAGCAGGGGGACTGTCTGGGCTGTCAGACAGTCCCCCTGCTGGTGGGAAGTATAAAAAAAAATTATTAAACATGTTTAAAATAAATTTTCTATATATACATATTATATATATAATAAATATATATGTCATACATAGTGCATTTTACTGTTAATATAAGTTTATATATTAGTATTAAAATACACTTAGAATGACGTTACATATATATAAGATATATATATTATATATATATAATACATATATATATATATTTTATATATACACGTATAATTACAATAATAAATAAAATAAAATAAATAAATAAAATATAAAAAAAATTAAGATAAATTATATATGCATATGTAATTTCATTCTAACTGTATTTTGTTATTAATATATATATATATATATATATATATATATGTAACAAAATATACTTAGAATGACATTCTATATCTATCTATATATAAAATACAAATAACCGCAAATATATATATATATATATATATATATATATACAGATAAATATATATAATTGCAAAAATAACTACATAAGTGTGCACGTAGACTTATATATAAATATATATATATATATATATGTATATATATTAAAATTCTACATGTTTATTTAAGTCATATTTTAACATAATTATGTTATTTAATTAATTAAAATTTGATTGACATGCCTGACAACCCAGGCAGAAAGTGCAGAGAATTTGAATTGCAAGCACTATATTTAACCCTGTAACTTTCCAAGACACTATAAAACCTGTACATGGGGGATACTGTTTTACTCGGGAGACTTTGTTGAATACAAATATTAGTGTTTCAAAATGGTAACTTGTATTACAACAATATTTTTAGTAAAAGTGAAGTTTTTTGCTTTTTTTTACACCCAAACGGCACTTTTATTGACGATATTATTGTTGTCATATGTTTTACTGTTTTAAAAAACTTATTTTTGTGTTCAGTGAAGTCTCCCAAGTATAAGAGTACCCCCCATGTACAGTTTTTATGGTGTTTTGGAAAGTTAGAGAGTCAAATATAAGGATTGCATTTCATTTTTTTCAAATTTGCCAGATTGGTTACGTTGCCTTTGAGACCGTATGGTAGCCCAGGAATAAGAATTACCCCCATGATGGCATACCATTTGCAAAAGTAGACAACCCAAGGTATTGCAAATGGGGTATGTCCAGTCATTTTTAATAGCCACTTATTCACAAACACTGGCTAAATATTTGTTTTTTGCTTTTTTCAAACAAAAACAAATATGAATGCTAACTTTGGCCAGTGTTTGTGACTAAGTGGTTACTACAAAAGACTGGACATACCGCACTTGCAATACCTTGGGTTGTCTACCTTTGCAAATGGTATGCCATCATGGGGGTGTATCCAGGGCCAGATTAAGAGCCCAGTCGGCCTGGTGCGGACAATTATGACAGGCCTAATTACAGAATCATATTGACCAAAAACAGTGAAACACTCCCAAGCGTCATGTATCTGATGGAGATGGTGCTGGAGAGATAGAAAACAGCAGCTATAAGAAAACACATACCCTATGCTAATCTCTCTCTAATTTATGTTTTCATCTTTCAAGTAAATCCATAACCCCTAACAGCATCTAATGATGCGCTCATTCAACGCTTTCTAAGGACTGTCCCCTAGCACTCGCTGGTCCACTTGTCTCCTTACCTTCTTAGTAGCAGGCAGAAGCTCCTGGTATATAGTCTGGAACAGAGAAAAGCTGTATGTAGTGAGTGTAGAAGAAAGGGAACATGCCACAGTGTTAGAGAGACCAAAGTCATCATTACCTTAAAGGATCACTATAGGGTCAGGAACATGAATTCATGACCCTATAGTGTTAACACCACCATCTAGCCCCCTGGGCCCCTCATGCCTCCATAAATATAGAAAAATATTACTATATTCAAGCCTGAAGCTGTAACTCTGCATGCTGTTAGACTCATAAAAACAAGCAGTCTGCTGACATCATTAGAAGTGGTGGCTTGATCCAATCACAGTGCTTCCCCATAGGATTGACTGACACTGACAAAGAGGCAGATCAGGGTCAGAGCCAGCATGATTCAAACACAGCCCTGGCCAATCAGCATCTCCTTATAGAGATGAATTGAATTAATGAATCTCTATGAGGAAAGTTCAGTGTCTGCATGCAGAGGGAGGAGACACTGAATGTTTGGATGCATTTGACCCAGGAAGGATCTCTAACAGCCAAATGAGGAGTGTCCAGGGAAGTTATCACTAGGCTGTAATGTAAAGACTGAATTTTCTCTGAAAAGACAGTGTTTACAGCAAAAAGCCTGAAGGTAATGATTCTACTCACCAGAACAAATTCAATAAGCTGTAGTTGTTCTGGTGACTATAGTGTCCCTTTAACTATATTCATTGTCAGCCAGTCCACACGTTTTGTTCCCATACATCCCTCTTAAGTTTCCATACTTAAGTAAGAGTATGTGAAAAGTAGTTAGGGTTGCCACCTTTCTTGGAAAAACATACTGGCCTTACTAATTTGCATAATTAAATATGTATGGGTGACATCACATGATGTAAATCACAAGGAGTAAAGAGAAAATGCTGTAAAATCACCAAAAAACTACTTAGTTTGATTCTGCTGTATAGATGGATTCCTCCCAGTGCCCCCATGTGTCGATTACTCCAGGTCTCAGTGTTCCTATGTATCAGTGTCTTAGTGCCCCATGTCTCCCAGTGATCCTATGTATCACAGTGTCTGAATGCCCCATGTCTCCCTGTGTCCCCATGTATCCCAGGGTCCCCATGTCAATAGGACACTAAGAAGATGGGGAGACCTAGGGACATGGAGACACCAGTGACACTGGGAGACTAGGGGACTCTGGCTGGGACACATGGGGACAATGGGAAAATAGGGGAAACTTGAAGACATGCGGACACAGACACCAGGGACACAGACACTAGAGACACTGGCTGGGGGACATGGGGACATGGGGGGACTGGGAGACATGGGGACACTGAGACACCAGGGCCACTAGCTTGGAGACATGGGGACATTGTGACACTTGATGCACTGAGAGACATGGAGACACTAGGAGACATGGGGACAGTGAGACACTGGCAGTCTGAGGGCACTGGGAGACTAGGGGGCACTGAGACACCAGGGACACTGGCTGGGAGACATGGGGACACTGGGAGACTGTGTCTGTGTCATAATGTCTCCCAATGTCCCTTAGTGTCTCAGTATCTGCCATAATGTCTCCCAGTGCCCCTTAGTGTCTCAGTGTCTGCCATAATGTCTCCCAATGTCCCTTAGTGTCTCAGTGTCTGCCATGTCTCCCAGTGTCCCTTAGTGTCTCAGTGTCGGCCATAATGTCTCCCAATGTCCCTTGGTGTCTCAGTGTATGTCTCCTTGCAGCCTTACCCCCCATCCCTTACTTCCCTGAGCTGTAGGCTGTCTCTGCAGGGTGGGAGTTGCTGTCTGGACTCTCTGTAGCTGCACCCCTGCAGATCAGTGAGTATAGATAGGCAGGGAGGGATATGCTGGAACTTCCTATCCCTGCCTGTCTCCACACACACAGTGACCCCTACTGGCCAATGCTGGTATTGCAGAGTAATCTCTTGTTTATACTGAGAAAAATACCAGCATTTGTATTGCCAGTATAACTGCAATATTGGCACCGCCAGGCAGCCCCAAATACTGGCTGTGCCAATAAAATAAAAGCCAGGTGGAATCCCTAAGAGTAGTGTGTGAAAAAAATTAATAAAAAAAAAAAAAAATTTAAATCAATGGGCCTGGGCCTGGGTATATCTCATTCCTGGGCTACCACACGTTCTCAAAGGTAACATTACTAATCTGGCAAATTTCAATGTGAAAAAACGGAAAAATGGAATGTGCTATATTTGACCCTTTAACTTTCAAAAACAGCGTAAAAATTGTTAATGGGGGCTACTGTTGTACTCGTGAGACGTTGCTGAATACAAATGTGTGATTTTTTTGCAGTAAAAGCTAACAGTAGTTTGACATTTACAGCTAAAATGTGAGGCGAAACTACAAATTTTACTTTTTTTTTATTTCTCACAGTTTTTTTGATTTTATTCATAATAAATTATGTTTCATTTATGAATAGTTCATGAGACATTAAAGCCCTGCTTCTCCTGAACAAAATTATGTATAATAAGTGTGGGTGCACTTAATATGAAAGAGGTGAATTACGGTTGAACAGACATATAGCGCAAATTCCAGATTGTTTACATTTTGTTTTGAACAGAACGTGCACTATTGACTCCGTCCTGAATGGGTTAATGCTTCAACTTACCAATACAAATAAAATATACATACACTGTATACCTACTGCATTTACTGTACCTTCCTCTACTGTAATGTAACCTGTAAAGTGCCGAGTACACCTGTTAGTGCTATATAAATAAAATATACATACACTGTATACCTACTGCACTTGCAGTACCTCCCTCTAATGTAATGTAACCTGTAAAGTGCCGAGTACACCTGTTAGTGCTATATAAATAAAATATACATACACTGTATACCTACTGCACTTACTGTACCTCCCTCTACTGTAATGTAACTTGTAAAGTGCTGAGTACACCTGTTAGCGCTATATAAATAAAATATACATACACTGTATACCTACTGCACTTACTGTACCTCCCTCTACTGTAATGTAACCTGTAAAGTGCTGAGAACACCGGTTAGCGCTATATAAATAAAATATACATACACTGTATACTTACTGTACCTCCCTCTACTGTAATGTAACCTGTAAAGTGCTGAGAACACCGGTTAGCGCTATATAAACTATACATACACTGTATACCTACTGCACTTACTGTACCTCCCTCTACTGTAATGTAACCTGTAAAGTGCTGAGTACATCTGTTAGCGCTAAATAAATATACATACACTGTATACCTACTGCACTTACTGTACCTCCCCCTACTGTAATGTAACCTGTAAAATGCTGAGTACACCTGTTAGCGTTATATAAATATAATATACATAAACTGTATACCTACTGCACTTACTGTACCTCCCTCTACTGTAATGTAACCTGTAAAGTGCCGAGTACACCTGTTAGTGCTATATAAATAAAATATACATACACTGTATACCTACTGCACTTACTGTACCTCCCTCTACTGCAATGTAACCTGTAAAGTGCCGAGTACACCTGTTAGTGCTATATAAATAAAATATACATACACTGTATACCTACTGCACTTACTGTACCTCCCTCTACTGTAATGTAACCTGTAAAGTGCTGAGTACACCTGTTAGCGCTATATGAATACAATATACATACACTGTATACCTACTGTACTTACTGTACCTCTACTGTAATGTAACCTGTAAAGTGCTGAGTACACCTGTTAGCGCTATATAAATAAAATATACATACACTGTATACTGTACGTCCCTCTACTGTAATGTAACCTGTAACGTGCAGAGTACACCTGTTAGAGCTATATAAATAAAATATACATACACTGTATACCTACTGCACTTACTGTACCTCCCTCTACTGTAATGTAACCTGTAAAGTGCTGAGTACATCTGTTAGCGCTAAATAAATATACATACACTGTATACCTACTGCACTTACTGTACCTCCCCCTACTGTAATGTAACCTGTAAAATGCTGAGTACACCTGTTAGCGTTATATAAATATAATATACATAAACTGTATACCTACTGCACTTACTGTACCTCCCTCTACTGTAATGTAACCTGTAAAGTGCTGAGTACACCTGTTAGCGCTATATAAATAAAATATACATACACTGTACACCTATTGCACTTACTGTACCTACCTCTACTGTAATGTAACCTGTAAAGTGCTGAGTACACCTGTTAGCGCTATATAAATAAAATATACATACACTGTAGACCTACTGCACTTACTGTACTTCCCTCCATTGTAATTGTTGTGGACAAAAATATTAACCCAATCCATGTTAGTAAAATGCCTATTTACTCAGTATAACTACAATCAGCATTATTCAACTTTCTATGTGATTTACCTAACATGGCCGCTTTGACATCGACTAACACCCTCATTAACAAGATGACGCTGGAATCTGGGGGAGACCTCCAAGATACCAGTGACATCACACCCGGTAGGAAGAGCACTAAATGAATCACTTAACATCTAACCAATTATTGATGTATTATTCCATGTTATCTCTGACAATGCATATGATGTAATTTTGCTTTATAAGGGACATGCTGTCCCCTCAGAATAAACATTCCTCAAGTTTTTCATTAACCCGAAACCTGTGTCTGGTGTGAATTACTTTAGGAGCGTGCACGCATTATTTCTTTAATTTGGCCAGGGGCAGATATGCAAGATAATCAATTTATTGATTGATTCTACTTCATTTTGCGCCTAACGTGGGGCACCGGATCTCGCCGGTTCGGACGGCCAGAAAACGGGACCGGAGCGGATCTCCGGAAAGTGGGACAACCGGAGCCTGATCGCCTCCTAAATACAGCGGTTTGCCTGTATTCTCCTGTTTTGTGTCGGTCTGTCTCCGTGTCCACTTCCGGCTTCCAGAAGGCTACAAGACAGGTAACTCTTATCTGGTGCCTTTTAAAACGAACCTGTCGATTGTCTATCTGCCTCCTGAGTGTATGTGTGCGTGTGAGGTTTATGCTTTATTATCATTATAGCTTGACTGCTTAGCGGGCAGGGAACGCATCCGCCCGGTAAAGGGTTGGGAACCGTCTAGAGAAAGGCTGGGAGTATTGTCCGCCTGGTGAAGGGCTGGGAACCGCCTAGAGAAAGGCTGGGAATTTTGTCTGCCCGGTGAAGAAAGGTTGGGGATTTATTGTGGCTTGACTGCCTAGCGGGCAGGGAACGCATTGGCCTAGAGACATGCTGGGAATTTTGCTGTACTGTTCATAGTAGAACAGGGTTCATTTACTATTTAGTTACTACAATGTTCGTAGTTTTACTGTTCTTTGTTATAAGTGTAGCGGAGAGGCAGTATAATCCACGATATCTCCGCTGGGTAACAGGAACAACAAAGGATAATCCAGGGAATCAGCATACAATAATCCAAACAGCACTGCAGTAACCCTTCCTTCCCAAGAACTAGACGACACATAGGCTGGGAGTCAACTGAGGTCTTTTAATTCAGCTCCACAATTTATACAAGTTCCCATGCAAGGGGTTTCCTGAGTCCCCTCCCAGGGGCATTCCCAGAGGGGACTACATGGGGGACTTACAGTACAGGGCATTTATCCCATCAGGCACTGCTGCACGAGAGGGATCCTCCCCCAGGAATATACCGTTAAGTGGATTATCCCTCCGTGCAGCAGAACTCACAATTCACCTTAAATTCAATAACTCTATGAATATTTGGTTCACTTAAACGAATGGACATTCGGTAGATAGCTGGGGTCTGAGCGCATCATTCGTGAGATTATCGCTCAGATCCCAGCTAAAACAACCGAACGCCGCACGAAAAACATATTCACTAACACATAGCCTTAAAATACCGATTACATATAATGAAACAAAATACCGAATGTCCCGGACCTCCCGAACGGTCTGGAGGCTCAGCGGTGTTTGCGCCGTCGAGTAGCCGTTTTTAGTTCCACGTGCTCGACGACCAAACACCGCTGAGGGAACAAAGGATCCAAGATGGCCGCCTGCCGCATGGTCGGTAGTCGAACGACGGCCACCCAGGAGAGCCTCTAATTACCGATTGCAACATTGTTGCAATCGGTTAATAGGCGCCACACGCCTCTAAGTGTGTGGGCTATTAAAGGATATGTTGTTCGGTTCCCGAACGGCCCGCAAAGGTGCCGTTCGTGAAACGGCACCTTTGCTATCTGCATTACATTACACGCTATAACACACAATAGGAACCCCATACCGGCAACCCTTAAAGAGACAGTACAAAATAATGTCCAAGTGGCTAGGTTTGCCACAATAAGTTTTCTATTGAGTTGTAGTCATAGTGTGGGTACCCTAGTTGTGTGTGTGTGTGCTGTGTGGCTCGTCCTTGATTCCAGATTATGTGCACAGCTCTACATCTGTGACTCCTGTAAATGTCTTCTGATTAGTCTTTCCACGTTCACCTTCTCACTTATCCTCTACCTCTCCTGTACTTGTTGCCCAGAGATGTGTCACCCACGCTCGCTCACTCAGATCCGTGGCCACCACCTCGGGTGGGCGGATCCTGTGACTCGTCTACGTTTAGGGAAGAAGCACGGGGATCAATTCCTCGTGGCAGTCGAGCACTGTAGACATTCCTTCTTTTTCCCCTCTCTCTCTCTGTCCCTCCTACATGGAAAGCCTTGTTTGGTAAAAATGGGACAAGAACATGCCAGACCTTCAAAAGGCTATTTAGCTTGTGATATTGTTAAGGAGAGAGCAGGAGGAGAGGCTATGTTAAAAATAAAGAAGATAGGAAAGATTTGTGGTTTTCAAATGTCACCCAGTGGTAGATTACAGCCAGAGTTTTGGAGGAAATTGCTTATTGATAAAGAGGGCTTGCTATTGGATAATGGGTTGACGAAAGCCGTAGAGGCTTGGTATCGGATAGCAAGAGGACTCAAGCGGGAGGGTTGGTCAGAGGAAGAAATAGATTTTGAAGGACAAACGATTTATGTACAGTTGCAAGAAAAAGTATGTGACCCCTTTGGAATGATATGGATTTCTGCACAAATTGGTCATAAAATGTGATCTGATCATCATCTAAGTCACAACAATAGACTATCACAATCTGCTTAAACTAATAACACAAAAAGAATGAAATGTTGCCATGTTTTTATTTAACACACCATGTAAACATTCACAGTGCAGGTGGGAAAAGTATGTGAACCCCTAGACTAATGACATCTCCAAGAGCTAATTGGAGTGAGATGGCAGCCAACTGGAGTCCAATCAATGAGATGAGATTGGAGGTGTTGGTTACAGCTGCCCTGCCCTATAAAAAACACACACCAGTTCTGGGTTTGCTTTTCACAAGAAGCATTGCCTGATGTGAATGATGGCTCGCACAAAAGAGCTCTCAGAAGACTTATGGTTAAGAATTGTTGACTTGCATAAAGCTGGAAAGGGCTATTAAAGTATCTCCAAAAGTCTTGCTGTTCATCAGTCCACGGTAAGACAAATTGTCTATAAATGGAGAAAGTTCAGCACTGCTGCTACTCTCCCTAGGAGTGACGGTCCTGTAAAGATGACTGTAAGAGCAGACTGCTCAGAACCTGCTTTACAGCCACCCCAAAGGAAAAGTAATCCTCTCATGTTTTCCGTTTATAGCCCTGCCACCAGACCCGCCCAGGTGCCCCCAGGTTATCCCCATGCTATCCACCCTGCCAGCCGCACGGGGGCAGCACATGACACCTAGGCCTCAGACCAGGCCATTTCTGGAGAGATTGCCCACACCCCAGGGTGCCTAGACAGTCGACCACCAGACCCTCTATGTACCCCAATGCCCCTGTATGTATGGTGGTCTCCAACCAGGTTACCTTCCACAGGTATATCCTCAGGAACGTGCATCACATTACCCTCCTCAGGAATACGCCCAAGCTGTCTACCAACCCTCTCAATCTAATACTCACCCCCCACCCCGCAACTATGCTCTCCCTTCCCCTGATAGTTACGATACAGATGATTTCCAAAAAGATGATCACCCAGCACCGAGTCATTATCGCCCTACACATCAAACCCATCAGGCCAGCCACTCCACCACACCAGCACGTCATTACACTGGCCCTGATCAATCTCATTTAGACCTTGTACAATAGACACAGGTTTGCCGGTTACCTAACACCCCTGTCGTGGCAGTGTCTACAGGGGACAAGGGGGGACCCCTAGCTACAGTTGTACTACCAGTTGAGGGTCATCCTACTACCTTCGTAGTTGACACAGGTGCAGCCCGCAGTGTTCTCAGAGAACAAGACCTGCCTGACCCTTCTTACCTATCCGACACAGATGTTTCTTGTGTAGGTGTTGATGGTACCCCCAGAAACAACCCATTAACCAAGCTCTTGCAGGTTGGTTCTGACATTCTCTCTCAGTTTGTTGTCTCATTCACCTGTCCAATTAACCTCTTAGGAGCAGATGTTCTGTCTCGTCTTCAAGCTTCTATCTCCTTTACTGCTAATGGCCAGGTTCAATTACTAACCCCCCTTTCTCGCAAAGATACTTCCGTCCTTTGCTCTCTGCCCCTACTACTACATATGACATCCCCCACCGAGGAAGTGAGGGTCCCAGACGCCCCCAGTGCCCTGGATAGGGTTCCAACTAAACTTTGGTCCACGGCCCAGATGACATTGGATGCCTACGAGTCCCACCTGTGGTGGTTACACTAATTAAAGAAGCTAATCCACCACGAAGCCTGCACAAGCTCTCGCCATCTCCAAACAAGTTGATAGCCTGTTGGCAAAAGGTGCACTAGTTAAGTGTGTATCTCAGTGTAACACCCCTCTATTTCCAGTAAAGAAGAAAACTGAAAAAGGTTGTAAAGCCTCCTAGACGAAACTCCAGTGGTGCCGGCCCTCTGTGCTCTTCTTGGGACATTGCCTTTCCCATGGCACCCGCCACCTACGAGGAACAGGGTACTTGCCATTACAAATCTCTCCCTTACATTTACCATCAGGCTCTTCATGCCTTCTTGGTCTTGGATCCCTGAGGCTTCTCAACTCATGCAACCTCTCTATGATGCTTTGAAGACTGAACCTTTTTCATTGTCCTCTACAGCCCGCACCTGTTACCATGCTCTTCAAAGAGCCATCTCCTTTGCCCCTGCTTTGGGCCTAACTAAGTTATTCAAACTTTTCGTCTCAGAGAAGATGGGCCATGCTTCAGGGGTCCTTACTCAACCCACGGTTCCCGTCAGCACCCTATTGGGTACTTTTCCTGCATGCTAGACCCCGTGGCCAGGGGTGGTCCTTCCTGTTTGCGTGCGGTTTTTGCTGCAAGTGCCCTACTGGACAAAACGAATGACTTTGTTCTCGGTCATAAACTGACGGTTCTTGCTCCCCATGATATCAGTGCAATTCTGAATCAAGTCCAGCCAAAGCATCTTTCATGTCAAAGACATCTCCGCCTTCAAACCTCCCTCCTCTTGCCTGATAATGTTTCTTTACAAAGATGTTACTCCTTGAATCCGGCCACTCTTCTGCCACTTCCGAAGGGGGGAGTGCCGCAATACTGGTACAGCCTGGACATAAATCCTGATGTTCACATGGAACTTCAAGTAGAAAAGCCCACAGTTCCACATGATGAACAGCCCGAGACCCAATTACATTGCACCCTGTGGTTCAGGGACAACCCAGGTCCTGACCCATACTATGAAGAAGAATTATTCAGCCTGGTGGAAATACACATCACACTGACAGACCTGTTCTGTGACTCCAAAGGAAACATTGTTATCTTAGTCTACCTGCCTATGGAGGTATCACACTTATATCACCATTGGGAGGTGGCTGTTCCTCATATCTCTTTCAACAAGTCTCCAGATCTCTCATGGAATGAACTCGGCCCAATGGCCAAGACATGGAGTACTGCAACTCAAGAACAACTCACAGTGACGGGGGTCACTAAAAGGACCATAAATTGCAAAACTGTCGGTTACCTCCCACAGAACAAGACCCGGACGCCCCTCATGATTGCTTTGAACAGATGAAAATGGAAACAACCCATCTCCCAACAGTGCACGAGGCTGCTCTACCTGACCCTGACTACACTCTGGTTGTGGATGATTCTAGATTTGCAGATGCGCAGGGACAATATCATACTGGATGTGCAGTCATCACAGAGGACCAAATACTCCAAGCATCTGCACTCCCATCATCTAAGTCAGCACAAGAAGCCAAACTAATAGCCCTTAGAGTGGCATGCAAGCTGCCTGAAGGGAAGCGTGTTAATATTTACACAGACTCAAGGTATGCCCTGGGCGTGGCATACGACTTTGGCTTAATCTGGAAAACCAGGGGGTTCCTTACAGCAACAGGTACTCCTGTGAAACATGGCGCAGCTATCAAAGAATTAATGGATGCCTTACTACTTCCTGAAGAGGTGGCCATACTGAAGGTAAAGGCGCATGGGAGACTAAATTCAGAAGCACATTTAGCCGACCAGGCCGCTAAGGATGCGGCACGCCAGTGTCAGGAAATGGGCAGAAGAGTGTCCGTCGAAAAGACTCCTACCCACCGATCTCAAGCTCCTAAGAGAATAACAGGCCGCTGCCACCCCACAAGAAAAGCAAAGCTGAAAAGACAAAGGAGCAACCCTCCAGAATGACGTATATACAATCAATCTCAAATTCTGCCTACCCAAGAATATCTATCCAGCTGTCGTTCAGTGGGCCCATGGACCAGCTCACTTATCTAAGCACCTCATGAATTCTTTGATTGATAAATATTTTGAAGCACCCGGAATCACCACCTTGACACGAAATTACTGCAGATCCTGCACCATCTGTGCCAGATGTAATCCAGGGAAAATAATCAAAGCTGCACCAAACCACAGTACCCTTTCCAAAGAATCCAAATTGATCATATCCAAATGCCAAAGAGT
>OW240912.1:15894917-15911188 GCA_933207985.1 Pelobates cultripes
GTTGATTTATAGTACAGATAATTGTAGAGATGAATTTGTTGAAATGTTATGTGATCGGTTAGTTTATATGGATTAATAGCGTGGATAGTTGTATGGTTTTAATAATGGTTACATTGATAAGTGTATAGTCTTTGGTGGGTTTTTTGATTTAATTTCGTGTGTGCGACGTCGTGATATTGTTGAGCATGTGAGGATCCTGTGTGTGTGTTTGGGCCTAGTGACTGCGCAATGTGTTGCTGGTGATAAGGAGATTGGTGTGACTGTTGAAACTGTGTGTATATTTGTACAGCTTTTTGAATCAGACGTTCTGTTGAAATAATCTGATTCACTTGGCTGTTAGTCTTTTGTCTTGTATGTTTAAAAAAAAAAAAAGTAGGGAGTAGCTTGTCCTGGTGGCCGCATGGCCTCCATGTAGCAGTCTTCACTTAAATTTAGTGCAGGGTGTACATGTGGCTGTAACTAGTAGGCTGGAATTCTATGATCAGTTTCTATAAATTGACTGTTGGAAACTGATTGTTGCCTTGGTGAATTAAACTGTGTCATATGGGAAACAATGTAGCCACATGGTGGTCAGAACTAAGGACTTAATTACAACTGCTTTGGACATCCCCTCCCCCCCCCTGGCATCTGATTACCAACCCCCCAAACATTCTCCAGAGCCAGATTAGCCACGCCCATTTCTGGCTGGTATAATCAGTATTTGCACTCCCCCTGCTCTACTGTCCCCGCCTACCCACATACCTATCTGTTCCTGTGTTTCAAACTCTTGTATTTCTGTACTACCCCTCCCCCTAATCAATGATCAATGGTATCAAATGGTATATTGGTTTTTTTTAGTTACTGGATGGGCCCCTCCCAGCCTTGTCCAAAATGTCCCCTTTTACTAAACTACAAACTGAAATGTTTAATTTACCTTAGAACTAAAGATTTAATCAAACCTAGCTAGCAGGGTGGACATTGATTAAAATAAGTAATAATAAAATAGGACATAATTAATTAAAGTCTATTTGTTTCATTTGACTTTAGGGAGGCACTCTAAGCCACCTACTGGCCATCTTCGGGAGTTACATTGATAATACATTGTTTATAACAGATAGATGTAGGATTGCTTAACCTATTTTAATATATTTATTGCTATAAGGTTTTATTTTATGTATAAATATATTAAAAGTTGAGTTTTCTTATTAGACCCATAAAGATTATTTTGATACAATTACCCTCTGGTGACACCTACTGGTAGGTTTTTGGTTTAACACTTTAAAAAAAACAAAAACAAAAAAAAAACAAAAACGTTTTTTCATCCACCAAATGCTGACTAATAAAATTATCTTACTACTCCTAGACTGGAACCTATTATTGGGCAGCCTTGCCGAAGTCCCATATTAGACACTGCTTGAGTCAAATAGGTTGTATACTCCCTTTAATCCAGAGGCCCCTGAAAACTTCCGAATGATAGACTCAGCATTTGTCAGCCAGACCCAAGGTGATAGTAAAAGGAAATTACAGAAATTAGAGGGATTTGTAGGGATGTCCATAATACAGCTAATGGAGATTGCAAATACAGTATATATGAATAGGGAGATGGAGGAAGAGCGTAAAATGAGGAAAAAGGCAGATATGCTAGCGGTAGCTATCTTAAGTGTAGAAAGACAGGGAAGTGAATAGAGGAGACGAGAATAGGCTGAGCAAGGGACTTTAAGTAGGAATTAATGTGCGTATTGTAGAAAGGAGGGACATTGGAAGAGTGAGTGTCCACAGAGAGAGCAGTATGAAGGTGATAGACAAGGAGAGAGAAGGGTACGAGGAGGTTATAGTGGTAGTTATAGAGTAAGAGGAAGTTTTAGAGGGAATGGTGGGAATAGTAGAGGAAGTGTTCAAGGAGACAGATACTATCCACCCACGCAGAGACCTAGAGAAAGAGAGGATAGAGATTTTGTGGGTCTGGCTGACACTATCATGGAAGACTATTGATACCGACTGGGCTCCATCCCACTTGGTCGAGCGTAGCCTATGGTCGATGTAGCAATAGGGGGAAAGAGAAGTTCTTTCATGATCGACACAGGTGCTGAACATTCTGTGGTGAAGCATTAGTTCCTATATATGCCAGAGTGTCCGATTCAACTTTTAGGACGAGATCTATTATCGAAGCTTTAAACTCAGATAACCTTTTACCTAATGGATTAACATCTCTGAAGTTTAAGGGATTACCAGGCATAATGGTGATATCGGTGCCGAGGGAAGAAGAATGACGCTTCTATTCCATAGTGACAAGTGTTAACCCTAAGAGTGATGAATCCTTACTTGACATTCCAGGAGTATGGGAAGAAAATAATCCTCCAGGACTTGCTCGTAATATCCCACCAATACATAATGAGTTAAAGCTCGGGGTGTATTCTGTTAGCCTTTGTATGTTGTTCTTTTATCTACCCCAACAGCTGTAAAGGTGGCGGAAGTGACTCCTTGGATTCATCATTCTAAGGTTAAACCAGCAGCAGACTCTTGGCAAGCTCCTCCAGATCCTGAGAATCCTTGCAGGACCCGGTTGAAGCGTGCAACTCAGTCGGAGTGACGAGGGGATATCGAGACATTCTAGTTAAAAGTCTACAAAGATCATCAAGTAGGTGTTTTGGCGGCCATAATAAAGCCTGACCACCTGCCTACGTGTCATAGCCAGAGTATCTTGAAGGGATCTCTGTGAAGGAAAGTGAGGATCAGAAGAACAACATCCTTGCAGCCCTCACAATCGGGAAGCTGAGAGGCCATCGCACGGTCGAAGAAAAATGAGGATTTCAGGAATAATGTGTTTTATTGTGTCTTAGTATTTTTATGATTTTTCAGGAAGGTAGGAGTACAGACATACCGAATTGCGATAGTTGCATTAAGACTACTAAAACAGGTAACCAAATATCCCAAACTTTCATCTGGCACTCACAGTATGAATGTAAGGGATCTGTATCTAAATGTAGATATTTGGATATTGATTATAGTGTGTGCAAGCCAATATCAGGAGAGTCTAAATGTTTTGATCCCCATTTCCAACCCGTACAATTTGGTTGGTAATTCGGAATAGTAACTCCCAGGGGACATTAATAAATAGGACTGTGATAAGCACCATACATTCCACGGGTATTCTACTATTTGATGCATGTAAGGCGATTTCGGGTAGTGGAAGACTTTGGAATGTATGTGGTAATCTTAAATGGGAACGAACTTATGGGTTTAATGATAAATACTTATGTCCCAGTAAAAGATCTACTGATCCTGATTGCCCAAATAGAGACTAACTTCTGCCCCTATTGGTCATGTGTAGGTTGGGCAACCTGGGAAAAACAGTGGATCAAGATATGATTATCCAAAGGTTGCCTACCACACCATACTGTAAAACTATGTGTGTAACCCCGTTCACATGACCATTTCCAATCTGCAGTACTTTATTGACAGGTTTGGAGGTCTGTTTGGGTTCCAAATATATGGCACAGGAGTAAATTCAGGAACAATAATATATGTAGGTCTTGAAACTGAGACAGTGGCAACTCAAACTCATCAGGTTTCTCATTCCTTCTATGAGGAGATGAGTATTGAGGATAAAATTCCCCATAATGTTAACAACCTATTTATTGATTTGGCTGAGGGTATTGCAGGTAGTCTTAATGTAACTAATTGCTATGTGTGTGGAGGTACTAATATGGGAGACCAGTGGCCATGGGAGGCAAAGGAAATATGGTACCCTGGCTCTGAGACATATGAACAACAGATACCTTTCCAGTCTGATCATCAAGTAAGTACTAGAAGTAAATTGGAATGGTGGTTAAAAACCTCCATTATAGGTCATGTTTGTATAGCCAGGAAAGGGACAATGTATAACACGTCTGTAGGTGAGCTAACGTGCTTGGGACAAAAAGCCTATAATGTTAATACTAAAAAGACTACTTGGTGGTCAGCTTCAAATGTCTCAGAACCATCTAACCCGTTTGCAAGATATGCCAATTTAAAGGACGTATGGTTTGATCTATCCATCACATCTAACTGGAGAGCCCCAGCGAATTTGTACTGGATCTGTGGTAAGAAGGCCTATTCGGAGTTACCACAAGATTGGGAAGGGGCATGTGTATTAGGTATGCCAAAGCCATCTTTCTTCCTGTTGCCTATTGAAACAGGTGAGACTTTAGGTGTTAAAGTGTATGATGTGAATCATAGGAAGAAAAGGGGACCCATAGAGATAGGTGCCTGGGAAGATAATGAATGGCCTTCCCAGCGTATTATAGATTATTATGGGCCAGCCACGTGGGCAGAGGATGGTACCTTTGGTTATAGAACCCCTATTTATATGCTCAACCGCATTATAAGGTTACAGGCGGTGGTTGAGATCATTACTAACGAGACATCACAAGCGCTCAATCTTCTAGCGAAGCATAATACCAGGATGAGGACAGCAGTTTACCAAAATAGATTAGCCTTGGATTATCTTTTGGCAGTAGAGGGAGGTGTATGTGGGAAGTTTAACCTGAGCAATTGCTGTCTTCAAATAGATGACGAAGGGCAAGCAATAGCTGAGCTTACTAGCCACATGGTTAAACTAGCGCATGTGCCTACTCAGGTATGGAAAGGGTACAATCCAAGTAGTTGGTTTGGTAGCTGGTATGAGTGGTTTGGAGGGCTTAAGGCAGTGGTAGGTGGAGTCCTACTGATTTTAATGTTGTGTCTACTCCTGCCGTGTCTTATACCCTTAGTAGTTAGGTCTGTGCAAAGCCTGATAGAAAATATAGCAGAGAGGAAGGCTGCTGCACAGATAATGGCAATTTATAAATATAAGGCTCTAGATCAGGGAGAACCAATGCAGGAAGACGAGTGTTGAAGATTCACATCATAGGATAAGTCTGGTCTGGTTCAAAGGTAACTTGTGGTGTATGCAAACCAAGGTTAAGTGATGCCTCAAGTAATTGTAAAATATCAAGAGGCATCAAAGGGGGGAATGTGATGGGATTCCAGCATGGTTAAAATTTAGTAGGCCAAAATCTCCATGTGGCATATGTGTATGTTGTGTCAGTTGGTTAGCTACATGTAGCTAGGATACTGTCATCAGTGTACTGAGCATGTGCAGGAATGCAGGAACTGAAATTGCACTTATTTCCTTTGTCTTGGATGGGCCATGTGGTTTGACTAGATGTACAAGTCTATATTCTGCTCATTGATTGGTTAAAGGTATATGTGGGTGTAGCTATTAATGGGAGGAGTTATGTGCCTATATAGGGAGCCTGCACTATTGTTCAGGGCTCAGAACTTGCTGTATTTTTGGTGACATTAGTCCCTCTGAGTCCCGATCGGTGATCCAATAAAGAATCTCTTCCTTCCTGAAGAAACCTGTGTCCATCCCTCTGTGCTTTGCTTCCGTCAGTTTCTCCGGTATCAATATATATACACAAACATCAGTATGATACACATACGTTAATAGACATATGCATACATAATACACATTTGGACATTACACACATGTTTATAAATGTAACAAGGGTTTTCTGCATTCAAATGGTTATTTACTACATTTTGAATTTTAGGAATTAAAAATCTAAATTTGCATAATTTAGACCAAAATAGTAGATTTGAAAAATCCAACTTGGCTATAGTGACAGTTGGCTATTGTAGCCTAATTACTGGAATTTAGATTTTAATTCACAAAAATGATTAGTTTAGTGGATAACCCTGCCTTTCTCTGAGTCTATCATGCACTGGTGTCAAACTATTTCCAATGCAGAGTGTTCTCATAGGATGGAGGACTAAACAAAATAACATTTATTTAAATCAGATATGCAGCAGCAATCAGTCAGTGTTTCATTCCCATCACCTATTTAAGGTTATGGGGATGAAACGTTCATGTCAGATGTTGCAGATCTGATTAGAATTAAGCAGCTATTTTGTTTATTTTTAAGTTCTATGAGTGTGTTCCTTCTTGTTAGGTAAATAATTTTAAATTTTCCCTTCTGTTACTTACCTGATTCCAGCACCGATGTCCATCTGCACTGCATCATGGTCCTCTGCCAATGTCAGCCGGCGGGGGGTGGAATTCATGCGCATTAGTGGTGAGTGCCACATGCGCTTAAGACTAGCACATAGGAAAGCATTGCTCAACGCATTATCCTTACTCTGTGATGTCAGTGGGATGAGGGTGGAGCCCTCGTGTCAGAGTGAATTTTAAAATTATGTAAATGGCAACGATATTAAAGTAAATTATTTTAGAGAAAGGTTCCTAGCACCATAACCACTACAATAAAATACACTGTTTCCAGTATTGGTTACAGTGCCTAATGTGTCCCTTTAACAATTTTGCACTGCCATTATTAATTCAACACAATTCAATAAAGCTGTAAGAACGAGAGGAAGCTGAAATAAACAATTTATATTATGTTATAGTGTCTGGGTGTTGTGAACATTACAAATAGTTTTTACAAAGTTTACCACTACTAGTGAATAATTCTTTTCAGACAGGTGACCACATCTAATAGTAATAAAGTAGTACATTGCTACGTGATGGACGGGAATCATTATTCGAAATATTGTCGTCCGCTTTTGTAAAACAGACAGGAAAATGGAAAGACTGGCTCGGTTAAAGTGTCTCTTATCTGCTCTTAAAATGTGCGTTTCAACAATAGAACTAAAACATTTAAATCATAATCTTTATTTTTGTAGGAAATGCCCAAGCCTTACTGCAATCAGTGAAATGTTGACTGGGCATGTGGATGAAGGCAGCATGTGGATGAAAGTGACTGAGATTGGGGATTGTTTTCTAAAACTAAAAAAAAAAAAATTGTTATAGGAAGAGATTTATGAAACTTTTGCTAATAGGATGGTGGCAAAAGTGAAGTATTCACCATGGAAACCCATAGAATGCAAATGTCCTCCTGATTTTTTTTGTGTCTGAAATGATTGCTCCATTTTTAGAACGTCACACCACTTTTCTAGCAGCACAGTTTTAGAATTTGGCACCGTGTTCTCTAATTTTAATGCACTCGACGTTCTTGGCCCTTGGAACATATTGGAGCTTATCTCTGCCGCTCCTGCGCCTCTACACCAGGTTCTCTGTAGAAGTGGTCAGACCTTACTAAATGTGTGAGATGATTAATTCAGACACGTTAACCTCTGATGGATGCATTGTAGATACTGTGGGAGAAAATAATAAGTGTAGCTATAGCACTGCGTTCAAGCCGCAGCTACAGAGCAAAGAATCTCAGAAGGTGACACTTTTGAATGCAAAGTTGCACATTTTGACAGAATGAGAACATCTTTGCTTTTATCCCAGTATGCTAACACTTCTACCGTTGAAATGACGATGCCTTGCATGTCTTCTTTTTGAGATGGAAGATGTAGACTAAAGCCATCTCCTTGGTTGACAAGATCTATCCCAGGAGAATGAGATCTCCCTGTTATATGCCTCTCCAGTAGTATTGCTTGTCTTAGTCTTTTGTAGTCGTGCCAGTTCTTTTTTATTCCATGGCACGTTCTGTCACTGCCAACACTCTGGCTTATTTCCACAGTAGCTTTTTCTCACGCCAGTGAATATTGTAATTTGAAGGGTGTTCATTTAGAAAAGAAAAAAATTGCAAATAATTTAATATTCATGTGAAAACAGGATTAAATCAGTGAGATAATGCTGTATGGTTTGAATATTTTTTTTTTTTAATCCTATATAAATATATATATATATATAAAGGATTATATACCACAGAATGGTTTAGCATGTCTAGCTTGTAAATGGTTAATACGCATTTGTATTAATTTCAATTTTCTATCTATCTATCTATCTATCTATCTATCATTATCTATCTATCAATCAATCATTATCTATTTGTCTGTCTATCCATCAATCATATCTATCTATCTATCTATCAATCATTATCTATCTGTCTATCTATCTATCTATCTATCTATCCATCTATCCATCTATATGTCAATCATTATCTGTCTGTCTATCTATCTATCAATCATTATCTATATATCTGTCTATATATCTATCTATCTATCTATCTATCTATATATCTATCTATCTATCAATCATTATCTATATGCCTTCTATCTGTCTGTTATCTATCATTCTATCTATCTATATATAGCTATCTATCTATCTATCATTATCTATCTATCTATCTATCTATCGATCTATCGATCTATCTATCTGTCTGTTATCTATCTATATATCTATCACTATCTATCTATCTATCTATCTATCTATATCTATCATTATCTATCTGTCTATATCTATCATTATCTATCTGTCTGTCTGTCTGTCTATCTATCTATCTACCGTCAAGTACTTTTCTAATCAAAATACAGGTATCAGAAATATATTCTGCAGGTTATTTTAAGCTTACGTATATAAACAAAATTGTTGTTCATATCTAATTAATGCAAAATCCACAAAATAAATAGAAAACTGTAAAAAGTGAATAAACACTCAAAATTGATTAATACACCCTTAAAAATGTGTTGTTTATTTTTTTTTTTTTGCTTTCCTTGAGATGTTCCCTTGATCTCTTATACAATTTTTCAAAACCACTAAGGAAAACGACAAACATATACAAAAAAGAAATGAAAAAAAGTATATATAATTAAAATATTGCTGGAGCTGGGGGGCGGAGCCTGACTGCTGAACAGATCAGACGTGTCTCGTCTGAGCTCCAGGATCTGGGCCAGAGAATCGGAGCCAACTCAGTGCCACAAGCCGCTACCAACCCCAATTGGACCCCAAACTGTCCACAAGATGGAGACACACAAGATGGTACCACACACAATATGGTACAGCACCGGAGTAACCCGACCAAGGCCTGGGGCCTACGAGAGCTTGAGCCGGGGAGGGACAGCCGCCCCCCCGGGTCTCCGAACGGCGTCCTGCGATCCCCCCCCCTTTGGACCGGTGGGGGTTATCCCGGTCCCCACGGGCGACCACCAATGTCGTCTGCCGAGCCCAAGCGCAAACAGGGCCGCAGAGCACAAGCTGGACGGAGCGCTCCAAAATGGCGGACAGCGTGCAACCTCATGGGCAAACGAAGAATGTCCCACTAAGTCCTGCAGGGACCATGAAGTGGAAGTACTGGCTGGCAGCCCGCAAACCAACAACCTACCCTAAGCTACGAGAAACACCGACAAGCAGCTGTATGTCGGTAGACAAAGAGCGGGAATCGAGGAAATTCTCCCCGGACGCCAGTGGTACACACACCATGCAACCTTATCGCACAAGCACTCACAGACTGCGGCCGCCCAGAAGCTTCAACCTCGACCGTCTGCTCCAGTCGCGGCGGACCCGAAAGCACAGGAGGAAGCGCCATACTGGGTTCCATGCCAGCCCCTATGCTGCCTTCAAAGAAAGCACTCAACCCACGAGACGCAGAAGCAGACCCCCAGGAGTGTCCACGGCTACGAGAGGAACCTGCCGGGTCTTTTCTACCGGGTCCCCAGAGACACTATATGCCCAATTCAAAGGCTAGATGTTTTTTCTGGACTCTATGTTGGACACTTAGACGCTGCTCCAGTGTTACACATACTTAAACAAAACGGTACCAACAGACGCACAGACACCAGGACTAACACAGCAACAAACCAGCACAAAATAGGCAGAGACACACATACGCACAACCCAAGACACTACTCAAGACAGACACACACTACCGCAGGCAACTACAGTACACACAAGCCCTGACAAACTCATCTGATACTAACCAAGAAGACCCCAGACCTGTCCAGAAAAGTGAAGGCAGACTAACACCACACAATCCATGATGGCGCCCGAGGTAGACCAAGCTAGAGTTAAACCACTTAGCCCAAGCGATACGCTAGAAACCGTACAACCATTTGCTTAGAACCTGTACACGTGTAACTATTAACCAGGCAAATCTCAGTGAAACCAAATGTAACTTAAAATATATCTGTGTTCATGCTCCCACTGTCAAATCTGTCAATACTGGCGATGATTATAACGGGAGCACCACTTGCCTAAGCTTAATACTCTACTATTACCATTATAAAAATTGTGCAGACATTAATGTGCCATATGTGAAATATCTGTTGTAATTGTGTACGTGACTGCTATTGTGGCACCACGGCTCATTTGTGAAATCTTGCACACAAAAATAAAGATTTAAAAAAAAAAAAAAAAAAATATTGCTGGAGCTGATGTGCAAATAAACTCACAGGATATACATCATGTAAGCCTCTTTCACAAAATTCCACATCGATAGACTGGCAAACCCAGCTTTCAAGCTTGGCTCCATAGGAAAGAGAAAATAACTGCAGTACAGACTGTATGGTATAAAAATGTAAAAAAAACACTTTATTCACTTATGTATAAAACCATTTATATAGGCATATCACATGTAGAGGCCATGTTGAATCCCCGTTCTGCAGCCACGAGTGTTTCCATAGAAGCTCCCCCTCGAGATACATTCACCCTATACACTTCGTCACAAAGACTCCTTCACTGGCTAAAAAAAAACAACCAATGTCCTTTGTGTTACAGATATCATGGCATCAGCGCCATTACGGCAACAACGCACTCATATAGACACACTGTGTCGTTCTGGTGTCACTTGTGTGATAATAATATTCCATATTTATTAAGGATGACTGATTGATCACTATTGAGCAAATTAAACTATTATAGATAATTAAGATGGCTGGTCTTACACTGTGTCAAAACAAGATGACACAGCATAGAATGTTCTATAACATGTCTGACCCATATCCAAAGTGTCGGGCGTGCTTGAAAGTAGGATGTGGTGCCATCAATGTTTAGAAAGACTGAGTACAGGCACATAGATTCAGAGAAAAGGTACCGTATGTGTTTGGCATGTGCGTTGGGTAATCATGACTTCCCTGATCAACCATAAAGATTACTTAATGTGCATGACATATACATGCTGGGCTGCATTGATAAGAAAACCTGGTGGAAAACTATCCATCTCATTGGTAAAAAGGTATAAAAGACGGTGAAACTTGGCACTCACTTGGAGAACTACCCACCTGTAATATGGACGCGTGTTGCTGGTCATTGCTGTTCCCAGTAGAGAGGGTCCTTTCAAGTCGGACTGCCTGAGTTCCCCCAGCAGCGGAGTTACATCCAAGCTTCTCTAATGGTGATATATATCTAGATATTTAAGCTGTTAGATTAACTGAATGCGCACTATAGGTTAACCTGCTATATTATTGATTAAGTCCCTGTTGGACAATAAAGTTTTATGTGATTATTTACAATCAGTTTGTGTTTGTGTTTTCTTCTTTCTCAAATACTCAGTTCACTCAACCTGAATTGGGTTTTGGTGCCTGCCAATATCTTTGAAGACCTTAGGGTAATTGATTATTGCTTTTTTGATATTGGTGCTTCGTGAATTTAATTATTAGGCAGGACAACTTGTGACATGGAGCACTCTATATGGTGCTCAGTATATACTCCTCCATTCCTAGATCACTTGCATTAGGTGCAGGATCCTTCAGAAAAACTCATCCCTACCTTTAGTATATGTCAGGATCCTTCAGCCATATACATGTACCTTGGGTCAGACAGCGTTTGAAAACTGACAGTTAGTCTCTATGGTATTCCATGCTTAGAAACCATAGAGACTAACTGTCAAATACTGTCTGGCCCAAGTTGTGTGCATATGGCTGAAGGATCCTGTCACATACTAAAGGTAGGGATGTGTTTTTCTCATTTTGTGAATATACTTCATTTAAAAATATAGATTTCCTCTCAAAACTTGATGAAAGGATTATTATATTAAAAATAGTTTTGAAGGAGCGTGGCTTGCATGTGAAGAGGAATAGCCACATGGGAGTGGAACTCAGTCCACCCAGCTCTAAACATTAGCATTTTTTAGGCTTTGGGCCGCAGCAAGTCAGGTATACCAGCAAGCAAACCTGGGATGCATATGTTCCAGAGGCCTTATAGATGAGTATTTGTTGACCCCACCCTTCTAGGTAGTGGGTGAGAAGAATCCAGCATGGCGCCTTCACCGTCCTCCTCAGAGTCACACAGCATGGATCCTGACCTGGCTCCATCCCTGCCAGCATTCTGTGCCTGGAGATAATTAAGTTTAGTACAGTTCCTGACTCAATTATCTCTCAGGCATAGGGGAGAGATGATCCTATTTCGTATGGGAGTGTCCTGGACCTGAGAGCCAATGTCATTACAGTCTGTACTTTGTCATAGTCCTCTCTCAGGTCCAGTGGGGAATGCCCCTGGAATATGTCATGGAAAACCCCTTGCATGGGGACTTGCATATAAGGCCAGTTGTGGCTACCAATAAATCAGTTCCTCTTCACCCTCAACATAGAGCCTCATCTCATGTGTGGAGGGGACAGCTATGTTCCCTCTGGGGATTGCTATACTCTTTAAACTCCCTTGGATTAAAACACTTGCTCTTGTTAGAGCATCCTGCTATACTCTCTGGAGTAGGAGAGGTCTACCCACTGGAAGCTGGATCCTGGGCTTGGGTCCAGGGTGGGTGGAGGACAGCGAGACCCCAACCAAGCTGTAACGCTGGCTGTGGGGACTACAGTGGTTATTGTGTTCCAGTGCGGTGCTTATGGTGCTTTTGATTTCTAGGAAGCAGTGATTGGCGGAGGCAGTCGAGGTGCCAATCGGTCCACCACAGGATCCATCCCTGCAATATCCCAGGACAAATACATGTTCTCCTTACACATGTGGTTTTGGCTGCCATGATGTCCACACTCCAGGCCACAGTTATAAAACAAATGGCCAAAATGTGCAAAATGTGCACTGACAGACATAGAGACTTGTATACAGGCAGTGGAGACAGAATTCCAGCATCTGCAACACTAACAGCTGACAACAGATAATGCGATATGCTGCTTGACATGAGGATGCGCCTGGAAGACCTCAATAATAGCCAATAATAGAAATGGTGGCAGCCACATGATGAGGAATTCAAATTAAGTAGGTTGCTAAGGGTTCCACACAGTCTTCTTACTCACAAAATTCCCGGTTTGTGTCCATTTACTCTTTTCAAGTCTCCAATTGATTGGGACCACCTCTCCATAGTTGATCATTTAAATTTTCTCACCTCATGTCTTTTCCACTACTCTTCATTCTCTCTTCTCCTCCTTAACGTGCCACTTTTCCCCTTCACTCATCCCATTTAGTTTTTTCTGTTTCTCTTTCTCTCCAATATGTCCTTCCCTACATTCCTCCCAACACTGTTGACATGCATACATGTGGCTGCTTTCTGTTTGTACAAGGCACAATCTCTGACAGAATGTACACAATTGCATCCATTTATGCCCCCAATAAGCATCAGCATACTTTCTTTACTCTCAGAGCCCTAAAGGAGATCAGCTCTGGTGCTCTCATTATGGGAGGAGAACTTAACCTACCACAGAATCACAGCAGGACTCATCTTTGAAGGCCTGCTCCATTTCCCAACATAAATTACAACTGGCAGGATCAATTCTTGCAAATATGCACCTGGTGGACTGTTGGAGAGTCCCACACCTGGAGGAGTGGGATTACAAGTTCTACTTGGCCGTCCATCAAACATACACGAGTCTAGACTACATTTTCACTAGACAGGACCATCTGACCAATGTCCAAAATGGACAATATCATGTGGTCTGACTACCGATCTGGCTTTGTCCCGAGTCGAAAGGCAAGGGGCAATACCAATAGGGCGCCCAATTTGATCCAGCTGGCAAAGACGTCGACCAACTCTCTCCTGTTTGGGTAGTCGCTTGAACCACTCCTAGCAGCGGTCAGGGAGAACGAACCCAGATATAATGGGATACGAACTTGGAGGTTTCTGCCTATGCAGATGACATTCTCTTTTACATCTCCAACCCCACCATGTCACTACCCGTACTGATGTCTCTCCTCGACTTTTATTAAATGTCAAACTGAACATACACAAGTCAGAGGATCTTAATGTCTCCATACCGTATTTCCACCGTATATCCCAAATTAAAATATGCATGCATTTATTTATGCATTTTTTTTCATTGATGTATATCTGAAAACAGCTTGCAAATGCTGCAGATCTCCTGTCTGCTGACTTTGCAAGCCCTCCCCTTCCTACCCCGCTTAGAAGTTCTGTGGCTGTCCAATCATAGAGTTGGGGAGACGTGCATTGGGGGTTAAACTGAGAAAGATATAACTATACACCTGGAGAATAAGACCGAAGAATGTGAGCTGAGATGGAAGGGAATAATGGTGGGGGTAAGAAAGTGACATAAAACCTAGCTAATCATCAGTACCGAATGGTGGAGGTATCTGCTCGGCTATAATGTCTGACTGTTACATGATATAAATAATCCAATAATACCTAATTTTGCTGCATGAAAGACTGATACTCTGCTTACCTTGTTTTCCTCGGGTCCAATTGAAACAGTCGGAATGTGACTGAGTGCAAGGTAGGACAGTAATGTTTCTGAATGTGACTGAGTGCAAGGTAGGACACTAATGTTTCTGAATGTGACTGAGTGCATGGTAGGACACTAATGTTTCTGAATGTGACTGAGTGCAAGGTAGGACACTAATGTTTCTGAATGTGACTGAGTGCAAGGTAGGACACTAATGTTTCTGAATGTGACTGAGTGCAAGGTAGGACACTAATGTTTCTGAATGTGACCAGGGGAGGGCTGGCAGCCTTAGGCCTGGAGGGCAAAACCAGTCAAGTGGCCCATTGCACCACCAAATCAGTTCACCATTCATGCCCACCTTTTCCTGGTTTTATAACGGATATTGATGTTATGCTAATCAGTAGCTCTTTGCCATACCCGCTCCTTCACGGCTCCAGGCACTGCTTGTTGTGAGTGTGAGCCACTGTAAATTAGGGGCAGAGGGCACTTGCACTGCGGTAAAGATGGGGCTGGACAGGAGGAGAGTGCAGTGCAATCAGTGCACTCCCCTCCTGTGGGTCACCAGTAGACTGGTGCACCTGCCCAGGATCAGAGCCGGTGCAAGGATTTTTGCCGCCCTAGACAAAATAAAAATTTGCTGCCCCCCCATGTGACATCACAATGCCCCACCCATATGAACTAACGCCAGTGCTGCACACAGTGTGTGTTTACATTAAAAAGCCTGCAGGGACCAGCTATAGACACCAGAACCACTTCATTAAGCTATAGTGTCCCTTTAATGTGAGGTACATTATAGATTAGTGTCACTAATAATATACTAGATTGCCTACTTACAAGCAGATGAGGATGATGATGGGCTGCAGTTTGGCTCCACTGGTCTGGTGTAGAACAGGATCTCTGATCTCTGGTCACAAAATTCAATGTTCTGGGAGAATTGGAAGCAGCTCCATTTTTTGGGGCCCCTTACACAGCTCAAGGTCTGGGCCCCAGGGCCTGATGGTGAGTATGCCCATAAGGCCCACTCATAAATTCCACCCACCCATGAGTTCGCTCACAGGGAGTGGAGTGTGTAGGGGATGTGTTATGTGTTATTGTAGAGGATCTAATATGTGTGCTTATGGTATGTAGTGTATAGGGTTACCAGTTTGTGCAGGTGATGTAGTGTGTTTGTGTGTAGTGGAAGCAGTGTGTATTTGTGTATAAGGGATGTATTATGTGTTTCTGGTTGTGTGTAAGGGATGCATTGTGTGAATCTGTGTTTGTATGCATAAGGGATGCAAAGTGTGTGTCTGTATGTGTGTGCATTGAGTGTAAGAGATGCATTGTGTTTCTGTGTGTATGTAAGAAAGGAAGTGTGTGTGTTTGCATGTGTGTGTACGGGTTTGCATTGTCTGTTTCTGTGTATGTGTGCAAAGGATGCATTGTCTTTGTGTGTAAGGGTTGCATTGTGTGTGTGTGTAATGGATGCATTGTGTGTTTCTCTGTGTGTAAGGGAAGCATGTTGTGTTTCTCTGTATGTATAGGGATGCATTGTGTGTGTGTGCACGCGCGTAGTGTGAAAGAGCTCCCTGTCTTGGCCCCTGTCCTATAGAGCTGCCCCTTCTGTCCCGTAGAGCTCTCCCCTGCACCTTTAGTGGTCTCTCCTCTCCCCCACCCTCCCCTAGCGGTCTCTTCTCACACTCACCCAACCTCCCTGTGCTCTTCTCATCCCCCCTCCACCCTCCCTGTGTTCTTCTCACTCCTCCCTCTATGTGTTCTCCTCACACCCCCTGTGTTCGTCTTACCCCTCTCCTCCCTGTGTTCTTCATACTTCCCCCCTTGGTCGTCTTACTCCCCCACCTGTTCTTCTTACTCCCCCACCTGTTCTTCTTACTCCCCCACCTTCTTCTTACCCCCCTTCTTCTTCTTACCCCCTTCTT
>OW240912.1:15911288-16079239 GCA_933207985.1 Pelobates cultripes
ATGTTTCTGAATGTGACTGAGTGCAAGGTAGGACACTAATGTTTCTGAATGTGACTGAATGCAAGGTAGGACACTAATGTTTCTGAATGTGACTGAGTGCAAGGTAGGACAGTAATGTTTCTGAATGTGACTGAATGCAAGGTAGGACACTAATGTTTCTGAATGTGACTGAGTGCATGGTAGGACGGTAATGTTTCTGAATGTGACTGAGTGTAAGGTAGGACACTAATGTTTCTGAATGTGACTGAGTGCAAGGTAGGACACTAATGTTTCTGAATGTGACTGAGTGCATGGTAGGACGGTAATGTTTCTGAATGTGACTGAGTGCAAGGTAGGACAGTAATGTTTCTGAATGTGACTGAGTGCAAGGTAGGACAGTAATGTTTCTGAATGTGACTGAGTGCAAGGTAGGACGGTAATGTTTCTGAATGTGACTGAGTGCAAGGTAGGACGGTAATGTTTCTGAATGTGACTGAGTGCATGGTAGGACGGTAATGTTTCTGAATGTGACTGAGTGCATGGTAGGACGGTAATGTTTCTGAATGTGACTGAGTGTAAGGTAGGACACTAATGTTTCTGAATGTGACTGAGTGCAAGGTAGGACGGTAATGTTTCTGAATGTGACTGAGTGCAAGGTAGGACAGTAATGTTTCTAGCAGATATGACTGAGTGCAAGGTAGGACACTTAGTAATGTTTCACAGATGTGACTGAGTGCAAGGTAGGGCAGTATGTTTCTAGATGTGACTGGAGTGCAAGGTAGGACAGTATGTTTCTGAATGTGACTGGAGTGCACATGAGTGGGGCCGGTAATGTTTCTGAATGTGACTGAGGTGCATGGTAGGGCAGTATGTTTCTGAATGTGACTACAGAGTGTAGGTAGGACACTAATGTTTCTAGATAACTGACTGAAGTGCAAGGTAGAGACGGTAATGTTCTGAATGTGTGACTGAGTGCAAGGTAGGACAGTAATGTTTCTGAATGTGACTGAGTGCAAGGTAGGACACTAATGTTTGTGAATGTGACTAAGTGCAAGGTAGGACGGTAATGTTTCTGAATGTGACTGAGTGCAAGGTAGGACACTAATGTTTCTGAATGTGACTGAGTGCATGGTAGGACGGTAATGTTTCTGAATGTGACTGAGTGCAAGGTAGGACGGTAATGTTTCTGAATGTGACTGAGTGCAAGGTAGGACAGTAATGTTACTGAATGTGACTGAGTGGAAGGTAGGACAGTAATGTTTCTGAATGTGACTGAGTGCAAGGTAGGACGGTAATGTTTCTGAATGTGACTGAGTGCAAGGTAGGACAGTAATGTTTCTGAATGTGACTGAGTGCATGGTAGGACGGTAATGTTTCTGAATGTGACTGAGTGCATGGTAGGACAGTAATGTTTCTGAATGTGACTGAGTGCAAGGTAGGACAGTAATGTTTCTGAATGTGACTGAGTGCAAGGTAGGGCCGGTAATGTTTCTGAATGCTTGACTGAGTGCATGGTAGGGCCCGGTATGTTTCTGAATGTGACTAGGTGAAAGAGTAGGGCAGTAATGTTTCTAGATGTGACTGGGGGTGCAAGGTAGGACACTAATGCTTCTGAATGTGACAGAGTGCAAGGTAAAGGCAGTATGTTTCACGAATGTGACTGAGTGCAAGGTAGGACAGTAATGTTTCTGAATGTGACTGAGTGCAAGGTAGGACAGTAATGTTTCTGAATGTGACTGAGTGCAAGGTAGGACACTCATGTTTCTGAATGTGACTGAGTGCAAGGTAGGACAGTAATGTTTCTAAATGTGACTGAGTGCAAGGTAGGACACTAATGTTTCTGTATGTGACTGAGTGCAAGGTAGGGCAGTAATGTTTCTGAATGTGAGTGAGTGCAAGGTTGGACACTAATGTTTCTGAATGTGACTGAGTGCAAGGTTGGACACTAATGTTTCTGAATGTGACTGAGTGCAAGGTAGGACGGTAATGTTTCTGAATGTGACTGAGTGCAAGGTAGGACAGTAATGTTTCTGAATGTGACTGAGTGCAAGGTAGGACACTAATGTTTGTGAATGTGACTAAGTGCAAGGTAGGACGGTAATGTTTCTGAATGTGACTGAGTGCATGGTAGGACACTAATGTTTCTGAATGTGACTGAGTGCATGGTAGGACGGTAATGTTTCTGAATGTGACTGAGTGCAAGGTAGGACGGTAATGTTTCTGAATGTGACTGAGTGCAAGGTAGGACAGTAATGTTACTGAATGTGACTGAGTGGAAGGTAGGACAGTAATGTTTCTGAATGTGACTGAGTGCAAGGTAAGACGGTAATGTTTCTGAATGTGACTGAGTGCAAGGTAGGACAGTAATGTTTCTGAATGTGACTGAGTGCAGGTAGGACGGTAATGTTTCTGAATGTGACTGAGTGCAAGGTAGGACACTAACTGAATGTGACTGAGTGCATGTTAACTGAATGTGACTGAGTGCAAGGTAGGACAGAATGGAATATGACTGACATGGTAGGAGTAATGTTTCTGAATGTAGGACTTACTCATGTTTCTGAATGTGACTGGTGCAAGGTAGGGCCGGTAATTTTTTTTCTGAATGTGACTGAGTGCAAGGTAGGACAGTAATGTTTCTGAATGTGACTGAGTGCAAGGTAGGACAGTAATGTTTCTGAATGTGACTAAGTGCAAGGTAGGACGGACTGAATGTGACTGAGTGCAAGGTAGGACGGTAATGTTTCTGAATGTGACTGAGTGCAAGGTAGGACGGTAATGTTTCTGAATGTGACTGAGTGCAAGGTAGGACAGTAATGTTTCTGAATGTGACTGAGTGCAAGGTAGGACGGTAATGTTTCTGAATGTGACTGAGTGCAAGGTAGGACGGTAATGTTTCTGAATGTGACTGAGTGCAAGGTAGGACGGTAATGTTTCTGAATGTGACTGAGTGCAAGGTAGGACAGTAATGTTTCTGAATGTGACTGAGTGCAAGGTAGGACAGTAATGTTTCTGAATGTGACTGAGTGCAAGGTAGGACAGTAATGTTTCTGAATGTGACTGAGTGCAAGGTAGGACACTAATGTTTCTGAATGTGACTGAGTGCATGGTAGGACGGTAATGTTTCTGAATGTGACTGAGTGTAAGGTAGGACACTAATGTTTCTGAATGTGACTGAGTGCAAGGTAGGACGGTAATGTTTCTGAATGTGACTGAGTGCAAGGTAGGACAGTAATGTTTATCCTGAGTCGTGACTGCTAATCTGTTGCATTAGATTAAACATTCATGTATGGTAACGCTACATATTAAAACAAGTCATGCCTTTGCATATTATGAATTCTAACATCAACACCCAATGCTTGTCCACTAAAACTTGTAGTACTATTTTGGCATCGAATATCTGACTGATGTTTTCTCATCTATTTTGTTGTCGCAGAAATCATCCATTTTATAATCACTTTACAATGTGTTCCTTTTTGCTTTACATAAATGTATTTGTTATTTAAAAATGTACCCTAGTTGCAGGCAGTCAAGTTTTCACTGTGTTTTGGGGGGAGTAGAAGGTTTTCATTTAATTCGATATGGTGGATTCCAGCGACAAAGAGTTCTGAACTTCCGAATTTCCGTGGTCAGATAAGATGTGTCTACGAACCTCATGTTTCAACTGCCTTCCTATTTCATAACATAAGTAAGCAGATAAACAAACAACACCACACACAAACAGCCAAGCCTGAGGCTACTCACTAACACTCAGAAACAAGCTGACAATTCTTTTCAGGGGAATAACAAACTGGTGGGAGCTCCGTACACACATGCATTCTTCACTGACTCCTTCTTTAGCGTCACATCTGCTATACCTGTGATGGCTATCCTTGACTATTATGGAAAACCCTGCACCACGTGCCTGTCAGAGCTGTTATTACCTGCATTATATTTCTTAATATTGTATGGAAGTGCCTCGTTGTAGAATTGATGCTGGAGCAAGATGTCTCGGAACGTTTCGGAACCTGGCTAGGTTGGATACAGGCCAACATACAAGGACTACCATACCACCTGCTACTGCTATAGGACATGGCTACCCGAAAAGCTCGACAAAGTAACTTACAAGGAGATACTTGTTTTGTTTGCATGTTTTGCTAGCCACACCTCCCCTAGTGGTGTCTCACACACTGACTCCAAGAAAAATGGTTTCATTTTTACAGCACATAGTGTTTACTCTAAAAATTCTTATCTAATATCATGCTAATGGAACTTTAATCACAGGAGGCAATTAGAGCAAGAGATAAGAAATTATTTTTATTATGCACACTGTGCAAGAGGGTAAGCTAAAATGTTGACTCCGTTCGGGAAGGCTGTAGGGAGGCTGTGTGAGCTACAATCAGAGGAGGTGGGATAAGTGCTGCGTAAACAAAACTGGTTTAATTTCTAAATGGCAGAGAATTGAGCAGTGAGACTACACGGGCATGATGTATACATCAAAACTGGTTTATTAAAGGAACATTATAAAGTTTGTAATACATGTTCTCCTTAGCATTTATATTCAAGCCCCACCATACACCTAATTTAAAATAGGGGGAAAAGGGTATTACGTACTTTATTTTTCAGTCCCGAGATCCAATCCCTGCAGCTTCCCAACCCGCCTCCCGCAACGCCACCCTGACTGAGGCGCATGCAAGGCCGTGCTCCTGCAATTACATACTGTCTATAAGAACTATTTGAGAAGCAACGTGAAAACACGGAAGGGGTGAGTATGATGGGGAAACTTTCTTTGACACAGAACATGGAGCTGACTTAAGCTCCTCCTTGGCTCAAAGAAAGTCAAGCGTAGAAAAAATACATGAGACAAAGTAGCCCTTACTGTATGATATGTTTTAAAGAAAACTAGATCAGAAATGAAGAAAAGAAGAACAGATTCTGAGAGAGGAAGAGAAGAGAAAGCAATTGGGAAAAGCTAAGTTCGGCGTGACATTGCCACTTTAAGCAAACTTGGATCTCTCTCAAAACTGGCGATCCAGAGTCCCAATCAGCTAAAACAATCAGCTGCACTGCCCGCGATACAAATTGTATCTATGATATCTGAACAAGATTGGAGCTCTTTGGGGCGTTCACAAACTGTGCCGCACAGACTGGGTGCCGCGTGAAGATGGAGATGTGCCCCTGGAAGATTATACATACTACGCACACACTGATGTATTTTAATTGGTAATAACAGGGATCCTGATGCAGGATCCCTCTAATGTAATGTAGGGTTTACTTGTCAATATGCTTTATTGTCATTTTAACCCCTTCAGACCGGAGGGCGTACTATTACGCCCTCTAATAGGCGGCTCTAAACGCCGCCGGGCGTAATAGTACGCCCTCCGGTCTTTCGGTACTTACCCGGTTGCCGGCGGTCCCGCGCCAGCGATCGCGGTGGGGGGGACTCCCAGGGAGCCCCCCACGGCACGTCCGTCCTCCAGGAAGCCCCCCGGCCGTGTGAGAGTGGGGTCCTAGCGAGGACCCCACAATCACATGGCCGGGGATAGCTGGCTTCTGCATTGCCAGCAAGGGGGCTGCCTGTAATTACAGGTGGTCCCCCTGCTGGCTGAAAATAAAAGTAAAATAAGTTAATCAGTGTAAAAAAAAAATTATATATACTTAGATCATATATATTATATATATATGATCTAAGTATATATACACATATACATACACACACGTACACCGTCTAGGTGTATTTTACTATTAATATATATATAATTATATATATATATTAACTTCGAATTACACGTAGACTGATACTGATTAAATATATATATAATTATTGTTATATATATATTTATATATATTATAAAACAAATTAAAATTAAAATGTAAATACGTTAAAAAATAAAATTAAAAAAATAATTAAAAATAAATAATTAATAATATATAGATGTGTGTTATTTCGTTCTAACTTTATTGTGAAATTAATATATATATATATATATATATATATCAAAATACACGTAGAACTAAATAATATATATATCTATATACATAAATATATACGTATATATCACTATATATATACCTATATATAAATAAAAATATTTTTTTTAAATTATATAGATATATACATATATATACACATACGTATATATATACATATATTAATTCTACATATATATTTATGTATTATTTTTACATAATTAGGTATCTTAATTAATTACAATTAGCAGGACCTGCCTGACAACCTATGCCGAAAGTAAAGGGAATTTAATTTGCTAGCACTATATTTAACCCTATAACTTTCCGAGACACCATAAAACCTGTACATGGGGGGTACTGTTCTACTCGGGAGACTTCGCTGAACACAAATATTAGTGTTTCAAAACAGTAAAATGTATTACAACGATGATATCGCCAGTAAAAGTGACGTTTTTTGCATTTTTCACGCACAAACAGCATTACACGGACAATATTATTGCTGTGATACTTTTTACTGTTTTGAAACACAAATATTTGTGTTCAGCGAAGTCTCCCGAGTACAACAGTACCCCTCATGTACAGGTTTTATGGTGTTTTCAAAACTTACAGCGTCAAATATAAGGCTTGCGTTTCATTTTTTTCACATTAAAATTCGCCAGATTGGTTACATTGCCTTTGAGACCCTATGGTAGCCCAAGAATGAAAATGACCCCTATGATGGCATACCATTTGCAATAGTAGACAACCCAAGGTATTGCAAATGGGGTATGTCCAGTCTTTTTTAGTAGCCACTTAGTCACAAACACTGGCCAAAATTGGCGTTTTTTGCATTTTTCACACAAACAAATACTAACGCTAACTTTGGCCAGTGTTTGTGACCAAATGGCTACTAAAAAAGACTGGACATACCCCATTTGCAATACCTTGGGTTGTCTACTATTGCAAATGGTATGCCATTATGGATGTAAATTTCATTCCCGGGCTACTATACAGTCTCAAAGGCAACGTAACCAATCTGGCGAATTTCAATTTCAAATGTAACGTGCTATATTTGACCCTGTAACTTCCCAAAACGCCATAAAACCTGTACATAGGGGGTACTGTCTTACACGTGAGACTTTACTGAATACAAATATGTGTATTTTATTGCAGTAAAAGCAAACAGTATTATGACATTGACCGTTAAAATGTCATGTAGAACTAAAAAAATTAAAAAAATCGTATTTTCTCCCATTTTTTTCATATTAAATTATGTTTCATAGCTAAATATTTGATATTAAATGAAAGCCCTGTTTCCCCTGAATAAAATGATATATAATAAGGGTGGGTGCATTTACTATGAAAGAGGTGTATTACGGTTGGACAGACATGTAGCGCAAATGCCAGGTTTTGTTTACATTTTGTTTTGTTAACAACGTGTACATTTGGCTCCGTCCTTAAAGGGTTAAAATACTCTGATACCTGTGTTTTTGATTTATGAAGCAAACATTTTCCCTATGATTCAGGCAGGTCCGCAGCTTCTATTTGTCAGCGTGACTAATGATGATGTCATAGTCGCTATGAAAGGACAAAGAACAGATGAGAGACAATATATGCTAGACCTTTATTACAAATAACCATGGCTAAAATTCATCACAGAGGCACGAGCAGGACTCCCAAACAATGACAACTTTATTGTCCCATGTCGCTGGAAACATAATATTGTCAGCTTTACATTCAGAACATAAACAATAACCATGAAAGCTCATTAGAGCTGGGTGAAAATCTATAGACCCCCCCCCCAAAGAAAGAAATAAAATAACAAACTAATTTTACAATGCAGAATTTCTGTGAAAATTGACTGTTTACACGTCTGATGTGAGATCTGGGGTTGATGGTAATTAGAGTGACCACCTCTATCCAGGAAGGAGATACAAACTACTTCATTCATATTGTACTCTGAAGGGTGATGGTTGATACATAGACTGCAAACTTCTAGGATCTCAATGTTTCATGTTCTCAATAGGAACCCAGTGAGAATTGCAGGATTCAACAGGATATTCTCCATGCACGGGGCAGGATGGTTTAATAGAATTAACGAGGAAATGGTGGCAGCCACAGGATGGGGAATTCAAATTAAGGAGGGTGCTAAGGGTTCCACACAGTCTTCTTACTCACAAAATGCCCAGTTTGTGTCCACTCACTCTGGCATAATTATTCCAACATCTGTTACAATAAAAAACACCTGAAGGGTGGCTCCAAGATTCATAACCACTTTTTCAACAATCTGCCACTTAAGCGGGTCCTGCCAGGAGTTAAACCACAAAGAACGGCAGCTGAATGGCATCTGACTTCTGCACAGCTGCAGTATCTGGATGCTGACACTCCTGTTCATTCATTGATTGGCTGAGAGTGTCAGTTGGGTGCCCTCAGCCAATGAAACACTGAACATACAGGGTCTTTGCACCATCACCACTTCAAAACTCTGAATTGTCCGTGGTGATTGTAGAAACACTATAACAAGTCTATGTATGAGCACAGTACCTTTTACTGTCTTGGTATGGATTGTACTGATATTAGGAAGTGGCTAATACGCTCTTCCATTATTTCTTTCTATGAATAAATATGGATTTACACTGTGATACAAAGCTTATATCACATATATGTGTAATAGTAATAACCTTCAACGTTCTGGGAGCTACAAACATGCCTTGTATCCATTACATTTCACTTCGAGTCCATGTATGCTATATATGTATACTGTTTAGAACGCCTTGGGTTCTTGTGCAGAAAATAATAATAATAGAGCAATAAAGAAATGCTGTTTTTTACGAGTATGGAGGCTACAAAGGGGGGAGGAGGGGGGAGATAGAGAGTCCGGGGACACAAGTCATAGGCTTAAACCATTCGACAACTGTTGAACGTTGGAAAATAAAAAGGACTCCAGTCTCCAAAACAAATTCTTGTAGATGTTCCTTTTACTCTCAGACAGTTGAAACTAATACATTGTTGCTACACACAGGTGAATACCGTGTTTCTCCGAAAATAAGCCTGGGTCTTATATTAATTTTAGTCACAAAAAACACACGCTTATTTTCAGGGTAGGGCTTATTTATTTACGGTACCGGTATGTACATTGAACCCCCCCTTTAATTAATCCACCCCCCCTTTAATAAATCCACCCCCCTCTAATTAATCCACCCCCTCTAATTAATCCAGCCCACCCTTTAATTAATTCACCACCCCTTTAATTAATTCACCCCCTCTAATTAATCCATTAATTCACCCCCCTTTAATTAATTCACCCCCTCTAATTAATCCAGCCCACCCTTTAATTAATTCACCACCCCTTTAATTAATTCACCCCCTCTAATTAATCCAGTCCACCCTTTAATTAATTCACCCCCCTCTAATTAATCCAGCACCACCCCTTTAATTAATTCACCACCCCTTTAATTAATTCACCCCCCTCTAATTAATCCAGCCCACCCTTTAATTAATTCACCACCCCTTTAATTTCACCACCCTCTAATTAATCCAGTCCACCCCTTTAATTAATTCACCCCCTCTAATTAATCCAGTCCACCCTTTAATTAATTCACCCCCCTCTAATTAATCCAGCCCACCCTTTAATTAATTCACCCCCCTTTAATTAATTCACCCCCCGCCCCCTTTAATTAATTCAGTCCCAGACATAAAATATCTACCGGTACTCACATTTCAAAGATTCCTTGCCGAGTCCGACCACTGGGTGCCTCACCGCCCGGAAATGGATCCTTCCGCTGAAGATCCGTGAAGGCAGACTGACGGCGCTGCGCACGTCGTCATCACGTTGCGCGATGCCGCGGCCCGCAACGCTCCTCCTCCTCATAGAAGAAGGAAGTCCCGCCGGGCCGTAAGGTGCAATGCATAGGTCTTATTTTCGGGGTAGGGCTTATATTGCAGCCCACCCCGAAAATTCAGCTAGGGTTTATTTTCGGGGTAGGGTGTATTTTCGGGGAAACACGGTATGCATTTATAAGCAGGAAATTGGCATGTGAAAGAAAACCTGAATATCTATTAACTAATCCATTTCCTGGGAGGGGAGGAGGGGGCTCTGTACAGGTCAGAGGGAATAAAGATATTGGGGCGAGAGATGTTTAAATATAATAGATGGGACATTTAAATTGACTTAGAAGGGAGTATTATTGGGCTCTACCAAACAGGGGAACTGTCAAATCTCTGGATTTCTTTAGAGAGAAGAAATTAAATGGGGTTGCTAGGTGAAGGGCATTTTTATTAAAATGGACTGAAAAGTAAACAATTCATTTAGCCATTATTCTGATTGTATTTATTAAAGTGTTAATATATATATAAATATTTATATTAATGTGATCTGAAAATGGACATGATTCTTAACTTAAAATTTTACCTGTTTTCTCAAAAATTTCTATTTCGTTTAAGGCAAAGGAAAGGTTTTTTTACTGTAAGAACAATAAGGATGTGGAATTATCTGCCTGAAGAAGTGGTTTTATCAGCGTCCATACAGATTTTCAAACAGCTTCTAGATGCATACTTGCAAAAACAGAATATTCAAGGATATAATCTTTCAATGTAGGGTAATAGCTGATTGATCCAAGGATAAATCTGACTGCCATTCTGGGGTCAAGAAGGAATTTGTTTCCTAGCTTGTTGCAAAATTGGAAGTGCATCAAACTGGGTTTTTTGCCTTATTTTGGATCAACAGCAAAAAACAAATGTGAGGTAGGCTGAACTTGATGGACGCAAGTCTCTTTTCAGCTATGTAACTATGTAACTTTGTATTTCAGAATACCGCCAAATATAGCATTATGGAAAAGCGAGATTAAAAATACCACTTTTTTGGCAGAAAAAGTGGCAGAAAGATTACTAAATTGTCATAAAAATTGTGTCTGTTTAAAATGACTAATAAAAGAAGCAACAGATGAAAAACACGCCAGATTTTGTAAATGCGAAAATTTAGAATGGACTAAATTCTGTGAAAAATGTCCGAAATCCAACCAGAAGTTTCATTTGGTCAGAAGCAATCAGTGTACATTTAAATCAGTGCTTTCCCATTTGTATCCTATACAAGTGAATGATAATTTGTACTATTTTCCTGCAGACAGCTCCAGCAGCCAGTGGGCAAATCATTAAAAAAAAAAAAAGGTTAACCATGTGGCAGCTAGCCAGCACTTGCTAGCTAGCTGCCTCATTAAAATGTGTAAAATGTGTCAATATAACGCCCCTTATGACTCCACCTGCCATGCCGCATGTCTGGGCATATCTACTAAAAAGTGAGCAGTTATTCGCTGTAACTAAACACCAGAAGCAGGGCAGCCATTGTTTCCCAGTAGTTAAAAATGCCCATTTCATAGGGTTGGGGCCTGTTAAAAAACAGAGGGGCCTCTTTCCCCCCAGCCCCAACCCATTGGTGATGGGTGTGAACTCTAATTAAATATACACGAGGGAGGTGGACAAGCCACCGTCCATCCTCCAGTTGTCCTTAAGTCCTCCTCTCCTCGGTCACCAAGCCCTTAGCCACCTTCCCATGGGCTCACAAATATTATTTGTTGCATCCCGGTTTTAATTATTTTCGCCTGTATTTTTGTGATTTGATTTTTTTTATTACTAGCTTTGGGAAATATTGGATTCTTTTGACATTTTTGGGGGCTGAAGAAAAAAAAGATTTACGAAGATAGAAGATATCTGATGGTAGCTATCATTTTATTAATTTTTTACGTGTATTAGTTCTATTCCCCCTTAAAAACTTTTATAGGGTGTGGGGCTAGATAAGGTACTTTTTATTTGAGGTGGTGTGGCTATGGGCTTGGTGACCCATAGCCAACTTGTTGGGTGAGTTAAGGGCAATTTGGGGGAACGAGACAATGTCATGTCCACCCCCCACCTTTTAATATTTAATAAGAACCCTATGTGTGACGGCGGTGGGAGGGGGTGCTAGGTCACCCATTTGACCGGGTGGAGGTGGGCAGGACATTAGGATGTTCTTTATTTAATAGTCCCCCACTGGCCATGGTGGGAGCAGGGGGATGGACGGTTATCTGTCCGTAACCAACTATTTAATTCCACTAGCTGCTTGCTGTTGTGAATATTTGCCAAGGAAAATAAACGTTTAACTTTTAAAGTCTCTGACACTTTTAAATAACAGATTTAGAAGGGTGATTACTGTGATCGCCATGACTGTTGCTTGCAAAAGAGTCTTTTGATATTATTACACATTTTTACATTCCTGCATGTGTGAGCTATAATACAGGATCTATCTTCATCACCATTTTACAAGCAAGGTACAGCCTGGGATTCTGCCTTATACAAAGTAGCCCTCTACAGACTGTGAAACTGTATGTCAGTAAATAGCAAAACTTCACTGGAAGGACCAGAAAAAAGGTTTGTACGTCTCTGCATGCTAAATGCAGGCCTGTGTGCCGAGTGAGCTGCGATTAGGCGGCATAACCGTATGATATCTTTGGCACATTTTCAAATCTCCCAATACAATAAGCTGAAAACAAGTGTGAAAAGCCAAAACGCTGTGAGAGCCCACCGCTGTCTAGCAGCCACATTGCAGATTTACCTGCAAATTAAAAAATAAATCCGCCCCAGAGTCCACGCTTATCTTCTAAAAGGCAGCCGGATTAGGCTGGGATCAGGGTTATAAAAGTAAAAAAAAAGAGCGTCTTTTTCTCTCTGTATCAAAATGAATGTTGTGTTATCTCAAATTCCCTATTGCTTTTTTTTCAGGTTAAAATAACACTTTCATATTCTGCCTTTAGACTCAGCGCATGCATTTTCTTGTATAGATTAGCTTGTTTTACAATACATTGAGGGTGGCTTCTTTATATTCTAACTGTAACTATTTGGAGATGTGTTTATGTCAACTTTAGTGTTTTGACCCAAGGAAAAAAGGCTTTAATTTCACCATAATGTTATTGTGATACCGTAAAAGAACATTGATACACAGCAGAGAATGCATTCCATTTAATGTTTGTAAGTAGTCACAGGAGTCCAGAAACAGGTGTGGGAACTGGGAAGTGAGTTGTTAATGAGCCGGCACTAAAGATATGAGTCATGATAAGCAAATATCATTTTAGGGGTTTCTGAAATATTTTTACTCTAAGAAAGATATGGTAATGGTTAAAGTTGGGGACTAATGAATAGCTTGAAGCAAACGTGAAATGAAGTCTACTTGATATGGCATCATAGAAATAGCCACCTTCACTGATTTCTAATGATGAGCACAAAGTCAAAATGCGTTGGCAAATGAGCTATTTTTATGTGGAAATATATTTTAGCCATGTATTGGCCCCTGTCCTAATAGCGTTAAAGTATTACATAATTCATTGTTTATTTTAGATAAGTTCTTTAAGCTGAGCCTGATAAACCAGTTTAGTTATTCGGTTAAGGAGATCTAAGCCCCCTTTTACCCCTGACGAAGGCGCACATGGATTTGCACTGAAACGTGCGTCGGGTAGTTGCTATGTTTTAAATGGGCACTTCAGCTCATGGTTTGGTTTGTCACATTTGGTGACATTTAAGCATTTTGGCTTGAATGATGGTTTCATTTATCTTTCTATTTTATCCCTAACCTTTATTTATTTAGTTAGATTTACAGGGAGAGAGACTTGCTTTATTTAACTATTTTCTACCTTGTGGTATATGTGTATTTGATATTTAATGTGCCTGCTGATTCAAATAGATATTAGAATGCATTAGCAAAAACAAATTACTTGGTATCCCAAGCAATCTAATGTAACATAGAAACATAGAAACATAGAATGTGACGGCAGATAAGAACCATTCGGCCCATCTAGTCTGCCCAATTTTCTAAATACTTTAATTAGTCCCTGATCTTATCTTATAGCTAGGATAGCCTTATGCCTATCCCACGCATGAAGGCTGTTCCATGCACCCACTACCCTCTCAGTAAAGTAATATTTCCTGATATTATTTTTAAACCTTTGTCCCTCTAATTTAAGACTATGTCCTCTTGTTGTGGTCGTTTTTCTTCTTTTAAATATAGTCTCCTCCTTTACTGTGTTGATTCCCTTTATGTATTTAAATGTTTCTATCATATCCCCCCTGTCTCGTCTTTCCTCCAAGCTATACATGTTAAGATCCTTTAACCTTTTCTGGTAAGTTTTATCCCGCAATCCATGAACCAGTTTAGTAGCGCTTCTCTGAACCCTCTCTGAGGTATCAATATCCTTCTGAAGATACGGTCTCCAGTACTGTGTACAATACTCCAAGTGAGGTCTCACCAGTGTTCTGTACAATGGCATGAGCACTTCCCTCTTTCTACTGCTAATACCTCTCCCTATACAACCAAGCATTCTGCTAGCGTTTCCTGCTGCTCTATTACATTGTCTGCCTACCTTTAAGTCATCAGAAATAATCACCCCTAAATCCCTTTCCTCATATGTTGAGGTTAGGACTCTATCAAATATTCTGTACTCTGCCCTTGGGTTTTTACGTCAAAGATGCATTATCTTGCACTTATCCACTTTAAATGTCAGTTGCCACAATTCTGACCATTTTTCTAGTTTACCTAAATCATTTGCCATTTGGCTTATCCCTCCTGGAACATCAACCCTGTTACATATCTTAGTATCAGCAAAAAGACATACCTTACCATCAAGACCTTCTGCAATATCACTAATATAAATATTAAAGAGAATGGGTCCAAGTACAGATCCCTGAGGTACCCCACTGGTGACAAGTCCAAGCTTCGAATATATTCCATTAACTACAACCCTCTGTTGCCTGTCACTCAGCCAATGCCTTACCCATTCAACAATATTTGAATCCAAACTTAAAGATTGCAGTTTATTGATAAGCCTTCTATGTGCAACAGTGTCAAAAGCCTTACTGAAATCTAGGGAAGCAATGTCTACTGCACCACCCTGATCTATAATTTTAGTTACCCAATCAAAAAAATCAATAAGATTAGTTTGGCATGACCTCCCTGAAATAAACCCATGTTGTTTCTGATCTTGAAATCCATGTGTTTTTAGATGTTCATCAATCCTATCCTTTAACATGGTTTCCATCACTTTCCCCACTACTGAAGTAAGGCTTACTGGTCTATAGTTGCCCGACTCCTCCCTATTATCTTTCTTGTAAATGGGCACAACATTCGCTAACTTCCAATCTTCTGGGACTACTCCTGTTAACAATGATTGGTTAAATAAATCTGTTAATGGTTTTGCTAGTACACCACTAAGCTCTTTTAATTGCTTTGGGTGTATTCCATCAGGTCCCATTTACTTATTTGTCTTTACTTTTGACAGTTGAAATAGAACCTCTTCATCTGTAAACTCATGTGTAATAAATGACTCATTTATCCTTTTTCTCAACTGAGGTCCCTTCAATAAATTTCCCTCCAATGTATTTACATTGTAACATGTAACATACAGGTATATATGTATACCTGTATACATTCTATAAGAACGAATATTTGAACCCTCACCCTATTAAGATATCGAACACTTTCTAGTCAGCAAAGAATCTGATATTCTGTCATTCCTGGTTAATCTTATTTTCAAACTTTATATATATTGGCCAATTGAATAAAGCCAGTTTTAATCTTTTCCCCCTTACATATATCTTTTTTCTACATTTGTTTATTTACTTACTAAGGGTGCTGTTAACATTTCCAGGTGGTATTTGTTTCACAGTCTGTGAAATAAAGTGTTTTTCCTATTTTCGGGAGTCAATGCTTTCCTATGGGGAAGGTCCAATGCGTGTGCGGCACTCCCTCTATTCGATGCAGTCGGTGGAGGTGGAGCCCAACCCATCGCCTAGGGACATTGGTGCTGGGATCAGATAAGTGTTGAAAGTGTTATTTAAACCTTTCATGGTGGTGGGGGTGGGGGAGAAGGGGACCGGGATGAGGCGTTGAGGGGGCACAGGGTTCATATAGCGTTAGGAATACAGCTTTTACACACTAACATACAATTATAAAGACTTTATTTATATTAAAAAGCAGTTTCTCCTTGTTCTATAAACAAATAGGAAAGTACAAATCAACCAGTCAGCACCTGCAACACTTTCATTTTACTATCCGTAACGTCCCAACTCCGACATATTAGGGGCATGTCCGCTGGTGCTGATCCTGGGAAAGAAACACATTTTGCTAAAAAGAAGAATTTTGCCATTTTGGGGACTCGTCTGTTGGTGACATTCCTGGGAAAGACAACTTCTTTTAAAACATTTTGCTGCAGAGAAGTGATATGATAAGCAATTATAAGTCAAGGTAGCATCAACTTTTTGGCCAGTTTGTAGTTTATAACCCCGCAAGTAGCCAGAACATTGGTCTATAGCTATACTTGTTTGTTCTCTATATCACGTAACTGCATAATGCTATTAACAAAAGGCTCCTAACTAAAAACAAACATTATTGATCATGTCCCTTTAATTCCAAAAATGTTTACTTTGTGTTAGCATAAGCAGTTTTCTCAGATTTGAATGGAAATCAGGATTAGTAAGAGAAAATAAATAGCATGATTAACACCTTGCATACTGAAATCATGGTTAGCTGTTTCCAAATGAGAATTAGATTTGCAAATGTATGCAGGACTCACGGATCTGTGCATTATATATGCATAAGTATACAGCTAATAGATGTATTTGTTTCTACCCACAAGTTTAAAAGGCCAAGTAGTTCTGAGATTTACAAGGAAAATATCATTTAAATATTCTCTTGTGACAAACAGAACATATTTTAATCACAATGCGTTTGCAAATGAGATGGGTTTTGTAACTAAAATGCTACATTAGAATTTTCAACAAATAGGATGTTTGTTTAGAAGTTTGGGGTGGTGTGTTCCAATAAAATCTCACAAAGGGTTTATTTACTAAACTGTGAGTAGCGAAGAACTTACAGGCGAACTCCATATTTTAGGGCCAAAGAGCTAATCTGGTAAAAAGCCAAGCCAAGATTTTTTTCCTGGTCACTTTCGGACAGTTCTGGTGGTTTTAGTGAATTTCTCCGAAGCAGTTTCAGACTCTGTTGTACAGAAGAACTGTTTTGTTCGTGGACTGGATAAATTCATAGACAGATAGGTGTAGACCACTCTGACAGAGAAGCCCATTTAGCACCATCTGCTGGAAAGCTCGGTGTCTGGGTCCTGGGTGGTGTTTGTGGACTTAAGTTGCAGGCATCCAGGCAAGCCCCACTAGCTACTACGTAGGACAGTCATCCAATTCCCGGGACAACTTTACGCCATTGAGAGGTTTCCTGGGCCCTATTTTGCCGCTTTCTTGTTCTCCTGTAGGTGCCACTTGTGTAGCAGTTGCTTGCCTTGTGCAGTCTAACAGCGTAGCCCAGAATCTGTCGAAGATATCTTCAAGAGTGTCAGTCTCTTTAGTACTAGGGCCTACTGTGCCAGGCTGCAGCAATTTCAGACCGTGTGTAGTTGTGCCTGATATACCGCCATCTTGGATGCCATTGCTCCCGTTCAGCTTGGGAGTTGTGCAGGGCCCACTGAAGCATCTGAGATTGTGGCAGCTCAGATCGGTGGGGACCGGGATATCCCCCACTGGTCCACAGAGAGGTGGTAGCTACGTGCGGGTGTCCCTTCGCCAGCCAGAGAACCGTTTGAAGGACCGTCTCTCCTCAGCTCCCACTCGTTTAGTCCGCAGGCCTCAATTTGGACAGCTCAGCTGTGGGGAACCTCAAGACGTCGAGTATCCCCGGGTGCAGTGATGTTCTCCAGTCAGGAAGATTGCTATTTGCAGCCAGTGTGCTACTGAGTGGTCCGGCAGTAAACCCAGAATATTGGCCCAAGCTCTTGGCAGGTTCGTCTGGTCCGCTTGGAATTCAAGCTCCGCCCCCAAAGCCAAGTTATTTCTAATCGCTGTAATAAGTGGAATTTAAACCCCTACATCTCAGAAGATGAGGATAACCAAACCTCCCAACATTGGTATCCGATGAATTGGGAAGCTGGTGGATGGAGTAAAAGGGGGTGGGCCAGTGATGCAAATCATGTCACTGGTACTGTCCAAAGAGGATGGACCTGGCTGGAAAGGGGGTGGATCCGCCTGGATAAGTGGCAGATCCGCCTGGCCTCAACGCATGCCAAGCTGTCTATCATCCAGGCCAGCCAATCAGGGCAGATCATGCATAGGCCACTGTTTCAGTGCTGTCTGCAAGATCCTATTGCCCTTAGCGTAGCGCTATGCATTTTAGGGACAGTTTCCTGGTGCCCCCAAAAGCAGTTCACTAGTGATGGGGCAGAACCCTAAAATCAGTACTGTCCCACCCAAATCGGAATGATTGGGAGAACTGCAACCGTTCTAATTATAAATCCACTCAGAGTATTTTGTAAATGGAATTGCAAATCATGTGCCAAAACTGTCAGGCTGAGTAATAGAAGGTTAGATATTATGGCCTAAAATTAACAAATCTTTGGTATCCTGAAAATGACCAGCTTCGTGAATACCTGTTTGTCTTATGGCTGCAATGCTCTTTTTGTACAGCTTTTATAATCCTCTATTTTCAATGATTTCAAGCAATCAACAGCCAAAAAAGTGACTTGCTTGCGTGGCACTCACACGGTTAATGGCTTTGGTTTTTCTGCATTTATGGAACTGCTTTGTGGTGACGATCCATCTTTAAAAGTGCCCACCAGATACATTGACTGCACAGGAAAAACCTATTGTGTATAACGGAGCAGGGAATGAGCAAGGCATTACGATAGCAATCTTGTTTATGAGAATGCTAAACATTATTTATTTATTTCAGCCGTGGAAATGAGACACTTTAGCAGACATTTAAATCCAATCTGTCATCGCTAAATTAAAGTAACAATGTTACCGTGCTGAGCGTGGCGGGCAACGACCAGCTCTGCTGTGCCAGGTTACCTTCAGGTAATCAATAACATTTAATCTATACATTGTGCAAGTGAAAAGCTAGTGTGATACCAATGGTGAGTGGAAATCAACCGGATTCACACAGACCTAAGGCTTTTCCAACTATAATAACTGTATCAAATCTAATAAACATCCTCAGTGTGTGTGCAATGCTTTAACGCTTTCTCTGTTTGTTCCTTTGCAATTTTCAGTAAAGCATTTTATTAACCAACGATCCAGTGTTCTGCATTGTTTACAGTTTTATATGAAGGCTTGGGGGTTTGTTGGGCATCATGTGAACATTTGTTCTGTGCCAACGTCAGCAATCACTGGGTTATAGAACAATTCTCACTGTATTAGCTTTATAAATATATATAGGAAATTATAAATAAATCATGGCATGAATAAGGGTAAAATCTATGTTATTTGCAATAAAGCATTCATTCATTTAAAGCGTGCAATTCAGTAGGTTGATGTAAAGTGTAAAGACACTAATGTGCTAGGACTAGTTTGGCACCAGTTAAAATAGAGGTGAGCCTGCTAACTAGCAGCTGTCTGGCCCTCTAAATCCTCAGGGGACATGCATTCAGTGAGCAGGTATTCGTCCTTCTGATTCCTCATGGGCGGTGAACTCAACTGCATGATTAGTAGGGTAATGTAATACTAACATTGCTCCTAATCTCATAGAAACATAGAAACATAGAATGTGACGGCAGATAAGAACCATTCGGCCCATCTAGTCTGCCCAATTTTCTAAATACTTTCATTAGTCCCTGGCCTTATCTTATAGTTAGGATAGCCTTATGCCTATCCCATTCATGCTTAAACTCCTTTACTGTGTTAACCTCTACCACTTCAGCTGGAAGGCTATTCCATGCATCCACTACCCTCTCAGTAAAGTAATACTTCCTGATATTATTTTTAAACCTTTGTCCCTCTAATTTAAGACTATGTCCTCTTGTTGTGGTAGTTTTTCTTCTTTTAAATATAGTCTCCTCCTTTACTGTGTTGATTCCCTTTATATATTTAAATGTTTCTATCATATCCCCCCTGTCTCGTCTTTCCTCCAAGCTATACATGTTAAGATCCTTTAACCTTTCCTGATAAGTTTTATCCCGCAATCCATGAACCAGTTTAGTAGCCCTTCTCTGAACCCTCTCTAAGGTATCAATATCCTTCTGAAGATACGGTCTCCAGTACTGTGTACAATACTCCATGTGAGGTCTCACCAGTGTTCTGTACAATGGCATGAGCACTTCCCTCTTTCTACTGCTAATACCTCTCCCTATACAACCAAGCATTCTGCTAGCATTTCCTGCTGCTCTATTACATTGTCTGCCTACCTTTAAGTCATCAGAAATAATCACCCCTAAATCCCTTTCCTCAGATGTTGAGGTTAGGACTCTATCAAATATTCTGTACTCTGCCCTTGGGTTTTTACGTCCAAGATGCATTATCTTGCACTTATCCACATTAAATGTCAGTTGCCACAATTCTGACCATTTTTCTAGTTTACCTAAATCATTTGTCATTTGGCTTATCCCTCCTGGAACATCAACCCTGTTACATATCTTAGTATCATCAGCAAAAAGACATACCTTACCATCAAGACCTTCTGCAATATCACTAATAAAAATATTAAAGAGAATGGGTCCAAGTACAGATCCCTGAGGTACCCCACTGGTGACAAGCCCAAGCTTCGAATATATTCCATTGACTACAACCCTCTGTTGCCTGTCACTTAGCCACTGCCTTACCCATTCAACAATATTGGAATCCAAACTTAAAGATTGCAGTTTATTGATAAACCTTCTATGTGCAACAGTGTCAAAAGCCTTACTGAAATCTAGGTAAGCAATGTCTACTGCACCACCCTGATCTATAATTTTAGTTACCCAATCAAAAAATCAATAAGATTAGTTTGGCATGATCTCCCTGAAGTAAATCCATGTTGTCTCTGATCTTGAAATCAATGTGTTTTTAGATGTTCAACAATCCTATCCTTTAACATGGTTTCCATCACTTTCCCCACTACTGAAGTAAGGCTTACTGGCCTATAGTTGCCGACTCCTCCCTATTACCTTTCTTGTAAATGGGCACAACATTCGCTAACTTCCAATCTTCTGGGACTACTCCTGTTAACAATGATTGGTTAAATAAATTTGTTAATGGTTTTGCTAGTACACCACTAAGCTCTTTTAATTGCTTTGGGTGTATTCCATCAGGTCCCATTGACTTATTTGTCTTTACTTTTGACAGTTGAAATAGAACCTCTTCCTCTGTAAACTCACGTGTAATAAATGACTCATTTATCCTTTTTCTCAACTGAGGTCCCTTTCCTTCATTTTCATCTGTAAATACAGAACAAAAATATTCATTGAGGCAGTCAGCTAGACCTTTAGCCTCTTCTACATACCTTCCTTCTTTTGTTTTTAATCTAACTAATCCTTGTTTTACTTTTCTTTTCTCATTTATGTATCTAAAAAATGTTTTATCCCCTTTTTTACTGACTGTGCTATTTTCTCTTCTGTGTGTGATTTGGAAGCTCTTATAACTTGCTTAGTCTCTTTCTGCCTAATCTTATAGATCATTTTGTCTTCCTCACTCTGGTTTTTTTTATAATTCCTAAATGCTAACTTTTTGTTTTTAACTATTTTGGCCACATCTGCGGAGTACCACAGTGGTTTCTTGAATTTTTGCTTTTACTGACAAGCCTAATGCAATTTTCTGTTGCCTTCAATAGTGCAACTTTTAAATAATCCCATTTTTCTTGGACTCCATTTAAATTGCTCCAGTCTGATAATGACTCCTCTACCCATATTCTAAATTTAGAAAAAATCTCAGCTCGTTACCTGTATAAAAGACAACTGGGAGCCAGAAATCTTGTTGATTGATAGGGGATCAAATACTTATTTCACTCATTGACATGCAAATCAATTTATAACTTTTTTGACACGCGTTTTTCTGGATTCTTTTGTTTGTTATTCGGCCTCTCACTGTTAAAATACACATTCCATTCCAATTATAGACTGATCATTTCTTTGTCAGTGGACAAAGATTCAAAATCATCAGGGGACCAAATACTTTTTTCCCCTCACTGTATAATTCTTTAGCAGTGGACATGATAATTGCACCCGATTTAAAAATGATTAACAGTATGCATGTGTGCGGCTCCTCCTAGGATTTTTGCTGGACTTTCAATGATCCCTAACAGCAATACAGTAAGTTTAAAAAGATTCCATTGTCAAGGTATAATAGCTGAGGGGTGCGGGCATATGGAGCGGTGCAGACCCATCCCGGGAGCATCGATACACCAAACCTCCACCACTCAAACTAAGGGCCCATCCGGACCAAAGGTCACGAGGAAACCCCCTCTGAGGCATTGTCTACAACGGCAAAAGGCCACACGCCGCGCGCGGCAAATGTCCATCAGGCCTTATCGCAGTGCCCAAAATGTGAGAGACCGGGCCTCACTGAGATCCTGGGTCGGTGGCACAGGGATGCCGACCTTGCATGGAGTCTGGAGCAGGGGAGGGACCACCCGCGACCCCTATCACCACACCGATACCCTCAGGTACCTACCACCGTGATGCCCAGCAGTGGAATCGGCTGACACAAGACTGGGAACCCTGAGCTCCTCACGTGTTGCAAGATAACCCACGCGACAGAGAAGGAATACCAACCCGCTCCCGGACGGAGAGTGTGACCTTATTTCTGGAAAAGACCAACCACAGAAGTTGAGCATCTATTGTGCCAGACGAGAGACTTGTTAACTTGGACTTAATCATGCAAGTAATCTTACAGTTGCATACTATAGCCCCGCATGGTAACCGAGAGACTGGCCAATTGGTGGGCTTAACAGCAGCATAATATGTAAAACGCCTATCTCCCATCTCGAGAGACTCAATTGTGCATACACCTGGGGTAGATTCTGCAGGGGAGGGGGGGACCAGGGAATGCGGCAGTATGTATAGCTAACTTGTTTTAATGCTAGTTTTTGTTTTTTTCACGTTTATGTTCACTCACTCTGAGGCTCATCAATTTCTGTGTGTGTAAGCGCTAGGACACGCTTCAGTATAACGGACCTAATTAAGCCAATACCTCTTGCCCCACTGACCGCTATCAATAACAAACTCACAGCACACACGGTACCAACCACATAGCTTTTCATGTCGCATAAACCGCACAGTGCACATTGTACCACACAACTAGATAGTTGTAATGCAAGACAGCAATAAAGCGCGCAAGGTGTCAGGCGAGACTAGCCTACATAGACAATCGCATACTGGACGAGATAGTCAACATCGAAGCATACATGCCGAATGCGATTTCACCCTGATAACACATACACAGAAATATAACTGCATTAGAGAGCCTAGACATAGCACCTCAGAACGTTTTAAGCTTGTTTACCTAATAAAAAATGAGACGGGCATATCTAAGGGAAGTTGAGCATTGTTATAATGACCCTACTATGTACGTATTTTTGGCCTTTCTCCCTCTTTTCATTCTGTACCACCATAAACAATTGCCTCAATAAAAGAAAGAATGACAAAAAGATTGCATTGTGATAGCTAAGCTGATGGTATTACTCTGCAACACTTCCAGAATATTCCAAACAACATCTCTAATGTTCTTCTCATGTGTGCAGGTAGTGGTTAACGTGTGGTGCCCCTTATGATAACCAAACTGCTCCACCCACCCCGCCCCTGCCTTTCCCCATTCCCAATTAAAACAGAGACATAAATGTGGTATAAAACAGGCCACAGCTTTATTTATATATATAATAAGTAAAACCAATTCAAATTATATTTAATATGAGCGTATATATTTAACTCAAAACCCGTCCTTGCCAACCGAACCATAATAACCTTTTGAGTACCTCTTTCCAGGGCACCTGCCCTCCCCCCTCGTCCAAGCTAATTGGCCTTCACCTTGGCCCTCCAATTCCCCATGCCAACCCCTGGCCGCTTTTCCTGGCACGGAGGGCACGCCCAAATACCAAACCATTGCCCGAGGTTAGGGGAGGGACCAGACCCAGCATTCCTTCGTCCAATGCACTCCTTTTCCACTGGTTCGGCAAGGACCATACCCGCCAGCTGTGACAAAAGAAATAAATTAGTAAGATGGAAACGGATACCAAAGTATCAACAAAGGGAGGGAGGGAGGGAGATGTTACCACGCCGTTAAATCTAAGATGGCTGAGGTAAGGGAGACAAAATGACTGGTATATAAAGGACCACACCCATCCCTTACTCTAATTGACACACCCACTTATGACACCTACACCCACCACACCCACACATGCCTCCTATCCGGCTAGCTTTCAGCCCGCCTCCTCTGGGCCTTTGTTCTTCCTCTCTCTCTGTGTCCTCAAGATACAATTTTTTCCCAATGGATTAATAATTGTTTTTGTTTTCTTATAATTCTAATCTTAAATAGTGATGTCCCGAACGGTTCGCCGCGGACGGCGAACATATGCGGTAAACTTTGACCCTGTACCTCACAGTCAGCAGACACATTCCAGCCAATCAGCAACAGATCCTCCCTCACAGACCCTCCCACCTCCTGGACAGCATCCATTGTGAAGCTGCATTCTTAGTGAGCTGTCCAGGAGGTGGGAGGGTCTGGGAAGGAGGGTCTGCTGCTGATTGGCTGGAATGTGTCCCGTTTGGGACATCACTAATCTTAAATCATTTATTTCTGATATGATCCATTTTATAGTTCTGAGAAAAATGTTGCCATTTCAAAAATAATTATAATTCTGATTGACTGTGCCAAGTCTTTACTCCTATCCAAACTAATGTTAAAGGACCACAAACATGTATTCCTAACACTATAGTGTTCTAGTGACTACTTTGATTCAGCCTCCCTCAAATTAATTTAAAAGAGATCTACTCACCTTTCTTACCTTGCTGCGCCTCAGATCATGAATCCTGGTGATTTCAGCTAACCTAATAACTCCTAATAGGGACAAAAAAAACAAAACAATAATACCCCCCACCATGGCAGACAACGGGAAGCTTTGGTAGGCTAGTGCGCATGCACTGCAAATTGCCACTCTGCACCAATCAGCATCTCTTCATTGGTATGCATTGATTCAGTACATCTCTATTGGAAACGTTCAGCCTCTCCTTTCGCTGAACAGCCGAGTAGCAGCCACTAGAGGTGGCATTATGGTGCAGTATAGAAACTGCCTATTCCCATAAAGGGCAGTGTTTACACCGCTCAGCCTGCAAAGACAGGCTACATAACACAGAATCACTACATTATGTTATTGTGGTTTGGGGGCCTAACGTGTCTCTGTAAAGGCACCATCTCTAAGATATATTTTCTTTAATACCATTTTGGCTATTACTCTTATCTTTGGTTTTGTATCATAGTGAAAATGATAAACAATTAAAAAATAGATATGTAATAAAGTGTATTTTATCAGAGCAGCGACACATACCATTGAAGCAGGTAAGCAGAGACCTGTGATTGCTGTAACATTTGTGTCATCTATTCACAATTCCTACTGCAAACCTCAATAATTAACAGGCACCGAACAGTTTCTTATTTACTACCCCATACACCTTTAAATACTGCCTTAAACAGTGTCCCAAATCCTTTAGATCAATTTAGATAGCAGACTGCATAAAGTGTGCAATTTGGGCTTGCTTAGGGAAAACTCCCTTTCCACTGTGTTAAGTATTGAAACCATATCAATCTGCTGTGCAATGAATCGCAGGTAACCCTGGAGCTATTTAAGTCCTGGGCTCAGGAACGGCCTGACAAAGGGGGTATTGGGAGAGCTGGATTGTGGGTGCTGAGATCTGAACAAACAGGAGCTTCTTTTTTACTTTTAAAGGGTTAGTCCAACCACAAACCACTGTTTTAATAAATCACTGGTTTTGGCTTTAGTAACCCTTTCTATCCCAATTCCCCCTCCCCCAAAAATAAACCTTAAAAAAAAGAATCCTAAAGCATAAAGCGAGGTTCTCCCTTTAGCCTGATCTTCCTCCGTTGATATCACTCCCCCTAGCTGCCAGCGGAGGGATATAGATGGAGGGTGGTCCGAGTGGAGGGCAGAATGTAGAGTTTGCACAGAATTGATACTAGCCAGCCTGAGACTCTTTTTCTGGACTGACGTACCCAATAATTCTGATGGAGGTGGAGTTACACCTCCAGCGCCTGAGGCGTTAAACTCAGCATGTGCATTAACTCAGCAAAGTGCTGCATATACAGACTCCACAGGCACTATGACCACTTCAAATGTAACAATTAATATTGCTGCGGCAACAGCTTCATTGCACAGTCCCTCTTGGTGAATGCTATAAATATTTGAATCAGTGCTTTATAAAATATAGTTATTAACTGTGTAGAATAGGACTAGCCAGTGTACATTGAGCTTATTGAAGCAAGCTGTATATGACGTGGAGTCTGGGTTTTTATATCTATTTACCTCAAATTTTTCCCAGAATCTCTGCTTTGTCCTTAATTTGTTGTGTGTCTTTTCTATGAAAAATCTCTCAATGATGTTCTGTTAATCTGAAATGTATGTTTTGTTTTTTTGTTAAGACGAGGGAACATATACACATCATGTGATAATTCATCACCAAGCACGAACTATTACCCAAAGCTAAAGAATACGAACATTCTCTATTATAGCTATGTTACCCTTATGTACTCTGTAAAAGATTGAATACACTCTTTTATTGCATTTATGTCCGTTGCAGGATTCCCATGAAGTGGAAGACTGTCAGATCAGCAGCAGCCGCAGGGATGTGTAAAAGATAAACTTTCTCAAGTCTACTGTGAACCCATATGTTAGTATGTATACGTTTCCAACATTCGCCCTTTTCCAACTGCTGCCTTGTAAAATGCATTTGTCCCCTGTAACCCCTTTATATTAACTAATAAATATAAAAAAGTCTGTATTCTATGTTATAGTATTTTTTTACTACCTAGAAGCTGCTTGTTACTCATAATCCGTTGCAGCTTGGCAAAGGGGCAATGCCCCCTCGGGATCACCTAATTTGAAAAATTTGGACCGATAACTTTTATATTCTTGTTTTCGCTGCTGTACATAAATGACCATTTGGGAAAGCAGAATAACAATAACGAGCTCTACCTGCTGAATTTCAAAAATTCTTTAACTCAAATCTTTTCTCTTAAATGTTTTGATTACCCTGTTAATTTCTCTACATTTCCCAGGTTAGCAGATAAATCAAAGACATAGATTTTAGGCAGTAGATATACACGGAGAGAGAGAAAAGAGAAGGACTGTCTATCTGCTTGTCTGTGTCTCTTATCTATAAAAATATAGTTAAAGACAACATGATCGTTGGAAATAAATGCAGAGAAGAAATCTTTGTCCCAGACAGATTGAAGGCTCGTTTTTCGAGTGTTTCTCGACTCGCAGACCTCTGGAGTTTTATGAAATATCCTGGAGTAAATGATCCATAAGAGTGTTCATCAGAAAAGCAATTTTGTGGAATGCAACCTCCGTTCTAAACCTTTTTTGACTTCATTTTTATGTTATAGAGAAAATAGTTCTTTGCTAGTTAGATAGAACAGCAAAAAATAATAATAATAATCTCTCTGAACATGTGCACAATTAACAGCCACACAGGGTTATTCGCTCGACCGGGGCTGGACGTAGGACTTGGGATTTTACCATTTTTGGCCAACACCGCTGGTTTGGAAAATCCTTTACTGATTCTCTGTAATTCCTAGTTTAGTAGATAGTGTGACAGTTCATTTTCCATTTTGCATGTGGGCTGAGATAGGCAAATGAGAAGCAGACTTGTTTTGCATGTTTAATAAAAGTCTCCAAACACATACATATCTTACTCACTAAACTGAGAATTCAAAGTGAATATCACAATTAGGGCCAGAGTAGTTGAATGGAAAGCATAGACTTAGAGAATGTTTCCAGTTCGGCTATTTGGAACTTAAACTTGAAGTTCACTTTGAATTCTCGCTTTAGTGGATAACCCTGTTCGATGTTAAATGAATGGGATTTATTCAACAAACTGGGAGAAGCAGGCGACGGAAGAGAGAATTTTAGTTTTTTTACCCGGTTCATTGACAGCGCTAGGGTGCTGTAAGGTATTCATTAACTTCTAACAATTAAATGTAACCTCAGCAATGATTGAACTGTTATGTATTTTCATTTTCTTATCCGTATTTTATCCTTAATTTATGTATGTTTATTTATATGTATGTTATGTTACCACTGAGCTATACAGAGATTGGAGCTATATTTATAAGAGATGGTATGCATCTGTGTTCTTGGTTTATTGTATATCTGGTATAGCCATATCTAATAACTTGTGTGCCAATAACGTGTATGTGCCTCGATTTTAACAATTAAAAAGTTTAAGCCAACAGCTGTCCTGGAAAAACAGTTGACGCAGAGAATTTTTCCAATTTTGCTACTTTGTCCTAAAACATGCAGTTCCCTCGTCAATGTTCCTTAATGCACAGTTTAGTGAATCAATTCACATTAGAATGTGCACATATATTTCCTAAACCCTAAAATCTTAGCTTCTCATTAGCTGCAGAACTGCTGTCTGTAGGTAATGAAGATCCACCCCCTTTTTGTCCATCACTAACTTCCTTGTTAGTGCTGGCACTGTCCAATTAAATAAAAACGTATTGAGGGCAAACCTCCAGTCTAACACTAATCATAGAGATGGGTGATTTTATTGAGAATTAGGATTTTTACAGATGCCAGCTCTTGGGGGGGAGACTGAGTGGGCAGAGGTGGCACTGGGCATGTCCAAGATGCAATTAGCCTTATTGGCAACATGCCCATCAACAAAAGGTGAGTGTCACACCAGCCAATCAGGGCAGTGTGTGTCTGTATGTGACTGTGTGTCTATGTGTTTTTATGTGTGTATGTGTATCAGTGTGTGTTTGTGTGTGTGGCACTGTATATGTATCTGTATATATATATATACACATCTCAGCATTGAAACTTCAAAACTACACACAAATACACCCCTGCATTCAAACATCAACACTACATACAGACACACCCTTACATTTAAACATTAACACTACATACAGACACAGTCCTACATTCAAAGCTAAACACTACATGCAGACACACCCCTACATTAAAAGCTAATCATTACATACAGACACATCCTTACATTCAAACATTAACACTACATAGAGACACACCCTTACATTAAAAAACTAACTCTACATACAGTCACCCCCCTACATTCAAAGCTAATCATTACATACAGACACACCCCTACATTCAAATGCACAAACCCTGTTTACTGCTAAATACAACAAGGATGGACAAATGGTAGATCCCCAGCTGGCAAAGCATTGTGGGAGTTGTATGACAGATGGGCACCTACCTTTTGGTCATCTTTGAGATAGGGGCGGGCCCAAATTTTTTTTCACCAAGGCCTTCTTTACTTTAGTTCTACAACTGTTTGACACAGTGTGTGTGTAATTCAGCCAGCCCTGAGCAAGGCATCTGGGGTTAGCATTCTCTGCGTGTTGACACCAAAGGAAAAGATTTCACTAAACCAATATTGCCAGCCAGGAAGGGAGAATTCCAGCTTGCTGACTGACAGCCTAGGGAGGCGGCCCTACACACAGACAAAATGGTATGTATCTCTAGAATACAACATACACCTGGCAAGCCTCTTGCACACTCTAATGTTCTATATATCAAGGAAAGCACAGGATCTCACCTGCCACTGCTGTTTATATTCTGCTAAAATGTATCCACGAACTTCTAAGCAGAACATCAAATGTGGAATCCAAAGCATCCCTACAAACAGTGCAGACAGGGATCAATTAACCCTTAAATCCAGGTACAACTTTGTTAAAGTGAGAGAGGTCTACGCAACAGACCAATAGATATTTATCTTGTCGTATTATTGGATAACATTTTTAGCTAATGGGAATTACTGGATTTTCTAAACACTGTCTGAAGCTCATTTTAGATCATCTAAAGGATGGGTTATTCATGATTTCTTAAGGTCAGGTCTTCCCCTAGCTGTGCCATTAACAATTCCTGCGTTACTGTCGATGACATTAGCTACGTTCCACACAGGGCGACATCCACATTGATTTTTCCTGCCAACTCTGGCAATTACGCTATTCATTAGTTGTCACAAAATATATTTCAGCTAATTTTCAGTTACGCAGGCACTTCATTATCTACTTCTCGATGTCAGTCAATACACAAACAGGAGGATGTGAACCTGAATCCTTCGGAATCCGAAAGAGGCATCGCTGTGTGTCTTGTGTATCAAACAACACAAATAAAGACAGCAGATGTTTTTTTCTCTTATTATCTTTACATTTTAAATAATGGTTTTGATATCCTCGGTGCAGGGACGGGGAAGCAGCTGGATTTTTTAGGCCAAAACATATCTATAATAAAGTAAATAGCGAACGAAATGCTCGATGGCCAATCATTTCAACAATATCACAGCATGGATCGCCATAGACTACATAAAGAAATACAGAAAGGCAATCGACAGAGGAGACATTCTGTTCCAAATCTGGCTTCATCACATTTAACATTGCGTACCTGTTGGGATTTGTTTTCTGTTTCTTTTCTTTTTTAATTAACGTTTCATTGCATTTTTGTAGAAAGAAGGGTTATAAAATGTCATGCTTTACACCTGTGTCCCAAATATATTTTATCAGAAGTAGAATTGAAAAAATGTTTGCAAAAAAACTATTTTTATGTTATCAAATTGTAATTCACGCAGTGAATAAGTTATGGTTATCAAGGCTGAGGGGGCGCATTAAAGATAAGAACAAGTCGATAATGAAAGAATAATGGGGGAGGGGATATGTAGTAGGATTTAGTATGGGAGGATAACATGGGACAGGAGAAGAAGTGGATGTATGATTCAAAGGAGTTCTAGGACTACCAGTGAAGAAGCCTGGTGATATTAGATATACACGTTCAAAAATGTGAAGATTGTATCTGTGAAATCGAGAACTACAGCAAAGGCCAGTGTATCCGCTCTACCATAATAATCAAATCTGTTTTATAAATCGTTTTCCTAATTGCTAAAAAAAAGTGCAGATTTTTTCATGTGAATTAACTCGGTTTTAGAAGTCCTCGCTATGTACTCTTAGATTTTGCCATATTCTCTTTATTGCACAGGGTAAAATAAGGTATAAAAGGTATATATCTATAGGCACAATAGATGGATACATGTAGTGGTTGGACGTGTTTACAATCAGTGTTGTTCTGCCCTTCTCATTGATTGTGTTCTTATCAGAGGCACGTTTACTAAATAGTACTTATAATTTATCAATTTAGGACTAATAATGTTAATAATTTGATAACATTTTTAATTCCTTTGTCAATTTTCTATTATACCTGTTTTTTTTAAATAACAAAATTGTTGTTAAAAAAATAAATGCTTACCCGGAGGTATAAAAATATTAATAAACGCATACCCCAAGCACCGCCCCAGCGCTACGCACCTCATTCCAGATATGGGATAAGGCCATATTAACAACCCAACTCATCAACTTCCCTTCACCTCTCACCCCACTCTTAAGAAACAAACAGTTCCCCCCGGGAATGGACCCTCGGGATTTTGCACCCTTCGAGGACAACGGACTCTCATGTTTCTATCACTTTTTTAGATCCAAACAACTCCTCCGTTTCCTGCACTTGCCCAGACACACACCGCTGAACACCTTTGACCATTTCAGGTACCTACAGACCCGCAGCTTCCTACACCCCACCCCCATGGTACATTACGATCCCGACCCTCCCCGGGCACCTTCCCCCTACCAACCCCCAAACCTAAACACCTCGAGCCCGACACCCACAGAAGACTCCCCCAACCCAGACCAGACGTCACAAACCACCGAAGTGAGCAGCTCACAACCACCCACCACAGGTGAAATCGAGTTAACCCACAAAGAAAAAAAAAAAGATTCTTAGAGGAGCAAAAGGGGACCTACTAGATTAACGGCAGTTAACCCACTTCTCCCACTCTCCCTACAACATAGCTATTCCGGTAACCTATACGGGACATATGAGCTCCAGGACAACAAAATACCGACAACAGACGACACCCCACCAGCTCAATAATACACCACCCTGAACTTACGATAGCTAAGCCTAAAATTACCCATAACAACAGGCAATCAAAACACGGTAACTGATGTATATGTAACTCCACTGTTCAATTATCTAAGGTCAATATGTTGCTCAATGCGGATGGTACTTGTACCCCACCCCCACTCTTTATTCTGTACCCCATACTTACTGTTGATAAAAACTGAAAATAAAGAATAAAAAAATATATATATATTAATAAATGCAAAACTAGCCAATGCAGTCAAAGAAATAAAATCTAAGAAAATAGATCATGAGATAGTACCGAGTGAGTAAAATCCACGTATTACACTTATGCATAAGAAAGCAAAGCTTAAGGAATAATGTGTAACTATTCCAAGAGTATTTAGTGAATTTTACTATAAGATCGACGGTCATTCACACAATGGTGTTGTGATGAAAGCAACTTCGCCACTGGGTTTTGGAGGGGCCTCTTGCCCTGTGACTATGGCCCTGTGGAAAACTGTGGGTTAAAGATACTGTTTCTGCCTCTTGGACTTCTGACTGGAACAGATTCGAACTCCCGAAGTGGCACTTCGGCTACAGTCGAAGTAGTCGAAGTGGCCGCCATTCGACATTCGAACACGTGGCCATCTTATTTGGTCGAAAGTGTTCAGCTGTGTTTTGTCGTATTGTTCATGGAACTCAAATCAGACATGCAACGGCACGAACTATCGACTATTCGAACGGGAGTCGAACAGAGTTTGGTGAGTCGAAGCCCATGAACAAGGGACACACATTGACTATGGTCATTCACCATTCCATTCGGTAATTCGAACTGTACTATGTCTGTTTAAAATAGACATGGCCGCACAGCCTAATTCTCTGGAACTGTTTTGGGCATGAAACCATGCGTGCGGTTGGTCAGAAAGAGACTTCCAGGAATTTCCTGAACCCCTTCTCTGAACTGGGTGATTTTTGGATATGTTGTTCACCCAGATCAGGGCTATCAGGGAATGTGACTGGGGATATGTTGTATTTTGGGGTACTTATTGAACTTTGTAAAAATTTGTGTTTTTTCTGCCTTGGGATAATTAAGTTAATGCATTATCTGCCTTAATTATATCACAGGCAGAGGTCAGCATCGGCTAGGAAGCAACTGTTGGAGGAGGTGCCCCATTCATTTGTGAGTAATTTTTGTTATTTACATTCTGTATGATTTGTAAAAATTCCACATGGAGCTAACTTTGAATTGCTCACATAATCATAAACAGAAAGCTTTCTGGATCCCAAATTGTGTACTCTGCGGTTATCCACTGAGAAACAATATCCAGTATTCCTAGATTTTTGCATGCTTTCCCAGCACTTTGTTTTTCTACCTCTATTTTTTAATCTTCTCAATCTTGTTTTATTCTTAATGGTCAAGATGACCGTGCTGTGTTGAGATAATTTCTTAAAATATTCTGTTGCCAAGGTACAGGCTATGTTTCTAAGTTATTTGTGACTTTTACAATATTTATCTGCTGTGGCTTACATTACTGTACCACTATAACATTTACAAGTTCTGGTGATTGTTGTCGAAATGAAAACAATCACACAGGGTTACTCACTAAAGTCCAACTGTCCCCGTACCAAACGGGACAAAACGACGATCTTGGAAGGGTGCATGGAGTGCACTGTGCCCAGGCACCAGAAGGTGCACAGTGCAGACCAGGCCAATGGCCTGTCTCAGGGAGCCCAAAGGGTGGCCCCAAAGCAGGCACTTATTAACCAAGGCAGAGTAGGTACCTACTTATCTAGATGGCAGGTGATTACTCTGCCTAAATATCCTGGGGGGAGGGGAAGAGGCGGCATGAAACTTGTGGCAAGGGAGCGCTGATGATGTTATTCTAGTTCCTCATTGCTCCCTTGTGCGTACTCTGACAGTTAATGTGTCTGTCAGTGAGTGTGTCTGTCAGTGTATGTGTGAGCACTCTGTCAGTGAGTATGTCTGTCAGTGTCTGCCAGTGAGTGTGTCTGTCAGTTTCAAATCAGTGACCGTGTGTGTCTGTCATTGAGAGTGTGTGTGTTTGTCAGTGAGTGTGTTATTATGTCTGTCAGTGAGTGTGTGTCAAATCAGTGATATTGTGTATCTGCCATTGAGAGTGTGTGTGTTTGTCATTGAGTGTGCCTGTCTTTGAGTGTGTTTGTCAGTGAGTGTGTCTGTCAGTGTGTGTCTGTCAATAAGTGTTTCAAGCCAGAGAGAGTGTCAGTGACTGTGTCTGTCAGGATGTGTTTGTGTCTGTCGGTGAGTGTGTCTGTTAGTGTGTGTGTGTCTGTCTGTGAGTGTGTCTGTTAGTGTGTGTGTGTCTGTCAGTGAGAGATTCATATCAGTGAGTGTGTGTGCCTGTCAGTGAGTGTGCGTGTGTGTCAATTCAATGAGATTGTGTATCAGTCTTTGACAGTGTGTGTCAATGAGTGTGTGTCTGTCTGTCTGTCAGTAAGTGTGTGTGTTTAAAATTAGTGAAATTGTGTTGGTGTCATTGAGAGTGTGTCTCTCAGTGAGAGTGTGTGTCTGTCAATGAGTGTGTGTCTGTCCAATCAGTGAGTGTGTGTGCGTGACTGTCAGTAAGAGTGAGTGTCTGTCAGTGTGTCAGTGAGAGTGAGTGTCTGTCAATTTGTCAGTGACAGTTTGCGTCTGTCAGTAAGTGTGTGTCTGACTACAAAAAGGGGTGAGGCTTACAGATGGAGAGTTGGAGTCAGACATACATGTCTGGAATGGACATTTGCAAAGGGGAGGAGTCAGTAAAAATGATTGTCAACAGGCTTATAAACAGTCAGAATAATCATGTCCTATCCCTAGCTGGAATTGTGTGTCTGTAACTATGTAAACTTGCTAGACATGTGGATAATAAATGGAAATAAAAATTAAAATAAATGAACGCACAGACTGTGTGAAATCATGCTAGGCAAATTATATTCAGCCATATTACAAGTCAATAAGTAAAGGTGTGAACCACCCCCAGCAGAAGCCTACAAATTCAAGCAGGTTGGTATATACTCTCAGCATATGTTTAGCATATAACTTGCCCCCAATCTAGTGTTATCACACCTAAGCATGCTGGGAGCGCTGTGTAGGTCAGTCCCAGGGCATCCCTTCACCCGATGCCCTCAATGGGCCAAGCGCTGTCCATCAACAGGGAGGGATACTTTGGGCTTTTGAGCACAGACCAAGTTGTCATCAGAAACGGGGCTCCCGGGGGCGGAGCCTGGCAACTGAAGCGAGCAGACGCATGGCCGCGGAGCTCCGGGAGAAAAAGAGCCAAAACAAACATTAAAAGTGGGATTCATCACCCTACCCACACAACAGGGGGTACCCCAACACCCCCCGACCCACATGGGCCGCAAGATGAAGAAGCAAAAGCCCGACAAACCTCGGCAGGGCATGAACATTGGGGACTTATGGAAACAGGCCTGAGTGCCCCGGGCCCCAACATGGCGTCCCTACACGGAGGCTGCTCCGACTTTGAGGATGGAACAGCGGACGAAGCAGAGGGGGAGAATGTGGCAGAACTGCGGAGGCCCTCGACTGCACCGCTGACACCTACACCGCCCATGGCGGCCTCCACACCGGTCACAATGGAAGCAATCGGCAGACTCATGGAAGGCCACCATCAAAAAATCTCGGCAGAGGTAGCTGCAATCCGAGACCACTTACGCAGCCTATCTAGCAGATTGGGTGTGATAGAAAACCGCTCCGACTCACAGGCAACCCATCTCAAGGAGCTGCAACGGGCGGTTTCAGAACTTCAGCGACAAAACCTCCTCACGGAACGAAAGCTCGACGCCCAGGAAGATAGAAGGCGCCAAAACAACCTAAAAGTGCGGGGAGTGGCAGAAAACATCTCGGATGCTGAGCTACCACACTTCACCAGGCGGCTGATAGCTGCACTTCTAAACCCCAAAGCGGCCAAAGCGACCCAAATAACTGGTATATTCCGCATACCGAAATCGAGCAAAGCACCAACTTCAGCTCCTGGAGACCTGATTCTTCAGTTCGTCAGCCGCACAGACAAAATGGCGGTACGCGCAGCTGCCAGAGGCCGACCTACCTACCTCTTTGAGGAGATGGAGCTTTCCTTCTATACCAACCTCTCGGGAGGAACGCTGGCATGGAGGAGAACGCTGAGACCGTTCACCACCCTACTACACACACACCAGCTCCGGTACCGATGGGGCCCAGCCAACACACTACACGTCACCAAAGGTGAAACAACGTATGTCATACATGACATGCAAGAAGCCACAGCGGCACTGAGAGACTTGGATCTCCCCCTGGACTCCCTCGGAAGAGAGCTGCCTGCAACCTCTCGAGGCCTTGAGCCGGTACACTCCACAGAATTCAAGCCCAGACAGAGAGCCACGGAGGCTTACGACTTGAGCCCGACAAGCCCTTCACCGGGACGCTATTTTCTCACAGATTGGCCGAATCACAACCTTATTGTTATATCTGAATGCTTAGCTTATCTTACTTTTTATTATTGTTTTTATTTTTTAATTTTATATATATATATTTTTCTTTACCCTATCAATAGCCACATAAACGCTTACTATCGCTCTACGTTAGTACCACACTCCACACGAATTGTAATAAGGGGACACAGACATAATACTATTGAACCCCATGCTTGGCACCAATGGCCTGCACACTTTGAACACATTAGGCTAATTGCTACAGCATAGGGGACAAAGCTCTCTTACGGTTTGTGTGTGTAATGTTTTCGCATTTATGGTTCTAGTTTCGTTTACTCAGCATTGCTCCTATGGAGCAACACGGATAGGATTGTAAACTTACCCACCCGGAACACGAGCTACCACTAGCCCTTGATATCACGATAACTCAACTAAATCAGTAAAACCTCTATTGATCTCCCTGGGGTTTTTAAAATTGCCTACTCTGGCGGTGTCTGCGGCTGTATATGCTGGCTCATACGCTTCTAACAACTTACCTGCTAACGTTTAACGTTAGACCCTAGTACTAGCCCATAACTTTCTATTGTAGGGAGAATATAGGCATACATATATGCATATCAGAAAACACAATAGGGGGAAGAATAAAAGGGGACAAGAGAATTGCATACGCACCCATATGAGACCCTCACCGCACAGCTTTGCCATGTATTAACCTTATTCTTACATGAGACCACACTAACTGTTAATTTAACAAGCTGAACATGTCTAAACTGATTAATCATTGTTCTTAAGCACGATAATTGCTGTTATTCTTTTTTTTTTTTTTTAAATGTGCGCTGTTTAACCTGCCATGACTTACAATGTTAAAATGTTATGAAAAAGCATGCAGCTGCTGTTGTGGCCCTGCACGCCAAATGTTATCACATGCACGATGAAAATAAAGAATTTTTTTTAAAAAGAAACGGGGCTCCCCACAGCATTTCCAGCTCCTCAGGAGATCCAACCTTGGCCTGTGTCTGCAACTGCCTCTGTGTCACCTGGCGGTTCTTTAGACCTCGCCATTTGCCTTTTCACCATCCCAGGGCCCCCACCACATTCAGTACTGAGGACTCCTATTGGTGGCCTGGAGCCAGTTGGCCGTGCAAGTGGTACTCCTCCTCGCACCTCTCCCCACGACAGTCGTCTTGGCAAACCGTGGTCCAGATGGATAAGGGCTCAGGACTGGGGCGAGATAACCTCCTGCACTTCCTCACCACCGGTGTTGTGCTGGGTCTTTGCCCAGCGGGTCCCAGTTTGGCTTTGTCTTGCAGTGGGAGCGGTAGGAGCGATGCTGTAGCACCAGTCCTCTCCATGCGTCGGTGGATCCGGGCAGGTAAGGCAGAAGTGTGGCAGCTGCAGCCCACACGGGACCAGAAATCCCGGCACAGCTCATCAAATCTGGCCTTAAAAAACTTTACCCAGTCTAAGGCCTCTGGGTCTGATGGTAGGAGCGGAGGCCCCAACGTGGCGGCCATCTTTGATTTGCAATTCAGTCACAGAAACAGCAGATATCAGGGAACCACGATAACCCCCACCGGTCCAGTAAGAGGTGACAGTGCAGCGGGTCCAAGTCTAGGGCTAGGGCACAAGGTGATCGCCCGCCTCTCCTCAGTTTAGGCCCCAGTAGGCTGTAACGGGCCTGCAGCTACTTGGGCACTCAGTGGTGAAAATGTTCGAGAAAGGTTTGAGACCACAAGCCCCGGGCTCCCCTGCTTGTGGATATATCAATCACAAGGCAAATAAGCCCCAGAATCAGGCTCAAAAAGCCAATTTTCAGCAAGAAATGCAAGCTAAACACATCTGATCAACTTAATGGTCAGGCTGTGACCCCTAGATGTGGCATTTCTAGCAAGTGGCAGCAATAATTGTTTAGTGAATCTAGTGCCCACTCCTGCCACATTGAAGGTCTAAAACCTCTCTTATATGGGGGTCATATTAAGAAGCAGTGCTTTATACATATTCCCAATCGTATACTTTGTGAAAGCACTGATTTAATCCAGATATCGCATACCTGCGACCTGTTTATACAGATTGGATCGGGCCACTGAATTCCGACTGGACCTGGCTTTAGTAAATATGACATTTGCCATTTCAATTGCAGTGTTTATTTTGTCGACTAACAATTATAGTCAAATTTTAGTCGACTAAAACTAAAACAATTCAGATGCCTAAAATACGACTAAAGCTAAAATGGCTTTTAAGTCAAAAGACTATGAGTAAAACTAAATTGAAATTGCCACCAAAATTAACGCAGTTCAGTTGGAGCCATTGTCACCGAACTTTGTCCATCCAGAGAAAATTTACAATGTTTTTACCAAAGTGAATTTCAAATTCAAGGTCAAAACATCTAAATCTGCTCTGGTTTCAGGTTGGCAACTCTGGCCTTGCATTCGAAATTGACTTTGAATTCTCCCTTTAGTGGATTAACCCAATGTGTAAGAATTTGTAAACTGAAAACTGGGAGTTATGTACAAAAAGTGATTGCATTCACTTATACTTTTGCGCCAGTTTTTTTGCAATTGTGCAATTTTCTTATTTATAAAACTTTTCACAGTTGAACAGGCACAATATAATATTACAAATGAGTGATATCAGTAGGAAAAACAGGATAAATTCACAATTTAAAGAATTTTTTATTCCTTATAAAAAAAAAGGAAAACCTGTGTCAGCAGAATCTACCACTGTGAATGTTGTCAGAAAGAAAAAAGACGCACTCCGTCACTACTTTTTAATACATTCAGCGTTCCACTACTTAAAATGACAATAACAGGAACAAACAGGAAAAATGTGGTGCAGAAGAAGCGAAATATTGGTACAAACAAAAGCACGACAAAATTGTGCAATGAAAAACAGCAATGCTACAGTAAATCATCTCTAATTTAGTCATAAGCAAAATGTGCTTTACGCGGTAAAAGGGGAAACCATGTACCGTAGATACTCGAGTATAAGTCGAGTTTTTCAGCACATTATTTACACAAGGGAGCTGACAGGAGCTGCAGGAAAGGTAAGTTACAGCTCTCTGCCAGCCCCCCTCCTACACAGCCCATCCAGTGGACCACCAGGGAATGAGAGCCCCCCTCTCTGGCCAGCTAACAAGCAGAAAGGGGGGACGAAAATAAATAAATACAAATTTAAATAATAAAATAAAAATATTAATAATATAAAAAAATTAATAATAATAATAATTTTAAAAAATAATAAAAATGCCCACCCCCCACAAAGGCTCTGCATCATATACACACACTGCATTCATACACACACACACACACACACACACACTGCACTCATACACACACACACACTGCACTCATATACACACACACTGCATTAATACACACACACTGCATTCATACACACACTGCATTCATACACACACACTGCATTCATACACACACACACACACACACACTGCATTCATTATATACACACACTGTAAATAAATATTCAATTAATATAATTTTGGGGGGATCTAATTTTATTTAGAAATTTACCAGTAGCTGCTGTATTGTCCACCCTAGTCTTATACTCGAGTCAATAAGTTTTCCCAGTTTTTTGTGGTAAAATTAGGGGTCTCGACTTATATTCGGGTCGACTTATACTCGAGTATATACGGTAGTTTTTTTTTGTTTATTTTGAAATAGAGGCTTCTCTGTTTTTCAGACTAAGGACCAACTTCAAGAATAGAAAGTTTATTTGCTAAAAACAAAATTGTAAAGAATAAAAAAATCAATGAAAAAAAACCGCAAAATTTGGGCAAATAGTGCTGATTTGGAAAAATTGTCCAACTTAGCCATAGTCACAGCTTACATAGAAACATAGAATGTGACGTCAGATAAGAACCATTTGGCCCATCTAGTTTGCCCAAGCATGACTATTTTTATCCAAAAATCGACAATTTGTTATTTAACTCACTGTAAGTCATTGCTAATGAAGAAACCCCCAGATGTGCCCAAAGGTTTGGGGTACTAAGAAGAAAAAAACGACTGCAGAGGATAGGCATTTTTTGAGCAGATCCCCAATTTAAGGAGTCCTCAGATGATGGACATCCTTTATATCTGAAATGGTGAGATTTGTTTTTTGCAAATCTAAGGAAAAAATTGCAGCATTACAAATATATTTAAACTGGGAAATATATCCAACACAGCTATTTTGGCTTAACGTTGGCAAATTCAGTTTTCAATTTACTACACTTCACTATTTAGTGGGTAAACCGCTAAATAGTTTAAAACGCACCTTTATCCCATTAACAGCTCCAAATAACATTAGACTGTGAGGTGTCAGAGATGAACAAGAATTCAAAACAGCTTCCAAGTTAAGCCTCTTAGTGGATGTTTAAATCTATCAGAAGGAAACAGTCTTAGCCTTACAGAATGTGTCTCAACGCTTTCAGATCAATTGGGATGGATGCAGTTAATAGAAAGAGCATTCAAACTGAAGAAGGAAAACAGAGGAATCCACTTATTAAAATAAATAAACTCAAATAAACTTTTTTTTTTTAAAATGTTTAAATTCTTTATTTTTGGCGTGCAGTGTTGGTGCAGAGGTAGATATTGGTTGTGCATATAAACATAGAGGGAAGACTTGCAGATATAACAAGCAACGTCTGGCTAAACTGCACTTATGTTTTATAAAGATGTATATCAATATATGTCAGCAGAGCAATTCGAGAATACAGGGGCAAAGTCTGATTTTACTAACTGACCTGACGTTTAATACATGAGTTGTGAGGTTAAGAGGGTAAAATGGGCAGAGCGCCCAAGAGAAAGCACATTTCTGCTTAACTGACAAGTGAAAGGTTAAGATTTCACCCTGGGGACCCCCTGACTTATGCAAGAGATGAAAAATGCCCATCAGTAATATAAATGAAAACTAAATGGAAACATTAAAAATCAAAGTAGTTCATATATATGAAAAGACCTTGGTTAGGGCATAGTGAGCAGTAGCGGCAATATTCACAGGTCAGCCAACTCCTTGCAAGGCTACTGAACAGTCCCGCTGTAGTCTGGCCTCCAGTGTGCTCCACGGCTCCAGTGTCAGCCGGAGAGGTACTCTTGCGTCGAGGCAATACATGCCTAGCGGTGGTGTTGGTGTCTCAAGGTGTGTGCCGACTTCCCGAGTCTCCGCCTGAGCAGGATTGTGTGAACCACGGTCTCCTGGCTTGCGATGCTTTGCAGCCACCGGCCTAGGCTGCCTTAGTTGTTGCCACTTATCACAGGTACTCTCCCCAGCTGGAGCAGACCCCTGAATCCCTTTCCAGTCTACCAGCCAAGCTCGGTCTCAGGGTCTCCTATGAGGCTGTCGCCTCTCTCGATAAACGGTGACCTTCCGAGGGTGAGTGAGATGCTTAGGGAATGATCTCATGGCATGCTGAGCTGAGCTGAGACTTTGGCACCTCGGCGCCCTCAGTGTTTCTCTCTGCGTGAGCTTCTGTCTCTGCTTCATCAGTGCAGTGTCGGCTCCTTGCTGAGGAGATGCAGAGTGTTACGAGGTCTGCTGGGGAGTTGGTGCCAGAGGGGGGCTGTGTCAGAAACACCCAGACGACAGGACAGCTTGGCCCAGAAGTTGGCAAACAGGCGATTCAGTTTTTCTTCAGAGTAAGTTGCAGGTCTCGGTTTGTTGCAGTGCACAAGGAGTCTGGCCATGATGTTTCCAGCAGACTTGTTGCTGCAGGTAAGTTGGAGTAGGTGTGTAGCCACTGTAGCCCTGGTGGAAGTTCCTGGGATATACCTCACCGCCGGGGGAAAGGGGGAGAGCAGGTAAACGGGAGACCTCAAGTGAAGCGGGCAGTTACAGGCTGAGGGATCGGCAGGGGAGGGCTGGCAGCCTTAGGCCTGGGGGGCAAAACCAGTCAAGTGGCCCATTGCACCACCAAATCAGTTCAATGGTGCCCACCTTTTCCTGGTTTTATAACGGATATTGATGTTATGCTAATCAGTAGCTCTTTGCTATACCCGCTCCTTCACGGCTCTGACTTTTTAATGTTGTTAGAGCGCAGGCCTGTGCTCTGACTCACTAACTGAGCGCCAGAACCACGAGGGAGAGGCTATGATCTGACTGCACCTACTGCTGGTGCACACCAGTGGACCACCAGCAAATCGTTTAAATTGAATAGGCTGGTGTCCCCAACTTGTGAGCTGTGTAGTCCGCGGAGCGCCTCTATTGTGATGGCACCCTGCGTGACCGCACAGCGTGCACACCCCAACGGCTGGCCCTGCTGACACACACTGATGTTACTACTTAGAAATCCCTCAATATTAATACAGACTTCAGAGAAAACACCAATAAACTGTGGAAACAGAGCTGATCCCCCCAAATTTATAAAGATTTGCTTAGTGGATTTGTTGTAAGATTAAATCATGCCTCCTCCTCTCTCTCTCCCATGCGCTGCTCTGTAGGCTGGGAGGAAGTGAAGAGTAATCACAATCTCCCAGCACAATGGCACCTGTGGCTGCATGGGGAACAGCTGTATTTGCCGCCCCCATGTGACATCACAATGCCCAACCTATATGAGCTGCCATACGAACTAACGCCAGTGCTGCCCACAGTGTGTGTTTACATTAAAAAGCCTGCAAGGACCGGCTATAGACACCAGAACCACTTCATTAAGCTACAGTCGTTCTGGGGACTATAGCGTCCCTTTAATGTGAGGTACATTATAGATTAGTGTCACTAATAATATACTAGATTGCCTACTTACAACAAGATGAGGATGATGATGGGCTGCAGTTTGGCTCCACTGGTCTGGTGTAGAACAGGATCTCTGGAGGCTGTTTGCAACTGTGGTCACAAAATTCAATGTTCTGGGAGAATTGGAAGCAGCTCCATTTTTTGGGGGCCCCTTACACAGCTCAAGTTCTGGGCCCCAGGGCCTGACTGTGAGTATGCCCACAAGGCCCACTCATAAGTCCACTTATATGTTCCACCCACCCATGAGTTCGCTCACAGGGAGTGGAGTGTGTAGGGGATGTGTTATCTGTTATTGTAGAGGATCTAATATGTGTGCTTATGGTATGTAGTGTATAGGGATACCAGTTTGTGCAGGTGATGCAGTGTGTTTGTGTGTAGTGGAAGCAGTGTGTATTTGTGTATAAGGGATGTATTTTGTGTTTCTGGTTGTGTGTAAGGGATGCATTGCGTGAATCTGTGTTTGTATGCATAAGGGATGCAAGGTGTGTGTCTATAAGTGTGTGCATTGAGTGTGTGTTAGAGATGCATTGTGTTTCTGTGTATGTAAGAAAAGCAGTGTGTGTGTAAGGGTTTGCATTGTGTGTTTCTGTGTATGTGTGCAAAGAATGCATTGTCTTTGTGTGTAAGGGTTGCATTGTGTGTGTGTAATGGATGCATTGTGTGTTTCGCTGTGTGTAAGTGAAGCATGTTGCGTTTCTCTGTGTGTAGGGATGCATTGTGTGTTTCTGTGTATGTATAGGGATGCATTGTGTGTGTGTGCGCGTAGTGTGAAAGAGCTCCCTGTCTTGCCCCATGTCCTATAGAGCTGTCCCTTCTGTCCCTTAGAGCTCTCCCCTGCCCCTTAGTGATCTCTCCTCTCCCCCACCCTCCCTGTGTTCTCCTCACCTCCCCCCTCCCTGTGTTCTTCTTATCTGCTCTCCTCCCTGTGTCCTCCTCACCTCCCCCTCCCTGTGTTCTCCTCACCACCCCCTCCCTGTGTTCTCCTCACCACCCACCCTCCCTGTGTTCTTCTCAGTCCCCCCCTTCTCCTCATCTCCCCTTCTCCTCACCATTACTCCCCCCCTCCTCCTTGTGTTCTTCTCACCCCCCTTGTTCTTCTCCTCCCCTTGTTCTTCTTACCCCCCATTTTTCATACCCTTCTTCTTACTCCCCCCTCCTTCACTCTCTCCCCCCTTCACCTCTCCTCCCATCCACCTCCTCCACCTCTCCTCCTTCACCTCCTCCCTTCCCCTCCTCTCCTCTCCCCTTCACCTCTCCTCTCCCCTTCACCTCTCCTCCCTTCACCTCTCCTCTCCCCTTCCTTCTCCTCTCCCCCTTCACCTCTCCTCTCCCCTTCACTTCTCTCCCCTTCACCTCTCCTCCCTCCCGTCTTCACCTCTCCTCCTCCTTCACCTCTCCTCCCTCCCCTTCACCTCTCCTCCCTCCCCTTCTCCTCCCTCCCCTTCTCCTCCCCTTCACCTCTCCTCCCCTTTCACCTCTCCTTCACCTCTCCTTCTTCCTTCACCTCTCCTCCCCTTCACCTCTCATCTCCCCTTCACCTCTCCTCCCCCATTCACCTCTCCTCCCCCATTCACCTCTCCTCCCTCCCCTTCACCTCTCTTCCCCCTACCCCTCCTCCCCCCCCCTCCCTCTCCTCCCTCCCCTTCACCTCTCCTTCCCACTTCACCTCTCCTCCCTCCCCTTCACCTCTCCTCCCCATCCTCTCCTCTCTCCTCCTCCCCTTCACCTATCCTCCCTCCACCCTTCACCTCTCCTCCTTCCCACTTCACCTCTCCCTCCCCTCTTCACCTCTCCTTCCCCCCCCTTCACCTCTCCTCCCCTCCCCTGTAGCGTGGCCGAGCTGCTCTGCTGTCCGCGGTGCCCGGCCGGACTGATAGGAAGGAGTGTGCACTTCCTGTCAGTCCGAACGGTTACAGGAAACTGAATTTCCTGTTCAAAATCCCTTTCCAGACACCAGCTGCACCATTTCTTCCAAGTAACGATATAGTTGCGTATGGTGCAAGTGGCCCATGAGTTACAATGGAGGTCCTGAGAGAGTTGTGATAGGCCCTCAATCTTCGTGGAGACCCAGAAATTTGCCAAACCCCCAAGGGAAGTCAATCCTGCAGAATGAGAGGATGACGATTCCCTGCCATTCGAAGCAGAAGAAGACCATTCCATGCCTCCATGTGAAGTAACCACCATTATAGTTTGGTGTGAACATCTGATATCAGAGAAATCAGTTGGTCATACGACGTGGACCAGCAAATACATTCTTCTTTGAGTCATTGCGTGGATGATAGTACAGGGAGGATGGCAGCAGACACACCATCCTGGCCAGAGAGTGAAGGGGAACTGAAGATCAACACAGAAGACATCTGATTTCTTTTCTGATAAGCAAAATCATGGACTATGGTAGCTTTAGGACAGAATGCAAGGCACCTCGAACCCCCAAAAACTGACCTCTTGGGCGCGGGTCAGCACTGACTTACTTGTTCACCACAAAGCCCGGAGACTCCAGAAGACCAACCACTATGTCCGTCTCTTTGGCCAGCAAACTAGGGTCCTTGGCGAACAGAAGAATGTAGTCCAAGTAAATGATTAAACGAATCCCCTGACTGCGGATATGTTCCATCACCGGCTTCATGATGTTGGTGAAGCAGCGTGGAGCAGAGCTCAGCTTGAACATGCTTGAACTGCCAAGTCTGATTACTTCCCATTATTGCAAAGATATTTTTGGCAATCTAAGTGTATTGAGACCACGAAGTACGCATCCTTTAGATCCAGATCATGCACCAATCCAAGGGTTGTAAGACATTGAGCAGATGTATTCCCTCCATTTTGAAGTGACGGCATCATAAAAAGAAATTTAGCTCTTTCAAATGGATCACGGGTCTGAAATATTATGTATTGTTTCTCACAAGGAAATGCTGGCGTTTATATACCTCGTATTTCTGTTTTCCTATTGGTTGGTTTATTCTTTGCTGCTATTGGAGATTTCAGTAAAGGAAGTTTCTGTCTTAATGACCTGTCTTAAAATGACTCATTTCATGTGTAATTAGACTAATATAGGGATACACACAACAAGGGAGCAGCTGCTCTGTAAGAATCAATATATACTCTATATCACAACATTAAAACCTCTTGCTTATTGGTTTCACAAATCGAAGAAAATTATACACAGTAGTTATCAAGTAACACGTATCACTTATCATTTTAGATTTATTGCATTTCACTGTTACCCTTTTTACACATTTACACATTTGGACTTTTAATGCAATAAATCCTCAGACACTGAGTTTAAGTTTTAAGCTCACTGTTTCATTATTCTATAAATTATCACTTCTATTTATTTAGCATATTCTACATCTTTTGAGAAACAGCTAATGTTTTCAGAAAACAAGGAAAACCTGGTTTATATTCTGCAGTGCTAATTATCACAGACACCAGTCGTACCACAGCTTGTCTGTGCTGAGACGGACCTCAATATCACACTGTTCTGGTTTTGCGATGAGATGAATACCCACACGATGGGGGGAGACATGGATCTGACAAATCACAAATGGAGTTTTAAGAACCTGAGAAGCTGTGCAGAGTCAGTGACACTGCTGAAACAGAATAAACAAAGAGCACACTGGATCACACGGGGTCCACCGCACTGATTGCATTGTCATTGCACGTCTCATTAGTTACAATGCTCAAACCGTCAATTCTTTAACCTCTCTACTACAAAGTTAGTTTTGTTAAAAATGAACTAATTGTGTAAAATCTATTTCAAACATGAAACGCATATATAGCACAGAAAATATTCAGGTGGATCTAAAAATAAATGACTTATGTAATGGATGCCTCTGTTCCTGGGGCTTGGAGGCCAGCTTTCTCACCACAGACTATGGACCTTGTCCTCGAACCCTCTAAAAATACCCAGAGGGCTATTGTCACAGTAGGGAGGTGGTATGGAGAGCACTTGGGAATTATTCCCTGGCACCTCTATTGGTTCAAGACATAGCCAGATGATAATATAATTAACCTGAGGTGAACTAATTATTGGTTATCAACCCTTATTTGGTGGTACCAGTGAGTGAACTGTCATTGTTCTGTGGGATACTCCAAATACATTGTCTTGTATATAAATATGTGCAAACTATTCCAATAAAGTACTTTTTTTACCCACACTAAGTCTCGACAAGTGTATGGGCATAACAGCTTTACTCAAATGACTGTATTCTATGCCCAGAAGGAGGGAAATTAGCAGAGGTACCTGCCTTGAGTACCTGAGTTCTGCTATGATGTAAATGTATCTAATTTTTCAAATGTTTTTTATTTATTTGTTCATTTTTTCCCAGAAATGTTTGGAGGAATAATGAATATAAAGATGATACAGTATATTTCTCCAGACACAATTACCAATTCAGTGAGATGATAGGCTCAATCCTTACGAAATATACATATGTCAATATACAAAATTACATAAATAATTATATAAATATACACGTAGACTTCAAATATATAAGTATGCATATATGTTTAAATTCTACGTGCGTATCTATGTAATATTTTTACATAATTAGGTCATTTTATTGATTGCAATTTGAGGGACCTGCCTGCCAACCCAGGCCGAAAATCCAGAGAATTTAATTTGCTAGCACTGTATTTTACCCTGTAACTTTCTATGACACCCTAAAACCTGTACATGGGGGGTACTGTTTTACTCGGGAGTCTTCACTGAATACAAATATTATTGATTTAAAACAGTAAAACATATCACAGCGATGATATTGTCAGTGAAAGTGACTTTTTTTGCATTTTTCACACACAAACAGCACTTTTACTAATGATATAATTTTTGTTATACGTTTTACTGTTTTGAACACAAATATTTGTGTTCAGCAAAGTCTCCCGAGTATAACAGTACCCCCCATGTACAGGTTTTATAGCGTTTGTGAAAGTTACAGGGTCAAATATATGGGTCAAATATAAGGGTCAATTATTTTTACATTGAAAATTGCCAGGTTGGTTACGTTGCCTTTGAGAGCGCATGGGAGCCCAGGAATGAGAATTACTCCCATGATGGCATACCATTTGCAAAAGACAACCCTAAGTATTGCAAATGGGGTATGTCCAGTCTATTTTAGTAGCCACTTAGTCACAAACACTGACCAAAATTAGCGTTCAATTTAGTTTTTTACTTTTTTCACACACAAACAAATATGAACGCTAACTTTGGCCAGTGTTTGTGACTAAATGGCTACTAAAAAATACTGTACATACCCCATATTGAATACCCTGGGTTGTCTATTTTAAAAAAATATGTACATGTGGGGTGTGATTCAGAGATTTATGACAGATAATAGTGTTACAATGTCACTATTGATACATTTTAAAAATATATATTTTGAAACAACAATTTCCTATTTGTACTTATAGCCCTATAACTTGCAAAAACAAAGCACTGGGTGTTTTTAAACTCAGGACAACATTTTGAATCTATTTAGTAGTTTGTTTCATTAGCTTTCGTAGGTAAGTAAAAGATTTTTCAAGCAAAAGTCAAAAAAATTGTTTTTTTTTTAAATTTCACCATATTTTATTATTTTTTTAAAGTAAATTATATGACATGATACAAATAATGATATGTAAAGAAAGCCCATTTTGTCCTGAAAAAAACAATATATAACTTGTATGGGAACAGTAAATGAGAGAGAGGGAAATTACAGCTAAACACAAACACCACAAAAGTGTTAAAAGAGCCCTGGTCCTTAACGTACAACATGGCCAAAACAGTCCAGTCCTAAAGGGGTTAAATCCTGTGTACTTGTAGATTTATTTATTTATATATTTTTTCTAAAATATTTTCCAATGTCACATATCACTAAATTATTTGTAAAAAGATAATTAAATTTACACTTTGCTTCAACGCAAAACCATGATACTATTAAAGGGACACTATAGACACCCAGACCACTACATCTTAATAAAGTGTGTGCGCACTAGCCTCCTAATGCTTTCACATGGAAAAGCTTTGGATTGGCTGGGATGATCAATCATGATGATCTCAGCCAGTGAGGCAGAGCAGTAGTACAGACTCCAGCTTGCCACGATACATAATCTAATTAAAACTTACCTTTTAAACCCCTTTAGGCAGAAGAGTGGACACCTACATATATAGAGAAATACTATAGTGATAGGAATAGAGACTAGTATTCGTAGTGATACAATGTTCCTTTAATCAGCTTCCTCTGCCGTGTAATTTGATTGATGGCTGAAGTTAGCCAACAGTCAAGTTTAACTTATAAATCAGGGTGCTAAATAAATGAAAGCTATGTATATTCTGAATAATTCTTAGACAGCTTTAAGAAAGGAAGTCCCTGATCGGTAATACTAGTATTCTATTACTTTGACAATGAACTTAAAAAGTGATATATTTTCCAACACACACCACGCATCGACTCACAAGCGGCCCGGCCTCCGAACCAAACCAAGGTGAGCCAGCCATGACAACGGCTCCCCCGACGGAACACCCGCTGCCGCCTGAACTTCAAGATGACTCAGCCCCCACCACTAAAGGGGACTTAAAAGCGCTCCTGGTCAACATACAGAAGTTGCTTGCGGCAGATGTCACGATGGTCAAAGCAGACATACAAAGCGTCACAGAAAGGGTTGGAACTGTGGAAGCAGACATCACCAACGTCCAGAACACAGTGTCCACCCTCAAAGACACGGTCCAATGACTCCAGGCAGAGCAACACATACTAGCTGGCCAAATTATGTCCCTGGAGGACAAGCAACATCGGACGCATATCAAAATCCGGATCTACTGAGTTCCGCCCAACACGCCCAGAGATGTTATTCTGCATTACATGACAAAATATAAATAATGACAGCCATAAAAGGTGAAACTCAGCTGGCCTTTGAAGGCGCACAGCTCTCATTCTTCCAGGACTTTACCAGAGCCACATTACTGAAGCGCAAGTCCTTTGGATCCGTGACAACATCGCTGTGCAAAGCAGGCATAGCCTACAGGTGGGGGAACACGGGCGTACTACTCGTTCACCACAATGAGACCACACACCACCATCCGGAGCTCCCACTTTCTTAAGGGCAATGTGACTACAGGCCTCATAACACACCTCCACGCCCGCAAGTCAACCGGAGAGCTGGGACCCAGAAGATAGTTCCACTCCTGAACTGCCAACACGAGACCCACAGGCTCTAAACACCTGACTTTGCACACGGACTGAGCCCAGAGACAATACCCAAGATACGGTTAAAGCTGCCAAAGTGATGATTAAAACCTTAAAAGACGGGTGGTAGTACGCCCCCTGACCACTCACCCCCGTGTTTCCTCTTACTTTTATGTTTTAAACACATATACGTTTTTGTGTTCTTTTCTTGTTATAATGCAACTGCAGCCTTGGGGTCCCCACACTCACAAAAGAGGCAGTCAGGCCCCCACAATTGCAAGAAAGATGGTACCCACTCTGGTTAACACCACTTCCCCCCTTCCACCTCCCCCACTACCCCAGGGTTAGGGGGAATAGATGAGATGCCATGTAGGGTACAACGCACACTGGAGTAACCCGCACACATGCCAATCCAACAAACATGGAACTAATAAGCGCTCCACAGGCGAGTACATACAGGCATCCGAACCCACACACTTGAACCAGCTTGTAACAGACATACACATGCTCCTACACACACTGACCCATCATGGTCCGAACTAAAGAGCATCCCTACACTCTCACACCTGGAGTATCCCAGGGGAATAGCAGACATGCCACCATAACTGTTACAACTATGCTAACCCTGGGTATGCCACCCCACTTGTTTGATATGTGAAGAAGTGCTTACAACCCTGAAACTTTAATGTCAATGTTATTCTAACAGGGTATCAACCTCCATGCTATGCACGAATCAAAGCTTTCCCACTGTTTCCATATGTTTATGTTAACATGCTAAACCAAGCACACAAAAAAAAAGAATAAAACAAAAAAAAGTGATATATTTTATGGAAAACCCACATATTTTTATAATTAAGTTAATCTTGCGAAATACAAAAAATGGCCGATTCACAGTATCCGCATCATTTCACTAATTCTATCACATGAATCCAGTCAATAATGGGTCCTTTCAACCTGTCCATCCGTCCGGCAGTTTGTTCTCAGACTCTGCGTTGGTGGCTCCTGGTTTCTCAGCGAAGCTGCAATGAAACAAGACGTGTGCTGGGATTTTGTGTTTCTCCTGAGTTACAACAAATCGTGTTTCGATAGTTTGATTCTTTGTCACTGTAACAAGGCTGCAACCTGCCAGATCCGATTTGGCACGAGATCGCTCTACCTGAGATACGTGGGAACAACATGCCTTTGTTAGAGGAAAGAGTGTTCTCTTTAACAGTGAAAGTTGAATATAAGGGTAGAAGGTAAGAACCTGAGTCCCTTTATTTTTTCAAGTTTAACCCTTAGTCTACCACAGAGGACATGCAGAATTATTAACCCTAGAAGTGTCGTACGGTCTCTGCAATCTATAATCTGTGTGTTCAGGCAGAGGGAGCCTGTCAGTGTGGTGCTGCACAGCTGGAATGACCCCATTAGTATATGGTTTATAATGGGTCACTCCGAGCAATATAACAATAATTAGATTGTGGATTTGGGGTTTTCATGAGCCATAATCATTGCACTTATGACAAATCACGGCTTGAACTATCTTGCTTTGCATGTAATGCGTCTCTCCTATATTAGTTTCCCCCTTTACGTTGCATTACTGAAATAAATGAACTTTTGCACGATATTCTAATTTTTGGAGTATCACCTGTAGTTTATATAGTACAGGAATGTATTTAGTATGCTTAGAGCTCTCCTTTCTTCCTCTCGCTGCCCATCTGTGAGTTCTCCTTTCCTCCTCACCCTGCCTGGCTGGGAGCTCTAATTTCCTCCTCACCCTGCCTGCCTAATCATTATGGCCTGCTGTAGTGGTTATGGTATCTGAAGTTGGGGAACGCAGGTAATTTGGAGCCATCCCACAGCAAGATGTCAAACCATTTTAGTGTGATTCGGCTGCTTACCTTGGTCCCACTGGGCTCTGGCACTGCATTCACTGCATCTGGAATGCACATTGCTCTGAGGAACAAAGCTGGCTGTTCTTACAGAAACATCTGTCCTATCCTTCTGGAGAAGACCAGATGTGGTCCAGGGCCCGCCGGACCCAGGTAATTTGTAAAAACATGCTATGACATCTTACCGTGGATGGCACAAGGGAGGGAAGTCCCAGCACAATAAACACTACAGCCAGCTGTTATATTCCTTTAAATTCTGGTATAAATGATATCAGTTGACATTAGCGATACCTGGCTGAAGATTCCCCTTAAAACATAACTTGCATATTGTGCACTGTGTATCTGAGTTGCAATATGGACAACACATGGCTGGGCCTGCAGATAATTCCCAGCATTCCCCAGGACTGCAGGTATCACCTGACAAGGCAAGTCTCAGTGACATACACTGGCCTCATATTAAACGTGAGGGTCACTAGTAAAGCCAGGTAATAATCAATCAATGTTAAATCATATTGCTTGATTTTTAATTCTTCTATCCAACCTGTGTTTCTTATTAAACAGGGACAGCGAAAAGTATAACAAGACATTGTACCAAGCTGGCCAAGCATCATGTGAGTCGCAGTTCTACAATAGCTGGAGGTCTACCCTTTTTGGCCTGATATGTGATGTTTAACCATGATATTGTAAATGATTGGCATTCTAAAACACAGTGCTGCCGCATTGATAACCTAACTCCTTAATTGCACTGCTTAAAAGTGTATGTTAAAGGATTTAATGGTGCAACGCTAATAACGGTGTGAAAACATTGTGTTGATTCTTCTGCAGCCTCTGCATTCATTAAAATGTCACAGTTTGTGCCCACACATCTCCTTAGCATTAAGGATGTGTGCCTTATTATTAATATTTCCACAGAAATGAATGTATAAATCCCTGGATAGCAGCAGATTACCCCGGTCGTTATATTTACTCTCTCTCTCGGATCCTGTTAATTGGTGACTGCAATTACCGGAATATCCAACGGTGCAATTTAGAGCAGGCTATGCAACTCACATGCAGCTAAAACTTGTACATCATGGTCAACCAATCAGAAACCGTCTGGATTGTGTAACATGTTTTACCATGGAACGTGTTCAATATATTCACTAGCGGAAAACTGAGGACCACGGGGACGAGCTGCAGAGTTTGATGAATAGTTTGCGAAATGGTTTATTTACTAAACACTAAATTGTAGAAATTTTAAAAATGAAATGCAAACATTTAGGCAAAAACTCCTGATTTGGAAAAAAGAAATCTCCAATTGGATATTTTGCCTACATGTTACAATTCGGATTTGACTTAAATTGAAATTTTAGATTTCTGTTTGCAGATAACTCCAAGTAAGCCTGGCCAAAAGTTACCGAACACTGAAATCTGAACCCATAATATTAAAATCCTGGCTTGGGAGTGCAAAATCCTGGCTGGTTTTTAAAAATCTGAACTATTTGCCAGCTGGATCACCAGTGGCAGGTCCCTATATAGTTTATATGTGCCACATCCCACCGCTAATGGGAGAGGGCCTATCACTGTTCAGCTGTAGGTATTTAGTGATTAAATATATTAAAGGAACACTTTAGTGTTAGGAATACAAAGCTTCATTCGTAACAAAGTGTTCCTCTGCAGACCCCATCCCCCCCCGCCCCCTGCCTCCACCTCCCCACACTTTTCACAATGAAGAGGTCCCTCGGCTCTAGCTCTGTCTCCATCTCCTCTGACGTCAACATCGAGGAAGAACCTAACACACATATATGTGGCACATGCATTGGGCCTTCCTCATAGGAAAGCATTGACGCAGTGCTTTCCTATGGGGATTTGAAGACGATGGACATTCTCATGCACAGCGTGAAGACGTCCAGCGTCATTTCACAGAGTCGGTGTTTGGTAAATATGTAACGCCTTTATTTTATATATATTTATGATTCGAATGATAAAATTACAGACACTAAATGGCACTGACTGAATTTTAACCAGATTCAATGTTTAGAGATTAACCTTCCAGTAAATAAAATCTACGAGCAGCACGATAATAGTTTGACAGTGGCCCTGTGCCAGCGAGATACAATTCCATGGAATGTTTTGACCGTTGACAGATGTCGTTTGCGTGATTCTTACCTTTATGACTTTGGTATTCCTGCAATAAAAACATTAAAATTGAAAAAAAAACATGTGGCGGACAATTTTAAATTCTTATCTTTCTTGTCATCGCTTATTCATGTTTACACAGACTGAGTTTTTAAAGTTAAATAATAATCTGATTAATTTAACTGATTCTTTGAAGCAAAATGTTACACTTCACTAAATATAGATCATTTAGAGGATAATGTGATTATATAAAATATTAACTACTGGATGCCGTTTTCTTTTCTTTTTTTTTTTCTGAAGTTCTGAAGAAAACCTTTTAAGGGAAGTTTGTTTGCCTGTCTCTGAGTGTGTCGGCAGATTTATAACTGGTTGTTTTCAGGTATGTGGTTTATTGCTGTCTGACTCATAGAACAGGTGGACAGAACTGTATGAAATTAATTTATGGCATAGAAAAGATTAGATCTTCCACTAAATTTGGTTCAGCCGGAGTAAAAGCTGCTGGACGCTGCCATCCGGACATGGAACGTGAACATCAAGGCTCAGATTTTTTAAATGTTGAAAAGCCTGTATTTTACTGCGGGGACCTGTGAGCTCTCCTTACCTCCCCATGCCCCCACCAATGTGCATAAGGTGGATGCTTAACAGGTTTATCCAGTACCAGTTTCCTGGCATTGTAGAATCCTGGAGTGTCCCCCTCCCTCCCGCTGAAGAGGTTAAAACCCCTTTAGACAGTTACCTGAATCCACCGCCGATGTCACTCAGTGCTGGGTCAGGCTCAGCCCACGCTCCTCTGCCGCCAACGTCTGCCGGCGGGGGAGACCTAATGCGCATGCGCAGCAATGGCCGCTCTTGTATTAGGATCTCCCCATAAGAAAGCATTATCCAATGCTTTCCTATGGGGATTCCAGTGATGCTGGAGGTCCTTATGCATAGTGTGAGGACGTCCAGCATAGTTTAGACGACCAAAAGTCGTCTAAGAACCCGGAAGTCATTCTAGTAGAGAACTTAACCCTGCAAGGTAATTATTTCAGTTTATAAAAAGTTGGCACCCAGACCACTTCAATAGGCTGAAGTGATACGGGTGCCTACAGTGTCCCTTTAATATTCAATAATGGGAACTGGACAGGCCACTGCCCACTCCACTGCCTGCACCTGGGGCCAGGGTCTCTTTAAAAACAATTGAGGAGGGATTTGCAGAAGTCTTCCAGCTTCAATCTATTATTTTTTAACCAGGGGGGACATCCCATTTTCCACCAAGCCCATAACCATGGTCATTTGCTAATCAACATGGTGGGAGAGCGCTAAATGTGATAAGGGGGTTAGTACTTAGGCCCCAAAGGTACATACCAACTTTACTCCCTTTTTGTGAATGGGGAGCTACTGATAAGCTGAGAACATATCTGATGTTTTTAGCCTATCAGTGGCGCCCAGTCTGAGGCCTCTTGACTGAAGCCTCGGACTGGAAAGGACGTTTGAGGGAAGAGCTGACAGGCACTGTGTTAAATGGCTTTTGGTTAAAGCGTCTGTTAACTATTTAAACCATTCAAGTATGATCGCACCATAACAACTTAATTCTGCTGAAGTGGTGCCCGAAGTGTATCTTTAATAAAATTAAATAGAGTGGGAACATGCTGCATATACAATAATGTACAATTATAACTACATATAGTAATTTTACAAGGGTAATTAATCTTAGCTCTCCTGCTGTTTCTGGACTACAATTCCTTTTGGCTGTAGAGAATTGTAGGAATTTTAGTCCAATGAAAGTTGGTAGGTCCAGTATGGAAACACTGGTATAACGTTTTGGTTTATAACAGCGAAGAATAAAATGAGAAATATCCGTTTGGAAACAGAAAATTCCAATTAAGAGAGGAAAGAAAAGCAAAACAATAGATTTTAAACCAAAATTTGAAATAAAAATAATATGTTATGTTCATGCCACTTCCCCATAAACAGCAATTTATTGATCATCGTTTCCCAAAACATGGACATATTGTGTACATGCTGTTATAGTGGGGATTGCATAAATGTGACATTTATTAACTGCTCTCCTACTGCATGTAAACTTACTTTATACTTAGATGCAGTTGCCATAGTAACTGACAGGAATTTGGGGGGAAAACACTTATAAAGAAAAATTAGAAGTAAAACACACATACTATCTATGTCTGTAACAAACACAAATAGATCTATATCAGTAAATGGATTTTATCTTTTTATTTACTTAAGACATATCATGATAAAGTCTAATTTTACCCTGCCAATAATTTTATATTTACATATAGGGTTAGATAAATGGGCAATTAATGAATATATTGCCATCGATATTTAAAGAATTCTTTTCAATAATTTCCAACATTCCAACACCTGGGATTTATTTTACTAGTATTCATTTTATCTTTTGTAACACACGACAAATAAATCAAGTTACTGTAATGGTCATGTGTTCTTATTAATTTGTTATTACATTGTGATTACATGAGATTATTAGCCGAATGTTTTCTTCCTACCATATACCCTGATCAGCCACGACATTAAAACTACTGACAGGTAAAGTATATAACATTACTTGATTATATCGTTACAATGGCACCTGTCACTAGGTCGGATATATTATGCAAAAAATGTGTTTGGAAGCAGGAAAAATGGGGTGAAAGATCTGAGTGACTTTGACAAGGGTCAAATAATGATGGCTAGACAACTGGGTCAGAGCATCTCCAAAATGGCAAGTCATATGGGGTGTTTGCGGTTTGCAGTGGTTAGTACCTACCAAAAGTGGTGCAAGAAAGGACAACAGGAACCTACGTCAGCGGCATGGGTGTCAAGGATCATCGACAGGGAGCCTGTTTAGTCTGATCACAAAGAGATACTATAGCTCAAATTGCTGAAAAACTTAATGCGGCCTTGATAGAAAGGTGTCAGAACACACAGTGCATCACAGTTTGTTGCGTATGGGGCTGCGTATTTACAGACCAGTCAAAGTGCCCACGATGATCTCTGTCAACCACCGAAAGCACCTTTAATGTAAGCATCACAACTGTACCATTGAGCAATGGAAGAATATTGATGAATCGTGTCTGGTCTGATGAATCACGTTTTCTTTTAGGCAGGCCGGCGAATGCAATGTTATGCTCTGGACAATGTTCTGCTGGGAAACCTGAATGTTACGTTGACCATTGACATTGTTGCACACCATGTACACCACTGGTAATGGTGTTCCCTGATGACAGTTGATAGTTTCAACAGGATAATGATCCCTGCCACACTCCAAAAATTGGTTCATGAATGGATTGAGGAACATGACAAAGCGTTCAAAGTCTTGCATTGACCTCCAAATTCCCAAGATCTCAATCCGATTGAACATCTATGGGATGTGCTGGAACAACAAATCTGATCCATGGAGGCTCCACCTTTAACTTATTTATTCATAAAATATTTTACCAGGAAAGATACATTGAGATTTCTCTCGTTTCCAAGTATGTCCTGGGTAACTTGCAGGACTTAAAGGATCTGCTGCTAATTTCTTGGTGCCAGATACCATAGGACACATTCAGAGATCTTGTTGAGTCCATGCCTCAACAATTCAGAGCTGTTTTGGCAGCAAAAGGGGAACCTACACGATATATATAAGGCAGGTGGTTTTAATGTTGTGGCTGATCAGTGTATATCTATATTTGCTATTTTTTTTTAATTTTTGCCATAGAAACTACTCACATTTTAAGGTTATGTGCAGTAATCTATGGTCTATTCAATAAAAAGTAAAATGCAGTGAATCAAAAATATTTCCAGTTCAGCTGCAGTCACAGTGTGGTTATTATACTGAATTTTGCAGTTTGATTTTTAATTCACTATAACTGAATATTTTCCAACATTGAGAGGCATGGACACAGAATGGGTGTGCCACAAGAAATAAGGTAATGAAGGGGCAGACCTGCCTGGAAAAAGAGGTGCACTAACCATGAAAGTGGGTTATTCCCTGGGTATCCTAACAAAATAACAAAACAGCCACTAAAGTGTCCTTTTACTAAAACAACCTAAAGTGTGTGGGAGCCTGGAGTGTCCCTTTAATAATATAAACCCACCCGATATAACTAACTGTAAGGTGTGTGCGAGCTTGAAGCGTCCCTGTACCTTGGTCTCCTGGATACCCGCACTGGTCTTCTACTGAACATAGAAACATAGAATGTGACGGCAGATAAGAACCCCATCTAGTCCATCTAGTCTGCCCAAACAATATTTCAGATTTCTTAGCACCTAATCCTGACGCTCTCAGTTTGCATGGCTCTGGTTAATAGAGGTAACAGGAAGAGGAAAATGTCAGAGGTAGACTGGAAAGTCAAAGTTCAGAGGTAGACTGGAAAGTCCTAAATGGGAGAGTGACAGTAAAAAGGTCAGGAAGCCCTACTTTAATGTTTCTAGGGAAACGAGGGGAAACAGGTAACATAAGGAAAAAAAACACTGACAGTAGGGAGCCAAAAACACATGTGAAGCTAGGGTTAACTGGGTGTATAAACAAACCCCAGAGCAGAAAAGCCAATTAGATAGTTAGTCCAGACCTAGGCTAGATGCTAACCCCAGCAAAAGTGCACAAACAGGAGGTAATGATACCGGGTAAGAGATGGAGGGGGAACCAAAACCCAAAAAAGAACCAAAACCACTGTGGCTACAAAAGTCTGTCCCTATAATTACCTCGGCACCGTGGATAACCCACTAGTGCCTACCTAAAACCGTTCTCCCTGCCTAAACTAAAATTGAACTAAATCCAGAACTACTACCTACTAGTGCATAATCGTGCTACCAAGTGAACAAGTGTAAAACAACAAATAGCTTGACGCGCGTTTCGGTGTGTCAGCACGCCGTCGTCAGGAGCAACTGTCTCCCCAGCTGGGAGAGTAACATTGGGCATTTAGGTGCTAAGCTGTCAGCCCCCTGCAGCATTTTTGGGGTTCTCAGATTAGCTCCCTTTTTTGTATTATTTATTGTTCTTCTGTTGTCAAAGTTGTCAAACTAGGGAACTCCTGGCACCATAACCACCACAGGTGGCTGTAGTGGCCATGGTACTTAGAGTGTTCCTTTAAGACTCCTTGTTTTTGCTTCCTCTGGCTGGCAAAGGGGACATTGTCTTTGTGGTTTAGCTATTCAGCACCAGCAAGTAACATAACCTTTCTGAATTAATTTAATCAGATTATATCAGGTGTGCACCCAGGTAATGACTTTCTGGCTTTAATTCAGCTCTATTGTTTGTACAATGTTATAGTCCGCAGTCAGTATACATTGTGTATCTACAACACACACTCCTTCACTAAACTGCAACTTCAAAGCTAAAAGAATGTAAAAGTAAAAAAAGCACCTCCGCTAAGTAAAATAATGGGGGTTTATTACAATATTAGATCATGCATTTCATAATCCTGCCTGCCATGTTACCCATGTTTCAGACTTATTATTATTATTATTATATTTATATAGCTCCAACAAGTTCCGTAGCACTGTTCAATGGGAGGACTAATAGATACGTATTTGTAACCAGACAAGTTTGACACACAGGAACAGAGGGATTGAGGGCCTTGCTCAGTGAGTTTACATGTTAGAGGGAGTGGGGTTTAGTGACAGTAACAGAGGGATTGAGGCCCTGCTCAGTGAGTTTACATGTTAGAGGGAGTGGGGTATAGTGACACAGTAACAGAGGGATTGAGGGCCTGCTCAGTGAGTTTACATGTTAGAGGGAGTGGGGTATAGTGACACAGTAACAGAGGGATTGAGGGCCTGCTCAGTGAGTTTACATGTTAGAGGGAGTGGGGTATAGTGACACAGTAACAGAGGGATTGAGGGCCCTGCTCAGTGAGTTTACATGTTAGAGGGAGTGGGGTATAGTGACACAGTAACAGAGGGATTGAGGGCCCTGCTCAGTGAGTTTACATGTTAGAGGGAGTGGGGTATAGTGACACAGTAACAGAGGGATTGAGGGCCTGCTCAGTGAGTTTACATGTTAGAGGGAGTGGGGTATAGTGACACAGTAACAGAGGGATTGAGGCCCTGCTCAGTGAGTTTACATGTTAGAGGGAGTGGGGTATAGTGACACAGTAACAGAGGGATTGAGGGCCTGCTCAGTGAGTTTACATGTTAGAGGGAGTGGGGTATAGTGACACAGTAACAGAGGGATTGAGGGCCTGCTCAGTGAGTTTACATGTTAGAGGGAGTGGGGTATAGTGACACAGTAACAGAGGGATTGAGGGCCCTGCTCAGTGAGTTTACATGTTAGAGGGAGTGGGGTATAGTGACACAGTAACAGAGGGATTGAGGGCCCTGCTCAGTGAGTTTACATGTTAGAGGGAGTGGGGTATAGTGACAGTAACAGAGGGATTGAGGGCCTGCTCAGTGAGTTTACATGTTAGAGGGAGTGGGGTATAGTGACACAGTAACAGAGGGATTGAGGGCCCTGCTCAGTGAGTTTACATGTTAGAGGGAGTGGGGTATAGTGACACAGTAACAGAGGGATTGAGGGCCTGCTCAGTGAGTTTACATGTTAGAGGGAGTGGGGTATAGTGACACAGTAACAGAGGGATTGAGGGCCTGCTCAGTGAGTTTACATGTTAGAGGGAGTGGGGTATAGTGACACAGTAACAGAGGGATTGAGGGCCCTGCTCAGTGAGTTTACATGTTAGAGGGAGTGGGGTATAGTGACAGTAACAGAGGGATTGAGGGCCCTGCTCAGTGAGTTTACATGTTAGAGGGAGTGGGGTATAGTGACACAGTAACAGAGGGATTGAGGGCCTGCTCAGTGAGTTTACATGTTAGAGGGAGTGGGGTATAGTGACACAGTAACAGAGGGATTGAGGGCCTGCTCAGTGAGTTTACATGTTAGAGGGAGTGGGGTATAGTGACACAGTAACAGAGGGATTGAGGGCCTGCTCAGTGAGTTTACATGTTAGAGGGAGTGGGGTATAGTGACACAGTAACAGAGGGATTGAGGGCCTGCTCAGTGAGTTTACATGTTAGAGGGAGTGGGGTATAGTGACACAGTAACAGAGGGATTGAGGGCCCTGCTCAGTGAGTTTACATGTTAGAGGGAGTGGGGTATAGTGACACAGTAACAGAGGGATTGAGGGCAGTGAGTTTACTGACACAGTAACAGTGAGTGAGATTACATGTTAGAGGGAGTGGGGTATAGTGACACAGTAACAGAGGGATTGAGGGCCTGCTCAGTGAGTTTACTTGTTAGAGGCAGTGGGGTATAGTGACACAGTAACAGAGGGATTGAGGGCCTGCTCAGTGAGTTTACTTGTTAGAGGGAGTGGGGTATAGTGACACAGTAACAGAGGGATTGAGGGCCCTGCTCAGTGAGTTTACATGTTAGAGGGAGTGGGGTATAGTGACACAGTAACAGAGGGATTGAGGGCCTGCTCAGTGAGTTTACATGCTAGAGGGAGTGGGGTATAGTGACACAGAAGGTAAGGGAAGTAGATTGCTAGGATAGTATTCACTGAAGGCTAGGTGTGCTGTCTTCTTCCTGATTGTCCTTTTGTCTATGCTGCACACTATAACTTATGTTTACCTGATTTCAAGGCTGTCCCTGTTCACCTGTTTTTGCACCTTGCTCTTCCTGACATATTTATGTTCTTATCTAGAGATTAGTAGAGTGCATTTGTTTCACTCTTCCTTAAACAAATTGACTTGACTATCATAGAACCCCTTTCGATTATTTTTTGAGGGTGGTTCGTCACCATACACTGGGTCTATGTTAACCCATTACCTGCGTGGCTTATCTGGCCCCTTATAAGGTATCAGACGACGTTTTACTTCTCACTCCTTTGTGAAAACTACAAATAGCTTTACTCTGAGTCCTGAGGTATTACTTGGGGGGAATCAGTTAGTTAATTACTGAAATGTTGAAATTAAATGTTGTTTTGTCTCCTGATAAAGTCACTCAACATCTAAAAACCCAGGATCAATGAGTAATACCTCTCTAATAAGAAGTATCACGAAAGCATTACATTTCGAATGACAACTAGCATAAAAAGTCTGCATTACCAAGACAGCTAATTACAGATAACTTTTGCATACTTATATATATTTTTGAGGTAATACAGTAAAAAAACACATCTCTTCACAAAGCAGCCTTGAACACACTTCTTATGAATGAATCCAGCGTATTACTGTAATGTCCAGATTACTCAAGGATCCACTAAAACGTACCACCTTCGTTAGACTTAATTCTAAAATTTCACTCAGAACTCAAACTCTCAAGTCTTGCAGCCAAAGCCATTACTTTATTTAATTTTCGTTGTATTTATCTGTTTCTTATTTTAACATCGTATTCCATTCCCTGTAGTATTACTGTTTCACTGAAAACATATTGTACCTTCCATGCCCCACTCACTTTGTTTAATGTTGCTTTTTGTTAGTGTTGACCTTATTACTTTAGATGCGTGCATCATCTCTAATCTCTGTAACATTCCATTTCCTCTCTCAGATTACCACCTCTTATCTTTTGTTCTTGAATGCCCCTTCACCCAACATCCTCAACCCAATCACCCTCAAGAAATCTGAATTGTCTTGACCTCCATCAACTGCCACTTAATGTCCGTTCGAAACTCTCATCCACCGTACCTTCTTCTCTCCTTCTCTGGCTCTCTGCTACCTTCACCTCTGCTGCTCTCCTCTCTAAATACCGGGCACTTAATCAGCAACGGAAAGTAGGCTTCTGTCAGTGACTGTGGATGTCAGTGTGTGTTTCAAATCAGTGACATTGTGTGTCTATTATTGATTCTTGATTGTCACATCTGTGTGTTTAAGAAGCATTAATGTATATGTTACCAATACTATCAGACTCTCCCCTAGTCTTTAATCATTTAATTAGTCTCTCAAAACCCATCTCTTCAGAATAACCTATGGCCTCCCACAGTAACTTATATTTCACATACCTACCTCTAAAAAATGTAAAAAGCTCTCTCTTAAAAAGCCACACTCCAATCTCACCTTTTGCTATTTTTCACCCTGTCGATTGGTTGCTACCACATGCTGCCCCTTCCTATTGCATGTCTATACCCCACCTCTTCTAGATTGTAAGCTCTTTTGAGCAGGCTACTCATCAACCTACTGTTCCTGTAACATTTTTTAATAGTCTCATCTATTGTTAAATTTCCACCTTGATAATATTGTAAATAGCTGCGGCATATGTTGGCGCTATATAAATGATGATGATATTAATAATAAAAGAACTCGCTTGTTTTATCCGTAAAATTGAATTTGTTCCTCATCCACCATTCTGTTCAGTAGCTGCGTTTGACAGGACTGAAATATAACGTTGCATTACTGCCGCAGTACACAAAAAAAGTTGAGCTAATCCTCTTATTTCCTTGATAGAAGGGAGGGGGTATTGATTGTTATCTAGAGCAATGTGCGTCCGTCCCTTCTCTTTTTCCCTGGCAAGTTCTTTCTCGCCTAATTGAACATCAGATCTCCCAAGCACTGGTTCACAGCAATCTTGGGGCCATGTCAGGGAAACATCTCAAAACAGAAAATAAGGAATCTGCTCCGATGGACGATGACAAACCACAAGATATGTGTCACCTTTAAGTGTTTGTAGGAGATTTTTAAATGATATAGGCGGAATGCCATGTCTTGCTAGTTCTCCGAAGATGTATTATCAACTATTCAACTTTATTAGGAAGAAACCTACTAGTCTCATACCTCGTCGGGAATTTATGATAGAAATGTTGTATTTTTTTTATTTTTAACCAGTTTTTTGTCTTATTCCCATATCTGATTGGAACATGGTTTATTAAACCCAGGATTCCAGACTTGTTAAGGGTTCCGTAAAGAGAACTCTGAGGCAAAGTTGTAAGTTGTAATAGTGGCACAATCAGCAAGGAAATTTAATTTACTCTTTGAACGCTTGCAAATAATTTAAAGGGGAACATCAGAAAATTATAACATTGGTTAGAAAACTGAAAATGACTTAATTTGTGCAATGCTTTTTTTCATGTGATTCTCAGTTTACTTTTAAAAAGTGTATGAAATATTGAGAAAGTTACATCAAAATCCAGTTCAATGGAAGCACAGGCAGACATACTAAGTAAATTAGGAGCAAAATAGTAACATTGTTTAATTTTTTTCTCTCATGTTTTACGTCTTATGCGTTCTCTTTTCTGATTGCCAGGTGCAAAGTACAGATCTTATGACAAAGACTGACAGCGAGCCAAAATGGAGGTGCCCAGTTGTAGGATAAAGTGGCGTAGATATCTACATTTAATTTTATTTTTCACACCTTATATGTGATAACTAAGCATAATATGGTGGTAAGCACTGTTCCCCCGCGTGCACATACCTTTTTGAGGGAGCGCACATGTCGTCCGAATATGTGCACAGTTCCTCAATGGTGTGTCATGGAAGGCCCAGGAGGTGGCCACCTTAGGGCAGCCCCTGGAGCGGGCACTTAATCAGCAACGGAAAGTAGGCTTCTGTCAGTGACTGTGGATGTCAGTGTGTGTTTCAAATCAGTGACATTGTGTGTCTATTATTGATTCTTGATTGTCACATCTGTGTGTTTAAGAAGCATTAATGTATATGTTACCATTTATTGGGCAAATAACTCCCTTTGAAAACTCTATGGGTGACATTTCTCCATATGATGTTTGCTATTGGTGTCTGCTGGATTGGGTTGTTTGTTTCTCCTGTGTGCTTTGGACAAATCCCATCATACCAAGATAAATTTTTTGTTTTTAAGAAGAATTAATGTACATTTCACAATTTATTGGGCAAAGCGCTCATTTAGGAAATTCTATGGGTGACGTGACATCTCTCCTCCTCTCCATATAATGTTTGCTATAATTGTGTCAGCCGAATTTGATTTATCTGTAAGAAGCATTTATTATTTATATATCACAATTTATTGGACTGCATTCACGGTCAGGGCCGGACTGGGGATACAAAGCAGCCCTGGAAAAAAAATTTGTGCCAGCCCCATAAGTCACTGCGCCATATATTGTCGCGTGTAATATGTAAGGCTATGTCTTGCCAGGACAGATGATTGAGTAATATATATATTGGCCCTTTCAGGGTAAAACTTTTAATTATACAGTAAGCATACTCACATGCAGACACAGGCAATTTCACTGACATCTCAATGACACACACAAGCTCATTGATACACAGCCTCATAGACAAACAATCTTACTGATATACATCAGCTCATTGACATAAAAACACAAGCTCACTCACTAGCAGGCACACGCATGCAAGCAAGCTCTATAGCTCACTACAGGCTTTTCAACGTAAACACTGACTTTTCAGAGAAAAGGCAGTGTTTACATTGCTTCAAAGTGACACTGCTAGTGACAGTCACTCAGACGGTCACTAGAGGTGCTTCCTGTGTTAGTGCACCTACATTCAGGGCCTCCACACTCTGTAGGTGCTGAACGTTCCCCATAGAGATACATTGATTCAATGCATCTCTATGAGGAGATGCTAATTGGAGTGGCCGTTTTGCAGCCAAATGGCAAAGCATTGGATTGGCTGAGATCATCAAGCTTGATGATCTCAGCTATAGAGGCAGGGCCAGTCGAGGGAGACCAGCACGCTGCGTGGGGAAAAAAAAAAGGTGAGCAAAACACTATTTTTAAACACACATTTACACCATGACAGACACAGAAACACACATATACCATGACAGATACACACCCCATACAGACACACACACACACACACCATGACAGACCATGACACAGACAGACACACACACCCCCCATGATGGACAGACAGACACACACACCCCCCATGATGATGGACAGACAGACACACCCACTGACGGACAGACAGACACAAACATCCCCCATGGCCGGACCACCCCAGCGGACAGACACACACACACACACACACCCCGCTGGCGGACCAGGCGCACACCCCGCGCTGGCCGGACGCACCCCCCCATGGCCGGACGAACAAACACACCTCCCCATGACCGGACACACACCGCAGCCGGACAGACACACACACACACACCCCCATGATGGACAGACACACACACACACACACCCCCATGGCGGACAGACACACACACACACACACACCCCATGACGGACAGACACACACACACACCCCATGACGGACAGACAGACACACACACACCTCATGACGGACAGACAGACACACACACCCCCCCCATGATGGACAGACAGACAGACACACACACCCCATGACGGACAGACAGACACACACCATACAGACACACTATGACACAGACAGACAGACACACACGCACCATACAGACAGACACCATGACACAGACAGGCAGACACACACACCATACAGACAGACACCATAACACAGACAGACAGACAGACACACACACACCATACAGACAGACACCATAACACAGACAGACAGACACATTACTAGTACCTGCCACCAGGGGGAGGTCTTCTGGCGGCCGCTGGAGGACTTGTCCTGGCGGCCGCTGGGGGAGCTGCGCTGTCTGTGCTCTCCCGCCCTCGCGCGCTGCTGAATGAGACCGGCGCCGGAATATGACGTCATATTCCGGCCTTGATCTCCTAACTCTTGTATGAAACGAAACCAACGCAAGCTCCATGACATGAAGACCTCCCCAGCGGCAGCCAGCAGAAGTCCCCAGTCTGCCCGACCCCAGGTGCCGACGGCCCACTGGGAAATTTTCCAGTATCCCGGTGGGCCAGTCCGGCCCTGTTCACGGTTTCTGCACAAATTGGAGAAATAAAATGCTTGCCCAAATACAGTCAACAAGCTGCCAATATTATCTGTTGGCTAAATGAAAAGTAAAATTTGTTATGGATTAAATAAATTGCTATTTACTTTGGTGAGGGTGGGGCTGAAGCTTTTTGGCAAAGTATAAAGAGGTTTATCTGGCTAAATGGCTGACATTACAGTAATGTTGTTTAATTACTTATACTACAATATCCCGTAGTAATACTATATTGTAGTGAGAGAGTGAGAGAGAGGCTGTGCTGTACCAAATTAATCGAGAAACAATTCAGGGTTACATTTGCACAAACAAGAAAGAAAGAAAGAAGAATTAGAGGGAACATTGCTAATAAGTGGTAGGAATTAAAGGACCACTATAGACACCCAGACCACTTCAGCTTAATGAAGTGGTCTGGGTGCCAGGTCCAGCTAGGTTTAACCATTTTTTCTATAAACATAGCAGTTTCAGAGAAACTGCTATGTTTATAAATGGGTTAATCCAGCCTCTAGTGGCTGTCTCATTGACAGCCGCTAGAGGGCTTCCGCGCTTCTCACTGTGATTTTCACAGTGAGAAGACGCCAGTGTCCATAGGAAAGCATTGAGAATGCTTTCCTATGGACTGGCTGAATGCGCGCGCAGCTCCTGCCGCACATGCACATTCAGCCGAAGAGGAGGAGGAGGAGAGCTACCCACCCTGCGCTGGAGAAAGAGGTAAGTTTAACCCTTTCCTCCCCCCAGAGCCGGGCAGGAGGGGGACCCTGAGGGTGGGGGCACCCTCAGGGCACTATAGTGCCAGGAAAACGAGTATGTTTTCCTGGCACTATAGTGGTCCTTTAAGATTTTATCTGAAATAATTGAAAGGGGATGCCGCTGAATTGGGACGAGTGTATTTATATTTCGCTGTCCTGAATCTTTTTTTTCACTCTTTGACTTTTCCTGGATCTGTAGTAGACTTTGCCCGGCTAATGGGGCAATATTGATGATTTGTGTGATTACCCTTGTCACACTGAAAGACCTGCAATGTACAGGCCTTGATTCCTGCAGTACGTTATATTGTTTTTATTTAAACACATTGGAAGTTAAGTCAATTTTACAATACACCCATAGTAAAAATAAAATGATATTGCATACATGATGAGATGTGAAAAGGATTGGAAGTCCAAACTCATATTGTCCAATTATAGTCCCATTGTCTCTTTACTAAAACATTTAAATCAAAAAGATTCAACAGTGACGATCCCAACCAGATTTTACAGTTAATACAGGAAAACACTAGTAAACGCTAATGAGCGGGTACTTAGAATCTGCAAAATATTTCACTTTATCGCCCTGATCTCTAGCCCAGTGGATAAGCAAAAACAAGTTTGAACCTTCTTTCATGATGTCTCTACCAGGACCCTTGGCTGGGCTTATTCAATAAGCCCTTATAATACTGCTGATAGTCTCTTACTAAATGTATCGGTGTCTGGTCTCCAGCTATAGAAAGTTTAGAAAGACTCTGTTTGTTCTGTCCACTGCCAACTGCCAAGTAGTCATTTCTGAGTTCATGGTACCCGCTTCTTTCCCTCCTCTTCTGTTTCCACTTATCTTCATTCCCTTCACCTGTATGTGTTATACAACTCTTAATCTTTATAAACTAACATTACATCTGTTACCTTTTTATTTATACTTTATTATTTCAGAAACTCATGGCAATTTTATCAGTACAAAACCATCACAGCTCTGTATTTTAACAGGAGCATCCCCACATATGTTGTTTAATAGAAAAATAAAACTAGTGGGATTTATTCACAAAACCCCCCATTGTCTCCTGGTCTGGGATGAAACTCAGCTTAATTTGAATGAAACCAGCACTTTCAATACTGGGTTAAATGGTTAGCTATTTACTAACGGGCTAGTGATAAAATAAACTCCAAGTCTGGCAAAGTGTAAACACAATATTAAGATGAAATAAATAATACAACATTTAACCCAAAAAGTGTGGAGATGGTGTCTAACAAACTATGGTGGAGGAACGGGGGCTATTATGGCCAGCTTAGGGAGTTTATCCCTACGATAGAAATACACCCTGGTTAACTACACAAAATAAACTCCAGACACATACAGTTTTCAGCGGTAAATATATTTAACATCCAATAATATTAACAGCATAAATGTGCTGACAGTATGTAGCAAATCGTTGTAGATCCCTCATATCATTAAAACCAAACAAACTACCATAATCACTGAAACAGATATGTTACGCCATTAATTTGCATTTTAACCTTAGGTTAATGGCAGCTAACAGACTGCTCACTATAGCTGAATTCTAGTCCTTATCTCTCCCTTTATATATCACCCCAGTCCTGACTACGAGCGTTTTTCAACTAGACCCAAAATAGTTCACCAATTCTTTATCAACAACATTTTGTAAGATGATGGCTTTGTAACGGACTGAAAGTTTCTATTTCAAGCGGCACTGTCATGTTGTTGTGTTTTTTCTTTCACTTTTGTAAAATAATCTTGTATCTTAATTAATATATTCCACCCCCACACCCTTTCTATCTTAATGTATTCCATTCCTTGCTACTTTATTTATATTAATTATCTTATCTTCTTTGTGCTAGATCTCTAAACCTACGTGCTGCCATTTTGTTCTCCTCTGATCTCCGAAGTTTGCACATCTGAAGGAATTCTTTTGACTGATGGATTGTGGGGAAAATTAGTGAAGCAATTGAAATGGAACTTTGCTAAAGTTCTGCCTGTTTTCAAAAACGTGCTAGAGATCACACTCCCCATGAGAAAAAGTAGTCTCTACTTTCACTTATGTATAAGTTAAAAAAAAACTAAGATGAATTAAAAAAAAAAAGTAAAAACAAGGGGAAAAACAGAGGGACAAAAAAGGATTAATTTAAAAACAAAATTTATATACTATTCTAAAACACATGCTACGGTAGATAGAATATTAAAAAATGGACTACTTCTTAAGGGTTCTTGGAACTAAGCACAACTATTGAATAGAGACATTTCCACATCAATAAAGAGAGACACCCCACCTCAATAAACGCTATTGATTTACTTATGGCAGTAAGTAGTGCACCAATAATAAAAACACACTAACATTTTAGGGAAATGCCATGATTCTACAATGCTCTTGGCACTCTCGGACACTTGGGCATTTTTTCTATAGTGCACTGCAGGTTTTAAATTAATTGACATGGAGTGTGTAGATACATTATTATCAGTAAAAACACACATCCAGTCTTCAAATGAGATATTTTGGATTTGATTGGTAACATCATCCAAAGTATATAAATAACATTTTAAAATATATTAAAATATTTGTAATACTTTTCTTTGAACATAATAAAAGCTATATTGAGATATGTAATTCACATAAGAAGGCTCATAAACATGGATTTATATTATAGGATTAGAAATGTGTTAATCATATTCCTCATGTTTCCGAAGTCTTGACTTTTTTTCTTCTTGTCGACGTCTCCACGCTTCGATAATATCGTCATCATTCGTTTCTTCTTCTGCCACTTTTGTCTCTTTGGATCGAGCTCTGAGATGGGCCGAATATGACATTTCAGCTCCGTCATTTTCTTGTTCCACCTCCGCATCTTCATATCCGGCAGAAGACTTTTTGAAATTTCTTCTGCTGACAAAATCACCTGTATCTGAGTTATCTGAATCACCAGAGGGCTCATGGGGATACATTCTAGCTGGCCTATTCTGTACAAAACTATTATTTTCTAAATTACTGCTCTCACACGAATATTCACCAGAGTTTGGGTCAGGGCTGCTTTTTCGGTCCTGTTCATTGAACTTGGAAGTTCTGCCATGGTAACTCTCTTCCTCAGATGACACTGAAAATCTAGACCTGGATCTGTCAGTGTCTTTGTTACTTTGGAAAGATGAAAATGAATTACTGTCTTGTTCTGACAGGTTACTGGAATATCCATAGCCATTCATTTCAGTATTTACTTCTTTCTGGGCTTTAGATCGTCTTGAATAGCTTTCAGAAATGTTCTCCTTCTGTGATGTTGTCCTCCCTTCAGTTTTAACCTCGCTAAGCCATCTACTTATATTTTTTTCCAACTCAGAAGTCGAAGTGTTGGCATTTGTTAAATAACTAGAGTAGGAAGTAACTTCACGATTCTTCGAAGATGTAGAACTTCTCAAGTTTGTGTTTGACACAATTTCTTGTTTTTCTTCATCCTCCCCATTATCTTTGGCCTTTTTTTTCTTAAACAAGTAGCTACGCTTATTATCACTTTCAACTTTTTCTTTTCTATAGCGAGTTAACTTTCCACTTAGCTCCTCTCTAAGTTCACTTTCTTTCTGGTTAAGCTTCTTCAAATCAACTTCATCTAAAAAGAGACTATGAAGAGGGACACTTGTCTGTGTAATTTTTCTCTTTGCACTTGATATGTTCGTGTTTGAACTTAATGATGTATTGTAAGACATTACTGAATCAGTACCTTTAGATTCCCGATTCTTCAATAAAGAACCAGATAAGCAAGAGCCCCCGGCCCCACTAATTAATGACATCTTATCATCATCTACTCTTCGTCCATGTTCTCCAGATGCCATGCTTAAAACTGAAGGTGCTCGAGACATCATCATTATTTCATTTTGTTTTTGTGCAATGGTTTCACTAACCACATTGGTAATCCAATTCTGAATGCTGGCTATGGAAATTGCATCAACCGGTCCAGGTGGCATGTTCTGTGGCAATGTGGCAGGTGTATTGACTTGACTGGCAGTGCTTCTTGCCTTAGATGTTCTAGATGCATTGCTCTTCATGCTCAATACAGAAGCTCCATCGTTAACACCAGTGACTGAAGGAGCACTTTGGAAAAATGCAGAAAGAGGGATACTTCCACTAAGTGCACTTTCTGTCTCCCAACCACACATAGACTGGCTCTCTTCAAGGTTCTGTTTGGAACGTTCTATTATCTCCTCTCTCCTCTGCCTTCTCTTTACTGCAGCACTGTCTTCACCTTTTGTAAGTTCGACAATTTCGTCTTTGTTTTCATTGCCTATTTTCTTTTGCTGCTTGATCTTCCATGACTGGTAAGCTGTTAGATCAATATCAGACTTACTAGAACCTTCAGCTTCCGTTTGCTCAGAATTTGCAACTTTATTTTGATTATCAGAAGTCTCTGAGTCCTTTTTATGGAATCCAAACTGGATTCTCTTGACTTTCCATCTTTCTAGTGCAGTAAGTTTGTGCTTGTTCTTCTTGCAAAAGTTGAACAAAGAACCAGTTTCGGACAAAACACTTTCCTCATCTATATCTTTGTTTTCATTTTTTGTTTTTTGTTCAGACTTCTCTTTAGCTTCCTTTTCAATTTCCTGAAGCCTCGTATTCCACATGTCCCACGTGCTATCTGTACATACTGAATCAGAACGACCTCTGCTCGTTCTGTTGATTTCACTCAATTCGAGTTGCTGTTTGAGAAGTCGAATATCTTCGGAGGTCACACTCTCCATGTCGCTTATCTCACTTGGTGTGTACCTTCCCCCTCCTATCAGGGAATTTGCATCATCTTCAAGTCCTGTTGGTTGATACTTTGCAGTCTGGCGCTGCCAGTCATGTATCCTCTGCTCCACATAATCATTGCTTACATTTCCTTCTTCGGGAAAAGCTAGCCCTTGTTGATTTACCTTTTTTGGTACTTCTCTTGGGGGGAGTCCCTGTTTTTTTCTCCATTCTTCATATAACTTCTCCTCCTCATCTTCATCAATAAGGGTTGGCTGTTTAGACACCACACTCGACTTTTCCATTAGACTCATGGCACTTCCCATCACACTTGTGGTGTCTTCCTCCTCAACAATAATAGAGTGTACTTTGGCTCCCATTGTGCTTTCCGCATCTTCTTCTTCCACTATTATAGAATGAGCTTTGGCTTGGACCACAGAGCTTTGACTGCTAGCATCATCTGAATATTCTCGCTCCTCTAACAGCACCTCATTAAGTACACGTAGCTGCATAATAAATCCATCATTAGGATATATGGCCCTTTTTTTGCGTATCGTCATCAGAGCTTCCAAGATTGTCATGTGATGGAAAATCATCAAATATGCAGCAACCAGGATCGCTGATCTACTGCTACCCATTTCACTGTTGACTAAAACTTTACCTGCAAGAAAATAATGAAGACAGTTATTGTTTTGAATGTTGAATATAGTTGAAGTAAATCCATAGTCTCAAGAAAAATAATGCTCTACTTGTGGTCAGTATTTCCCGTTCATTTAATTTGTACATTTCAGTTATCCCCTAAATCAGTTTTGGGCAACATATTGGGTTCAAGGGGCCCAAAATTATCACAACTAGCCGTTGATGAGAGGTGCTGGTAATTAGATATTCACCCTTAGTAAGCGTGCCATGGACTCTCAAGTGAGACTTCTCTCAAAACTTGGCTGTCAGAGCTCTCTGGTTTGCTGGGTTACAAGTCAAGCAACGAGAGTGCTTTTACTGATGCGATGCAATAGCTGACACACAATGGAAAAGCCATTATAAGGTCTTTCTCCTCTATGAGAGCTCAATCTGCAACAAGCTCTCGCAGGGCAAAGATAGATTAATTTTATTGTTTTTTGGGGGTATATTTTCTCCTTTTTTTATTTTTGCAAATTGATTTTTTTAATTTATATTTTTATGTCATTAGTTGCATTGGGAATTATGGATTTTATTTTGAAGGGGGGTGCACAAGCCACTATTTGTCCACCCCACCCCCATTGTGTAACTATTTAGAGCCTCCACCTTCTGCCCTTGGGTAATCTGTCCACCTCTAATTATTCATTTTAATGTCCACCACCTGATACTGGCTGGTGGGAGAACAGAGTTTTTAACTATTGCCAAGGGTTTCTTCCGCCTGCTTCCACTACCAGCTTGCAAATAGTTTGGATGTTTATAAATCTGGGCCCGAATTTGAAGCATTCAGTCTTCATTTCAGCCATCCAGTGTCGTCCATTTTCGGATGTCAGACGTTGGGGCCTGAATTCCAAAATCTGGACACTGTTGTATTGCATAAGCAATGTCTAGACTTTGCAGTCCGAATGGCCCCGTATACAGCCAGATGGTTTTCCCCCTTTCAAGACAGGGACATTTGGACTTTAGTTAATAACCCATAGAAGAACTAAAATATTGTCAATATCAATCATTATCCCTCGTATACATATCTTAACATGGTTCGACCTCACTGACAGAGTTCATACGTTAAATATGGGCATTTTTGTGGCTGCAGCATAAACCGACTCGGGTGAAGGACCTTCCTCTCAGACAGTTGGAATTCCCCGAGGCTGACTGACGTGTTGTATAGAAGGTCCCCATATTCTTCCCTTCCCCTCTCTTCATCTAAGCTTCTTTCATACGTAACACTGTATCACACTTTGGGTTGTTAAAGTAACCTTTAGCTCCTTATATAAACCTTTTTATATGGTTTTTCCTCTTTGTCCTATTTGCTATGTATGTTCTATGGCTTACGTATCTGAAGTGTTGACCAAAAAGAGTAGCCAAACTGAACGTTTAGCTGACTTTTTTCAGTTCAGCTATGTTTACCTAAATTTGAAATTCACTTTTAATTTTCACTTGAATAACCCTGAGAATGTTTAAAAAGCAAAAAGGGGTAAAGAATACAACATCACATTGACCTTTTGAAATATTCAAAACTTGAGCAAATGTGCTAGATTTCTACTAACAAGGCTTTTATTTTGGCTTTCTGTGTTGTGTGTATGAGGAAGCTGTGTGTGTGTTGTGGGCTGTGTATGTTCCTTGTATGGGAAAACTGTGTTTGGTGTGTGTGTGTGTGTAGATCGTGTGTTTGTAATAAGCTGTGTATGTATTGTATCTTTTTGTGCAATGCTGTGTGTATGTTTTGTGTGTGATGGCTGTGTGTAAACTTGAATCTATTACAGGTTTTTGTATTTTCAGTGACATTTTGTAATTTTCTATTTAAAGTTGAAAAAAATTGTTTTTGCCCTGCCACTCTCTACCTCTTACCTCTCAAGGAGGAGAGAAAAGTTGCTTCCTCATAGTCCAGTGGACGGAGCTTGTGGTCTGTACCTCCAGTGGGTGCAGGCCAATTATCTTTCCAATACAATGCCCCTCATTGACTCATTCACTGTAAATGAGGGAGCATTGGCTGCAATCTGCACTCTGCGATAGCAGGTGCAGACCAGAAGCTCTGTTGTTATAATGAGAAATTTTGAATTTCCTGTTTGCTTGTAAGTCTGCAGAGTTTTCCCCTTTCTGGCCAACACTCCAGTTAAATGACTAGTTAGGCTTTATGCTTTAATCACACATTGAAGGACAACGTGTTCAGATATTGTGAGGCACAGTACATTTTTATCCAGTTTGAGAGAAAACTCTCCATAAATTCACTGTCTGCTCCACAGCTTTTGCAATAACTCCACTCAGCTCAATTCATGTTTAGCAACGGCGGGCCTAATTTCTTTTTCTATTTTTTAAACTAACTCCAATATGTTTACCTGACTGCTTCTATCCATCACAGCCCCTCTGGTGCCTACTTTCTACAAAGCAGAGTCACCCAATCCCTAAATATAGATTGATTCTCTAAAATGTAAGTTTTGGTGAATGAAAAAGCTAATCTGTTAAATTTAAGACGTGAGAGCCAATTGCGAATGTACTAAAGTTGGAGATTAAAAAAAAAAAAAAAAAATCTACTTTGCTTAAATTTCGTAATTCCAGTTTTAGGTCCATCCCCATTTACTGTTTAACCCCTTAAGGACACGTGACATGTGTGACATGTCATGATTCCCTTTTATTCCAGAAGTTTGGTCCTTAAGGGGTTAAAGAATAGACCCCTAAACACATGCCCTCTTCAGTTATACAACACTTCCGAAAATGTTACAGTTTAATAAAATAACAACATGGACTTATAAGGTCGATACATAATGCAACCTATAGTTAGGATATAATGTTTCAATCTAGTGAAAAAATACTGCAAGTTGTTTGACTTTATGATGTGATTGTCCTGTGTGTTGCAAATCGTACAGTATATGTGATTTGTGAAATAAATTAATGAAACTTGTATTGAAGTTGCCCCAGCCGTTCCCTGAATACAAGAATAATTCCTTTCTAATAGCACACAGTCAATTATTCTTTCTTTCTTTTTTAATAAATCTACAGTAATGTGTCTAACTGTGTGTCCCTTGGTTTAGCTGCTGTTAAACTTTGATAAATAGCGTCCATTGAGAACCACGATGCCCAGGAAAAAAGTCCTCGGTGTGAACTGAGCTTTATAATGGTATTTTGTGAAGCCAGCGAGGCTGACCAGGAGACTTTTATAAAGACGTCTCTAGGAATAAATACAGAAAATGAAGTATATTAAAAAAACAAAAAACCTGCAAAGTTTTTCTCTATTAAATGCATTAAAAATAATGTTAGTTTGCCTAGCAACATGACTTTGACATCAGAGGGCTGCCTTCCACCGCTCCTTCACATAACTCCCAACATTTTAAAACAGAGAGACGGACTATTTCATTTACGGAGTGTGGCCAGGGGCGGATTGTTCTGAGAAATTCTAGGGAAATTCCTAACAATATATGCAACTGAAATGTAATTTATAACAAGAACAATGTATCTTATTACACAGACTAATTACTAGACACATTTATTGTAGTTTAAAGACACATTACTGGGAGTACTATTGCTGTGGAGCTCTGTTATATACTCAGACGCATTACTGCGAGTATTATTGCTGTGGAGCTCTGTTATACACTCAGACACATTACTGGGAGTATTATTGCTGTGGAACTCTGTTATATACTCAGACACATTACTGGGAGTATTATTGCTGTGGGGCTCTGTTATACACTCAGACACATTACTGGGAGTATTATTGCTGTGGAACTCTGTTATACACTCAGACACATTACTGGGAGTATTATTGCTGTGGAGCTCTGTTATACACTCAGACACATTACTGGGAGTATTATTACTGTGGAACTCTGTTATACACTCAGACACATTACTGGGAGTATTATTGCTGTGGAGCTCTGTTATACACTCAGACACATTACTGGGAGTATTGTTGCTGTGGAGCTCTGTTACACAGACACATTACTGGGAGTATTATTGCTGTGGAGCTCTGTTATACACTCAGAAATCTTACTGGGAGTATTATTACTGTGGAACTCTGTTATATACTCAGACACATTACTGGGAGTATTATTGTTGTGAAGCTCTGTTATACACTCAGACACATTACTGGGAGTATTATTGCTGTGGAGCTCTGTTATACACTCAGACACAATACTGGGAGTATTATTGTTGTGGAGCTCTGTTATACACTCAGACACATCACTGGGAGTATTATTACTGTGGAGCTCTGTTATACACTCAGACACACCAATAGAATGGAGCTCTTAGAAAAAAGGAACATTAGGAGAGAAAAGAGGGTCAGAGGAAGATATGAGTTCATACTTTCGACGCTGGGAGATATGAATTAGCCTTAGAAACACTTTCTTTGCAGATCTAGACAGTAAGTTCTGCAGAGCAAGGCACTATATTTCCAATGTGATTTAATGTCAGATATTTTATATCCCAGGGTTTAGAAGCCAGAGCGGGAATATTTGTATTTTGTTGATTTTTAACCAGTTTCGCTTCCAGGTGTATTCTGCACGAACAAACTAAATACTTATGCTACAGGCGAGCTCGGGGGGAAGCGTGTCTCTCGAATTTCCCAAAATGGAGGCTCTGTGTAGTGTGCTAAGTAAGTGACCGTGGGTTTCAGGCACAGGGTGCCGTTTTTGTGTCTGTCACTGTCACAAATGACAGATAAAAAATTATCCAGAGAGATGCAGCTGTCAGGGTGCCCGGGCATTATGGTACTTCGGAACAGACTGCATCACTCCCAGGAGACAAAGCCTCCTCCGTGAGTGACAGTAAATTTCACATTTCAGGCCAAAGTAGTGGAACCTCGAGTATAGCTGACTTCTGAGTTTTTCCAATTTAACTATTTTGGCCTTAAATGTGAAATCCACTTGGAATTCTCAGTTTAGCAAATAACCCTGCAAACGATGTTGCTCTGGCCTGTCTATAATTGATGGGAGTTGCTAAATACTTTATTCCAACCATAATGCCTTTTGCTTAATCCTTAACCTTACTATGTAACACCCGTACCAGAATTTGTTATTGCTTCCAGATTACTCACTTAAAAAATATTAAACATCAGTTAAACCCCCATCCACCCATGGCAGTTAAACTGAAGGCGTCTGAGAAGTGAGAGTGGTCTGGCCCGGTTCTATGGGTTCTGTATGGCTCTTTAAAAGACTCCAGGCTGAGTGAAGCAAAGCTCCATCCTCAGGCTCCCTTGCAGAGCTTGGAAAGGCAGAATTTTTTTATTCCACCCTTGCAGCAACACAGGGCAGTGGTGCAATGCACCGCTCGCATGAACGAACCAGATAAATTATCACAGCAACTACAATAATCTACAGCAGCTGCTTCTAGGCTCATGTCAGTCATTTCACAGCATATATTTGTGCTGTTAGAATTCCAGTATACCACTAAAATAGTTTTAATTTCAAATGAGGTGTCACATGTCTAGACAGCTGACCTCAATGGCACAGGATAAAATCTTGAATAGGTAACAAAATCATTAGGGTTAGCTCCCTCTCCCCACCATAAATACATAGACAAGCATAATACCCCTTAAAGGGAAACCATCACTTCTCCAGAAACTACACCATCAAATGAAATATTGAAAATCATCTATCACTTGCATTAGCATACTACGTTATGTGTCATAAAGATTTAGGAAATGACAATCCAGATTAATGCTGGCACGGTCATGGCACACAATGCAAATGAAAAAGAGAACAGAAACATTGTATCGCTTTCTCCATTAACTGTGTTCAATAGCAGAAAGGGGAAATATTTATATATTTATAACAATAAATTACAGTAAGCCAAGATGGAGGCGGCCAGTTTCAGGATAAAGGTAAATTCAGAGGTGTGGATTACTACTTTTAATTTTATTTTCAAGACCACACAAACAGGTATTTGCTAAATATAGTGAGAAGTAAACATAATATTAAAAGTCAGAGGAAGTAAGAGCTCCTTTTCAAAGCTCGTTAAATAACAGTAGTCACTTTTACCTCTGCGCTACCATCATAAAGACCATAAACAAAAAATAAAAGATTTATGAATTTTCCAGTAATTTGGAAAACACAATCTATCGGTCAGCTGTACTCTTATTAACTGTATTTATACTACAGGCGAACCAAAGAGTTTATTATCCTATCGCAAAACAAAATAAACGTATTACAAAAATAAGCAGAATTTGTATGTAAGATTAGATCAGCAGACAGATCGTAGATACGCAAACTTGATGCTTGTCTGAAAGTTCTATTGATAGTAGTGTCATGCCAAAAGCATGAGTTGGTGTTTGATGTGTGTTGAGATATGTTGAGTTGTTTCTTTGTAAACCTTGTGATGACATTTATTGTGGTCTTTGATCTTGCACCAGGCCTAGACCATAAAACATCTAGATAGCCATCACCAGAGCTGGACACAAGGAACTGCATAGAGTGGGCAATAAACCACCAGACCAACCCCCACTGATCCCCCCCCAGGGGTCTGCCCACTGAGCAACAACTAGGTTAGATATATAATGAGGGTGCTGGGCTATCCAGGGAGTTCTTCATTTTTTCTTTTGTCAGCAACTTCTAGGAGACCTGTACCATCTAAGACTCCCACAAGAATTCTATATGGGGTAACTACATGTAAGGAATTTCTTGTGTTTTCTCCTATTTTATTTTATGTACTGTTTTGCAATTTGTTATCTGTATGTCATTTATTTCTGTATTTTGTACTCAGCACTGTGAATCCTTTTTGTCAGATTAAATGTTTACTTAATCAGCTTGTGCCTCTGTTCTCTATGAACTTCACTCTCCAGAGGAAAGCTCAGGTAAACACGTTACCAAAAAGGGTTAACTATATATGTTTTATCAGTAAAAGTAGAACTGTGATACTATAATTCTCCTGTGTGTGGGGTAACCTAAGACGCCCAGGTTTAAAAATCTTGGTGGTGGCAGTAAAGTGTGTACTAGGGGATTAGTGTAGAAGGGATTGCAGGGGTTAATTGAGTGGTTGCTGGGACTAGCAACAGGTAACCAGGGGTCTGGTGTCATTAACCCTGTCACTTCCACACTCTCCCCACTGTTTGGGCTGGGCCTATAGCCCACGCTCGTGACAAGTAGATTGGCTTATAAATTAACTTGCTTTATTTGTAACAAGCTGTCATTTCATTGTCAATGATACAGCCACCGTATCAGCTCAGCATTTATTTCTTTTTTAGTATAAAATGTTTTGTGATTTATTTTGTAGGTGTTTCGTTTCTTGTTAACACGTATATGTCGAGAGCGGTTTATCCCATTGGACACAAACATTGTATCAGTCAATGTTCCTTTACATCCAGAGAGCTATTTTCGGGAAGGTTGCACAGTAAGCAGCGTTATGTTTGCCTTATTGTATGAGGCACAGCTAAGACATTAATTCTAACTATTTGGGGAAAACCAAAACCAGCAGTTTCTCAAAACGGTATTATTATATTCACTGTTATTTTTATCCATTGTTATTGTAAGTCTGAAAATAAACCCCAGTGTGATTCATCGACACAGAGCTCCAGGTTTGTCAAAGACCAGTAGTTTATTTTAATCCAAAATCCGAGCAGTGAGGCCCTGCTGGAGGAGAAGGGGCCAATGTCCATTTTGTTATGTATTTAGAATATAAAAGTTAATGCGTGCGTTCTGAGTTCTGCTTTAGGGAGAGGGTAAAAGGGGACTTTGTAACTGAAATGTAAATCTAAAAGTAAGACGATACATGATACGAATGTGGAAGCTACAATAGATAACGTACGGTTTGGGTTTTTCTTTGTTTTTTATATTGCAAGGATACGGAGTAAAGATCTGATTTCTGTTTGCAGGTTTTGTTGCTGTTATTTGTCCCAAGATACAGATAAAACGTAAATAATTCTCAATGTAATTTTTATTGTAAAATACTTTCTAAATAAAAAAATTAAACAACAATTATTTTGACATTGTTGCCTGGGGGTCTTGTCTCATTATGTTGAATCTCTGTGAATGTGGTTGTGGCATTCTGGGCACATTGTTGGTTATGTGTAAAGGATAATACGGCAGCAATATTTAAAAAGTGGAGCAAATAATCGGAACATTCCAATGTTTCCACGGTACTCCTCCATTTTTAAAAGTTTGCCCTAAATCGTTTTGATAAAAAGGATCTTAGAAGCACAAGGGCTTTGTCTGGTTATTGCCGGACTAAGCAGACTAGTTTGCTAAACAGCACAGTGTAATAAGTTGCCAATTAACAGAAGTGACGTAATAAAAAAAATATATATATATATCAGGTCAAATGGGTACATTTTCTGCCCTTTGTTTGGGCCTGAAGTTTGTAAAGTAAGTTCTCAATGCACAATACATTGTTTAATGGTTAGACACGCATTCTTGCCAGTGGGCCCTCATTACCTTTCATTTCTGCTATTTTGTTTACAACGCTATTTAAGAATTTTTACTTAACCCTATTGTACAGAGCTGTTGCACTTGTTGGCAAATAATATTAAGGAAACGGATTCTTTTTTCATATATACTAATATCTCTGTGTATAATTTGAGCAATACTTGTCTGCACAGCACATAAACAACCTCTGGCACTCACACAGTACATGTTACTACCTCTGTATGTGAGAAGAGCTTCGTCAAGGAACTCAGCAGCCGGTCTTAAGAACTTTGAGATGTCTGAATCGGGGAAATCGTCAACTTCTACACCCATGTACTGGATCTCGGTGCCAGAGTAGAATTCAGGTCCTGTGAAAACGGTGGTATTATGTCCCGCATTCAGGACATGAGTTATACCCATCCTCTTTAAACGCCCTTTATTGACCGCAACACTCCTAGAACAGCGAATAAACAGAACACAGTGATTAAACTAACGCACTAACCTTACGCTGTACAAATTAAGCTGCTGACAATGGTCTAGACACTGAACATACAAAAAGGACAATATTCACAGAGCACAGGAGGGAGTGAAAACTGACTGCTTGCCCTTTAATATAGAAAGATATTGCACGCTGCCTGGTGTTTAGCACTTAGCATAGTTAAATATCATTTAAATCTCTGTTTATATTATTCTGCTGGAAGTTTACATTAACCGTATATTAGCCATGGTCTCAGACTACTCAGCTTGTACTACAGGATTCAGCCACAATGTACAAACAAAACAAAGAAAAACAACCCACCTGCTCACTATAAAAGAAGGTCCTTAGTGCCTCAACATTGCCATAAAGTGTAAGCACCCCTTCGACTACTTACAGCAGCATTAATGCAAATAAAATGTTAAACTTTAAATAACCTTATTCTACTCTGGCACAGTTAATTGTTATAACTCACTTTTCAGCAATGAAAACATTGGGCCAGACTTCGTCTACACAGTTCAGTGGTGATTCCAGATGGTCTTTAAGAAGCTCTCTCTGCAGGTCCAACACACAGGGAGTGTTGAACAAACTTCGGTCATCGATCTTCTCCTTCACACGGTTGTATAGGTCCTCCACAAGCAGCTGCTCTGCCGACTCCAACATCCGCGGACATACGGTGTCCACTTTGACCTCTTTGTGTTTCAACTCTAGGACAGAAGGTCACCAATAGTTAGAGGCTCTGGGAGATCACACAGATTGTCCATACATAAATAAATGTACGATAATAAACTGCAAAGCTTTTTCCAATGTCTATTCAAAAACATTGCCATCCTGACTCATCCAGAAGGAATTCAATGTCATAAATGTAAGTTATTTTTTTATTTATTTTTGTCTGTCTAGCAGGAGGGAGCAGGAGATCCACACTGTCATTATTGATCTCTTTCCTTGCTCCTTTGCATGCCACTCTGCCAATCATGTGTGGTACTAAGATTTAGGGTCACCATCAAGGAAGTAAAGCTGGAACTCATGCAACAGGCATGACTCGCTCTTGTGCTTGGGACAAGCTACGTGCAATGAACTATGTTACCTGGAATTATGCATTGACATCACTTTAAGGTGGAGTTTCATGCCTACCTAGAGATTGGCAAAACTTGCCCCAGCATCAGGAACTATTAGTGAACTCAACATGAACGAGTCTAACTGGCAGTTCAAGGAGTTAGCACCTACCCAGTAATGTTGAAAGGAACACTCCAAACACCGTAATCTCTGAAACCCACTGTAGTAGTTTTGGTGCCAGGAGTGTCCTGGGCCCTCCCTGTGTTAGCAGTCAAACCATTTGACAATCTACCTGGGATCTGCTGGGCACTCACCACCATCTCCTGTGTAGCTGGAAGCTTAAGCAAGAAGCTTCCATTAGTTCTACTGAACTATGCCCTGCTCTCAGCCAATGACCACCTCCATGTAAATGCTTCAAATGGACCTGATTTGCCCCAGGTAAGTTTCCAGTTTGATTACTTATTCTGGGAGGGCACCAGGGCACTCCTACTTGGAGTGCTCCTTTAATAATGTTTACACCAATTATAAAATGTGATATACATTGCCATGTATATAAAATTAAATTAAAGAACATTGTTTTATAAATACAAGTATGAACATGATAATAAGGATTTTTATTTTTTTTTCAAGATTTCTGCTCTTGTACTGTTACTTTACACATTTAATAGCAAATTCACACATCAATGAATTTTAGGAAATAAAAAAAATAAAATAAAAATAACAACTTATTTGCTAAAATCACACCAAAATAACCAAAATCTTTTCCAATTCCCATATATATCTTGCTTGATTAGACTTTATATTATATTTTCAGTCTACAATAATTTTCCTGTTTAGTGAATATAACAATTAAAAAAAAATGTGATAAGCACTTATCGTGTTTTATAATGAATAGAAACATATAATATATTAATGTGTAGATAGTGTGGTGCTATAAAACATGCATCAGCTGTAGAATATATTTTTGAAAATATGCATCAGGAGAAAAGGCTTATATATTATTTTATATTATATTTTATTTAATCATATTATATTAGAGCCTGCTCTAGAGCATTATTACAGAAGAGGTAAATGGTGATCTTATCGGTATGACATTAGTGATATTATGATGTCATACACTGAGCCATGAATTATCTTGAATTCACTATAACAGTGTTTACCAAACCAGTCCTCCCGACCCACCAACTGTCCAGGTTTTGTCAGTTTCTCCACTTGAATAAAAAAGGGAAATACAAAAATCCTGGATTGTTGGTGGGCCATAAGGACTGGTTTGGGAACCACGGCTCTAGAGAATTTACACCATTTAGACCAAAATAGCTGAATTTCGAAACAAATATCTCCAATTCATATGTGTTACCAGTTCCGCTATTAGGGCACAAATGTAGCAACTCCATAGTTCATTCCAAAAGGTTTACGGTTTAGTTAATAAACCTATGGATTTTTCTTCTTGGTGTCTTTTCATCAATAAATTGCATCTGGTCAATTTATTATGATGTTCAGAAAAAATCAAAAAGTCTTCCACATGTTTCGGGATGATCTTTTGAATGTGTTTATTCTCTTGTAATAGGGTGATTTCCAAATAAAAACCCTGGATTTATTCTAACCCTTTGTAGGAATATAGAAAACCTAATTTTAACTCTAAGGTTTCTAGAATTAAGTAAATGGCTTTCTCTCTGCTTTTCAAATAGTTAAAAGATTTTTAGCATCTTAATTGAGCTCCATGAAATAATTCTGCAATTTGCCATTCCTGGAGACATTGGGTACTTCAATTTTAAGGGACACCCTTTATATTGGTTCACTGACTAAGTGTTTTAGAGATACTCTGTTTATCTGGGTTGAGGGAGAGGCAGCCGATCTTGCCCCCATTTTCGAGTCAGAACAGAGTCCCATTTCTCCGACTGCCGGTAAGGGTTATTCTGGTACACTAACCTTCGCTTATCCTCGACCTACATATCGTCAGTGCCACTGAGGCCCTCAACAGCTGAGTGAAACATTGTCTGATGTGACATCCATAATGCTACATGCTTCTCCGACACCCAAGGCTTAGTGTCTCCAATTATGGCTCGGTTGGACGAGGTGTTCACCGCTTTTTTGGTTAAAACTAAACTGCTGACCGCAGCCTATCGTGATTAAGGATCAAGAACACATCAAGAACCCGCCGCAGTGGGTAAAGCAACCATCAGCAGACACTACCCTCTGCTTCCATACCCACGAGGAGAGCACGCAGTCCATTACAAAAAACGTCCCTACCGCAAGTTTGGGTCCTGCACAGTGGTGGAACTTGCTGCATTGTGGAGGCCTTGTTTCTACTCAATAGTGCAGTGCCTGGAGGTAGCGGGGAATGGATGGAGCCTGAGTCTATTTCAGTTGGAGCGCTGGTGTGTACCTGATTCCAGGGTGGTCTGGCTGGTCAGTGGACCGTGGGACTTTTCTTGGCACTCAGATGGGACTGGCTGATCTCAGCTCAAAGATCAGGACACTGTCACAGGCATCTGGCCTATTCTCCCTACTGCTATAGGGACAAATCACTGCAACACGGCTACTTAGGCCACGAGTTTTCTGCCTTGTGTCACTTTGCATTTACATATGTTTATTTGCTCCTGTTATATTGGTCCAGTTCTAATTATTGTTGTTCAACTTTATTGTTAATATCCGAGCATACTACGTTGTCTTCCTTCTTAAGCTTATTCGAGTTATAACATATATCCTTATAACACAAAAAACCCTCAGTCCACTTAAAATGTGTGCAATCTATTTCTATGCTATCATGTGTTTTTCTATGAGCATTGCGTCATGTATGTATATATATCCCACGCTTGTGGATTGAGATTAAAAAAAGTTAAAAGTTCTCTTCTTCTGTCCAGCTGCATTGACAACAAGACTTGTCCTTCCCAATTTGTCTCTTCAACAAGTCATCTGCACGGGGCATTTCTACCAGTTAATTTATTACACTGTCATACTGTCAAGGTTACTTCCTTTTTATTCACCAGGTCCTTCACCGGGTCCTTGGTCTGCAGAGATGTAACACGTCACAATTAATGCTTCCAGCTCACAATTATCCATAATATGCCCGCAAATTGAGGCCCAAACTGGTTATTGTCAAGAAATGTGAAGCGACATCATTCTTTGACCTTGAGTATGAACCCAGACTTTCTCAGGAAGAATCCTTTTGAAAACAAATTTCAGAATACCGAAGAGATTACTTGTTGTTAAATATGCGTTTGGAATAAGGGACATTTATCCAATACAGAGGATAGGGTTTGGGGTATTCAGACAGCATTAGAAGTAGTTAAGTATTTTTAAAACAGCACATTTGGAGACATTCTAATGTGAATGATAATTATTCAACCTGCATTTTTTTCACTTTTAAAGCTTCAGGAAATCTGTGAATGTCTTTATTACGCTAATCTACATATTTACTGTTCAGTGAAAATAATTTTAATGCATTCTGATTGGATGAAAATATTAAGGAATCGAGTCACAAAAAAGGATTGACATTGACAATGAGTTGACGCATGACTTTTTTTACCTAATCAGTTGGAGTTAAATAAAATACGCAGTTCATTTAAATATGAAATGTATTTATCTAATTGTTGCAGTCAATGATCATCTGATGACATCTTGCTCTTCGGTGAACGGACCTCAAGAAACCATAAGTGTACATGGTTTCCTCTTAGGTAGCCCTGCTTTCATTTCTCTGCAATCCGTGGCTTCTTACAGCAGTAAAATGCAAGAAGCATATCCCATAGTTTTTAAATGTCTCCCACTCATCTTATGTTAAGACATTAAAGACCTTTTAACGTCAAAAGAAGGAAAGCACCAATGGGCACAGGTGTATGAACACAGGTGTGTAGTAGGAGAATGTATCTAAATTAAATGGGTTACCTTCATTGATAATCTGCTTAGCAGCCACCGATGACGAGAGGTGGATGGGCTCCATAAAGATGCTCTCCGTATAAGCGTCTGATACCATGGAGAAGCTGTAGAAATCATAGAACAGGTTAAAGTAGGAGACAGACCTGATTAATTATTAGATCAGTACATAACATATTTAAATTATTTAGTTGTTCATCATGTTTTATACTAGTCCAGGGGTAGGCAACCTTCGGCACTCCATGTATTATGGATCTCCCAAAATACTCTTACAACCATATTGCGGGCAAAGCACCAGGGTAGTCTACAACATCTGGAGTACTGAAGGTTGCTTACCTCTAGTCTTTTACAAATTACTAAGATACAAATCTCTCGATCAAGGAAAATAGTTTATTTTTAGTACCAATACTGTGCAAATCAACTGTTTTTATCCTCATTGTAACACACATCGGGACAGCGGATCTGTTACACAACTCACCCTAAGACAACTATATAACATGGGCTTCTCTTCCACCAATACGGGGATGTTCCAATCTTCTGCAAGCAAGTAATATCTAGTCTACAATCTATGAATTGTACTAACAATGTCATCAGCAAAAGCTTGTGACCAGTCATACATACCGCACGTCATATGCACACATGCTATAAGTGATCAGTCTTCCTGATTGATTGACGGTTGGTTGTAGCTGCATTTAGCAGAAGTATAAGAGTTTCCCTCTAAGCCTGACACACCATAAATTCATTTTACAAGATTTTGAAAGTGCTTACCAGGAGTCTCAGGTGTAAAAAAAAAAAGCTGTGTTGCAAACATAAGGTAAACAAAGAGTAACCAACCAAAAAATCCACCTGCACAAGTTTTGAAGTTCAAAAGCATTTTGTTATATACGGTTTTATTCCTGGTATGTACAGTAGGAATTCTACCTGCATTGCATTCTTGGTTGATCTATGTTCATATTGTAAAATATAAATTCACTTACTAGAATAGGCACAGTTTACATCTCTATGGTCATGGCATTTAAAGGGACACTCCGGCCCACCTAAAGCACTTTATATTACTATAATGCTTTATGTGTGGTGTGTCCTCATTTTTTCATTTTACAGAAAGAGCAAATTTCAATATAAATTAACACATTGACATTAATCTTGTTACACCCCTCCCGGCTGTCAGTCAGACAACCAGTCCTGCCACTTCCTGGTTTGTTTAGCTCAGTGGAGCTAAACTCAAGAGGCCGCAATTGCCCTGCACAGCCACATCTAAAATAACTGGAAAAGGAAACAGTGAGTGAACAAATGTTTACTTGTGCCTTAACCATCAAAAAATATGATATTGAATATAATTGCGCTGCTGTGTTAAACAGTAATTAAAATGCACATGCAAATTTCGTATGCACAAAATAGCACATATATTTAATGTGAGCTCAGTCAACAAACTAAAATGGGTCCAATTAGGGAATTCACTTGCTATTCGAGGAATACATTACTACTAACTACTAACGTTAAATACCTCAAAGTATTAGATAATCCTTATCAACTACTGTTTTTACACATTAGAATTGCACAAGAGATTGATTTGGGGAAAGAAATGACCAAAACATTGGTACTTTGAAAGGACACACTAATACAATACAAATATGGAAGCTTATCCTGGTCCAAATTAATTCTTACACCTTTATCTGTTTTAGTTCATCTTTCTCCTTTCCACTGTATATTTACATTTAATCGAAGTATAATGTATCCTCTCGCTTTCACCCCAACTCTTCCTGTATACATATCTATGTTCATACAATAAACCATAAACTGTAGAGAACTGACATGAGTGGTCCAAATTTTTGGCTGTATTTTTCCAACTTGATTGAAGTGGTGTAATATTTGCAATTGCCTTGTTACAAATCTCAGCTTAACGAATAAGCCTCCGAATTAGTGTCTTGTACAATGGGCTGCGGAACACTGCTTGCCATTTTCAACTTACCTCCAAACACACATTATCTGTGGACCAAAACTACTTTATAGGCAGTGGGCAAAGAGCTAAACAGAAATGCCAATCATAGAATTAGTATGAGCAGGAACAGAGGAACATAGTTCTTCAGTAATCTAGTTGTTTCTTAAAAATTTCGCTCAGTGACATCAAAACCTATCCAAAATAATTAGGACATGTTTGTTGAAAGAAATCACAGACTACTTGGCAATTAATTTTTCTTTGATTAAAAATTAGGTCCCTTACCACTTGCATTTTTATTATAAGCAACCCTTTGTTGTTTCATCAGATATTAAAAGGGAAGCGGGGAATTTATGTACAAAGAGCAATTCTAGGGCAACGTTCTAATGGTGTTACGAACCAATGGAACGTTCTTTGCTCTGGTTTTAGAACTTTCCACTAGAATTGCTCTCCATGCATCCATACTGAGCAAGTAAAAAAGATCTAATGCCTTCTCTTTTTGCAGCGTCACTGCACTGTGCATGAGTAAGTTGAAGATTTAGAAAAATCCTCCCTCCGTGTCAAAAACACTGTTTCTAGTTGCAGAAATGATTGTTTGAGGTGAGAGATTCTGCGGATTTAGGTTCCAAATCAGAAGATCGAACGAGTTCTGTACAAATGCACCAAAGTCAGTTCTATGACATCTAATGAGATCGCCAGGTAAAACATTAATCTCTTGGAACACCGGACATTGACGCTAGATTGCAAGCTTCACAACCAATTGCATTGTATTTTTATCAGAAAAGAGTGAAGTTGCTGTTATAAAACTGCTCGGACAAACCGCTGGTTCTCATTTTATTTTACCCTGCATGAGGCTCATGCATAAGGTTCAGGAGGTCAGCACCCTGCCAGTTTGTTATTCAGATACCATCATCATTTCTATTGTGATCCTTTCACCTATTTTTTTTTATAATTGAACTAGAGACATTAATATGTTTTTACATAAATATATTTAAAGTGGTTTTAATTTTACAAATATATGTCTCTATAGGACTACGGTACTGAAAAGGGCATCATGTCTCAGAGGATCGAGGTTCAACGCCCTACCATCTAAAATCCTCACTGGGCTCCACTGCAGATCTTGCAATCATAAACCCAGAGACAGTGAGTATAGCACATGTATTGATATTGATCTGTCATTTAATTAAACATCAGTAAGTGAAATACGGCCTTTATGTTGTATGAAGTAACAACGACGTCCCCAGACATTCAATGGGATTTTATAAGTAACCTTCTATTGCTTAGAAGTTTAATGCATGTTTTTTTCATGGATGAAACTACTCACTACTGTACATATATGTTGCTACGTACAGGCTTTATAATTACATTCTGTAAAGTATTCTGTAAAATTACATAGGACAAGATCTTGTATGGACACAGAAAACTTGTTTGTATATGTATTACGTTCCGACTCTGTTTTGTGATGTTGTACGCAAAAATATAATATATAACAAATGTTGTCACTTCGGGAGATATTAAAGTTTGGAGACCAGGTGAGTGAACTCAATTCCTGGAGACTCCTGGCCGTTTCAGGATGGTTGGCAAGCTTAGGGCCAGGACAGCATGTTTTTTTAACTCTGTTTTGTGATGTTGTACGCAAAAATATAATATATAACAAATGTTGTCACTTCGGGAGATATTAAAGTTTGGAGACCGGGTGAGTGAACCCGATTCCTGGAGATTCCCGGCCATTTCAGGATGGTTTGCAAGCTTAGGGCCGGGACAGCATGTTTTTTAATGTTTAAACACTGATTTTGTTGGAGGTATCAATAAATATAAGCTTAATTTTATTGCTAATATACAGTTTTATTCCTGTGAGTGGTTGCGTAGGCAGGGACCCAGTGCATTGCTTTGCCCAGGGGCCCATAATGCTGTTAAGATGGCCCTGCCTTCTCTTCCTGCTGGGCACAATGATAATATTATTGGGTTGTCACAAATGGAGATGTCCTTTAAATACCTCCCAGTCAATGTGTCCTTATTTACAATTCCATTTATATTCTGGGTTATATAAACCGATGGATGAATCATTTTGTCAACTAAGTGGGCTTGTTACATTTATTTAGATTTTTTTAAGCAATTGAACAGTTGCCCTGTGGTTTGAGGTCTAAACATATTTGTGTTTATATTCTCTGAATACTGTTACGTTATTACAGACTTTGGCCTCAATTTAATATTGTTGGATACGCTTTCCAAATTATTTTATACTTTTGGATAAACTTTTAAAATTATTTAATATTATTTAAAAAAAACTAATTTTGGAATATTTTGATATTGTTTCTATATGATATATATATTTATGTATATATTTTTTAAATACTTTATTTTCATGGTGCAAGGAATGACATACAGGCTTGTGATGCCACAACAATGGCAAGCTTATTGCAAACTCATAGACATATACAGTGTCATGGCATAAGAAGAAGTTGCCTTTTTTAAATATTTTTAGGAAAGTAGAATGCATTTACACCTGGTAGGTAAGTATCAATGCTGACATAGTTAGCCTAAGAAGATTATCCAGTTTTGTAGAGAAGACAAAGTGTTAAGATAGCATGCTATGTGTATCTAGGTGCCCTCTTTGGTTTTAAAGGGTCGTTATGCCTGTGTAGCATTCAGGAGGTAAAAAGAGGACACATAAAATAGCAGTAGAACATGCGGCTTGGCACGTGAGGGTAAGGATATAACATGTAAAGCTAGGGCCCACAGAAATGGTGCGAGCTGTGGGTCTAAGACCAGAGGGCTTAGCCCACACCTGTCAGATAATGGGAACTACCCTGACACAAAACCAGACCCATGACCCATGCAAATGTCCCCACCAGCCCCAGGCCCCCTCAAAGCCCAATGCACCAGTCTCATTAGTCTCAGCGTTGGATACAGCCAGGGCTTGGTCTCAAGATCTTTTAAGAGGTTGCTGCAGCTCACGTGTAGTAGGGATCCTCTGAGGGAGTGAGTGGTGTCCAGGAAATTGTCCCAGTTGGGCCACGGCCTAGAAAGGCAGTGGATCAGTGCCAACTCGGGTCTTCTGCGGCGAAGCGATTTCCGGGAAATCCATCTCCTGCGTGCTATGCCAGGGCATTGTCTCAGAGACGCAGTGGTGAGATGTAAAGATGGTGCCCATGACGTGACGTGTCATCGTGGACCAGAAGGTCTTAAATAGGGCGTCAAGCTTTTCCAAGCTGGTCAGTTGCGTGCCCCAATGTGCCGGAATGCAAATGGAGTCCGCCATCTTTGTCACTGCAGATGAGTAATCGCAAGAGCATTTCCAATGAGGCACAGCTGGTAGGTGCCGGGATACCCTTCACCGGCGGAGGGGGGTGGGGGTGTGGAGAGTACAAGTTAGGTCCCCATAGGAGGTGTGTGCCAATGAGCTGAGGGATCGTCGTGGTCACTGTAAGTAGGCCTCTGGAGAATGCTGCCGGTCTCGATCAGCAACATAGATTTGCAGGTGCTGTCTCTCAACTCCAGGAGACCACAGTAGGCGAAATTCACAGCAGTATTGTGTAATACAAAGTGTGCAACCGGTTGGTTTGGCTGCTAGGCTTCGCCCCCCCCTGATCATACAATCATTTGGAAATCATAGTCAAAAATATTAAAGCAAATCATTGACTTACACAACAGAAAAACAGTATTAAACATATGGGCGTAAGAGAACACTTTCTAATCTCCCTCTAGTAGGGCAACGCATATTTTAATATCTAGTCAAACGTTCCACTACTCCAGAATTACAGGTAGTCGAGTCTATGACTTAAAATGTAATTGTAGATTGCCAGTACACTCAGGAATGCTGTTTTTGGTATATATATTTGCTAGTTACACACATATTACATGTTAACGTTGAAATGAATGATGTCGCATACATTTTTTTTTTTTTTTTTTAATTCGATGAATCCATTCAGGACCCAACAAATTGCTAAATATATTTGAACATATTTCGCAAAAAATAAATAAAAAATCACAAAATAACAAGCATTCTGAAAATTGCCTCAAAATTATATATATCAAAACGTTCCTATAATGACACATATACTGGGAAAGGTCACCAAATGATATATAACGAATGTCACAAATGATGTACACAAAATGACTTCAAAAATTACCAACGTACTTGACCACCTCACAGCATGGAATCCAGCTTAGAAAATAAGTGCCAATTCCCTGGTGCTTCCCAGGACTAAATGCAATAATAGAAAAACGCCGGTCGGCCACACAGGTCCTAAAGCAAAATATAAAATGCTGCCCTACAAAAAAAGGGCCAAGATTACAGTGTTCGTACAATATTATGCAATTAAACATTCAGCTACTCGAGAATGTTAATAGATTGTTCTTTGTATGTATTTAGAAAGAAAATGTAGCAAAACGCACTCAGCTTGTTACAGGTTCTGATTGGACACAGTATGTATCATATCGTGCCATAGAGGTATAAGACAGACAGACAGACAGACAGGTATGGTACTTTCGCTAGATTTTAACATTTGGATTTCGTCCCTCTGTTGAGTCTGATTTGTTTGTTATTAGTTCAGGGATTTTTATGAGAGGTATATGCGCATACCACATGCTATTTTAGGCAGAATTTGGTGTTTCATAAAATAATATTTGTCTGTGGATACTTCATACCAAAACCAAGAAACTAAAATTAAAAGAAGAACAATATTCTTGAATTTATAGTAGGACATTCATCGACATGTGATAATGTTCCAAATTTCCTACGGTGACCCATTTGGGAGGGACATGGGTAAAGAACGGAAGTAGTATTAAAACAGCCAACCCATTGCGCTTCCACACATATTTTAATTAAAATAAAAACATACAATGTAATATACAAGAATTTAAGAGACCCCACACGTTTCACAAACACAAAGTAAAACAAACAGATATCTGAGCATGAAAGACGAACGTTATTTTGTTCATTTGAAATCAATTAACTAAAATATACCAAAAAAATTATTTCCTTCGCCCATCACAAAATAAGAACAGAAATTTGTGAGAAAACACACATTTGATGCTCATATTGAATAAAGCCAAACAATTAACTGATAATTGTTTTCCTCTCAAATAATACAACCTATGAAACAAACAAAATAAACAAAACAAAAGAAACTTAATACTACAGTATAAAATATAAGGATACAGAAAATATCCCAAAGGATGAAATGTATTAGTTTGTGATGTTACTTTTCAGACATCCTCTAATACAAGTGTTTGTTTTGTTTTGTTTTACCTTGTACATTTTATACGAAAGTAGACATTTTTGCTTATTTAGCATTTTATACTGTTTAATATGACATTCTTAATTCATCCCTAGGACAATATATTTTTCAGAGCATTATAATATTTTCTTCAACATTTGCGTAGCTTGTCTTTTAAATATATATCTTTTCTATATCCCGACATACACGCCAGTTTACTAGAGCCAGACAATGTATTATATTGGTGCCTGGACAAACATGTTTTTTATAAGATGGTGTAACAACTGTGATCCCCCCAAAATAGTCTCCTCACTGAAATGAAATTACTCTAAAGTGATAGAACAGGAAAGGGAAAAAATGCTGGGGTACCTGAGTCTTGTAAAAGAGTAAACTGATCGACTCCCTCAGCCAATCATCTTTGTCATATGTTTTTTTTTTTTTCATAAAATATATTTTAAATGGTCCGGCACTGCTTCAGGCAATGTTCCTTTATTGGTCCCAAAAACAATTAATGTTTTCGTCTCCTCCAAAGACTTGATAAAGGTTTGATAAAGGACTTTGGATGAGATGCAAATGGTACCTGTCTTTGGGTACCAAAAAAAAAAAAAAAATTTTTCCACTGATGCAACAGATTTAATATTCTTTCAAATATTTTATTTTCGGATTCATTTCTCTTTTTCCCACAACACTAAATTTGTTGGCCTTTTCCAAAATGCATATTTTAGGCCCAAAATATCACAGTTTCATGCAGACGATATGTATATATATATTTTACCATTATTAAAACAATTTAATAAATATAAACAGATTAGAGACAAAAAAGACACTGTTCAGAATACTTTCATAAATCTCTCCATTGGTGTCCCTTTAAACAAAGAGGGGTATCACACGTGTTTGTTTGTCTACAAACACATGCCTGCGTATAAAAGTTAATTATTTTATATCTCTGTATTTTCCTGTTTATTTGTAAATGTGTAACGTTGTGCTATCTCTCCATAACACACTGAAATAAGAGAAAAATCTTAGAGGTTACGTTCTGACTATTTCTAATTAAATTGGAATTATATAAATAATTATACCATTTAGCAAGGACATAAGTCTTTTTTTAATGTTATTATAGATTGTGTAGATGACCACTAAGATCATAAGGTTCTCTTCCTTTTCTTATCACCCTGGTAGTTGCTGCAAGGTTTATCCATTCATTTTAATCTTAGCTGATTATATCATTCAATTCCTTTCCATTTTTTTATTTAATGGCTTTTTTTTTGCAACAAAAGCCCCATAGCTGTGTTCTTGTCCCTTGTATCCGATCTCTGTTTGCATTCCACCCTCCAATTCTACGCAAAGCTCAGCAATCAGCGATGTACGCAACCTTGGTATGAAAACACATCAGAAGGATAAATAAAAAAAAAACCCTGTTTCTGCAGTGGAAATAATGGCAAGGGATTCAATCAGTGAGGACTGGTGGTTCTTGTATCCAAGGTGACAGAAATAACCGTCTACATCCATCATGTTACATATTACCAACGGATCGATACTGGAGTAGCCATCTGGATACAGGTCGGGGGGGGGGGGTGGAAGATCATCAGACCTAGCGTTTGTCATGTCTTTCCCAAAGCATTCTGGGAGTTATAAGATGGACATTTTATTCTGTGTTTTAAGCCGCGCTCGCTCCAAAGAGAATAAAACCGAATAAAGCGCATTTCTATTAAAAAAAAAATAGGACAGAAAAAGACGTGAGAGTGGAAAAAGGAATTTTCAATAAACTGCAACCATTTTTTCTCCTTCCTCCCTCTGCTTCTATTTCTATCATAAACCTAAATTCTGAAATAAATAATTGTAAACAATGTTAAAGGATATTTAAATGTGTTCTTCGCTGCCGCTAGGAAACGTCAACAGCATACACAAAGAGAACTGAAAAAGGATATTTTCTCCCTGCACCTATTCTGAAATCTTTTTGGCATCTGCGTCTGAAATGAATTCACCTTTTTGTTTACATAACATAGTAAGTAAAACGCTGCGCAGTTTTTTTACATTTATTTTTTTCTTCGCCATCGAAATACAGATATAAAACAACAGAAGGAAAAAAATAACAAAACACGCATAAACAAAGGGAAAGTCTAGCTTCTCCAATCATACAATATGAAACCAGAAAGAGATTAAAGCAAACCTACAGGGCATTATATCTGGGGAATCTATTGAGGGATATATAACCATTTCATTACCGACTTTTTGTGTAACGTTTAGGCGTTGAAACCCTTTAATGGCTTAGCCATGAGTTTATCACTGCTCGATGTTGAGCCGAAGACTGAGGGTGATGGGTGCTTTAGTCCTCCAATCACTGCAGTGGCAAAGGTTCTCCTTTAATAGGTCACCCTTAATTCCCCCCTGTGCTGGAAGGTTACGCCAGCTAATAGGATATATTTCATAGACGTGTACTGTTTCTAACAAAATAATAACGCAATCTCTTGATCACTTGACAGGCGTGCATTCAACATAGAATGTTCCGGAATCATAAAAAAAAATAAAAAAGCGCAGAGAAAAAAAAAAACGATTGAAAAGAAACGGAAAAAATATATAAAAAGAGTAATTATTTCCACTGTAAAAGCAGACTTTTAAGGCACTATAATTGAACTTAGAAATATTAAAACAAACCTTTGGACGTTGTTTGATTTTTTTGTTTGTTTTTTTATTTCATTATTATTTTTTATTATTGAAATAATAATAATTCTACCGTTTTTTGTTTTTTTGTAAAATGTCAGTTACAGAAAGATATGGAAAAAGTACCAGTGAAGACACAACCTGTTCTACTGTATAATAGATATGTAAAGTTATGCATCTGTTTATATATTCAAATAAAGGGCTACATGTACATATGCAAAAATATGCAAATATTCTTTGCTTCATAATTTTGCATTCATAATACTTCATGTTCCACTAACCATGAGCTAAATAGGTTAATTAAGTATATCTCTCTGCATATACAAGTTGAATAGATTTGCATGTTTAATTCCACTTTTAATGTTTCTCAATGAATAATTGCATACATTTACATATACAATTCTGATTTCTCAGTGTGAGTTGAATAGTTTATTACTTCAACATGTTCTTTGCAGAATAGGATATTCAACAGAATCATCTTTGCTAAAAAAAAAAAAAAAATTGTTTTTTTTTTAAAATTCCAATTTAAGGATATATAGTCTTTACCTGATTGCTCATAACTTGAATCCGAAAACTCATTGAATAGTGAAAATCATCACATCTAAAATTCCTCATATTTTTGGTACATGAGGTGAGACATATGACATCATTCCAAACAACAACAACAACAACAAAACAACAACAAAAATCAGCAGCGCAACTACATTTATATATATCCAATACAGATATTTGTAAGGTAAAAAGATGGAGCTTGATAGGAGAATGATCAGATATAGAATAACACGTAAAACAGTTTAAAAAAAAAAAAGGAAATACATTCAGTGTCCACTTTATTAAGACTCGCTTGTTACGTGAAATATTTAATAAGCTAATTATACGGCAGCAATTTAATCCAAGAAGGAATGGTCAAGAGGTTGAGTTGCTCAAACCAAACATCAAAGAAATGTGATCTAACGGACTTAGAACGTAGGATAATTGTTGCTGCTGCACATGGCGATTTGAGGATCTCAGACTCGTTTACCTGGATTTTCATGCACAACTTTCTCTCGAGTTTACAGGGAAACGTGAACATAACATCCGATAGGAAGTAGCCGGGTGAGTGAAAAAGCTTATGTTAATGATCAGACGAGGGTGGCCAGGCTGGTTTAAGCTTACAGATAGCAACAATGACTGAATTAACCATGTGTTACTACAGCACAATGTAAAGATGCACCTATGGACGCCAAACACTTTGCACCTTGACGTGTTTGGCGTCCATAGATGCAACGCTTTACACTCCCGTCAGCTAAGAACAGGAAACTGTCTACAGTGCACAGAGACATATTAGACATAAGAGGCGAAACTAGCCTGAGAGCAGCAGCACCGGGTTCCAAAGGTTTATCAGGGTCCATTGGGTGACCCTAATGGTCAGGGCCGCCACCAGCGCATTAGACCCCAATCACAGTACAACTTGGGTGATACAAATATCTCCCCAAACTGGACCAAATATTACAGAACAAAGCCCCTGCATGCACACACTTACATTGTGATACTGGCCGACCTGACACAGTTAGAATATAACGTACAGATTTATTTAATCCGCAAAAAGTAATACACGGAAGCAGATGCAAGCATTACGGCTCTGTGGAAGTAATGTCCAAGCGTGCACGCACTTGTACGACATTTCTCCACAGATATACACCGTTCTTTTTACATTTTACGAAGATGGCGTCGCCATGGACACAGAAGAGCTGCAAAGGTAAGTGCGTCTTATACTTACCTCCGCACTCCACTGCAATCCACACGTCCGTAAAGGTGACTTTTCTATTTTAAATAAAGGAAACAAAGCATACACCTTCACAGAGACGCGTTAAGACAATAATTCCGATGTTCCCCTTTCTGAGTTGATAGAAGCAGATTGCTGCAGAGATAATGAATCTTACTTCCCAAACAATAAATGTTGTAAATAATGGAAGAACACGCTGCATGCTCATTTTTAATAATACAACATTTATTTAGTATAAGAGTATGATTTACTGAATTGAGAGGTAACTGAAGAGAAACTTCATTGCAAATATAATAATGGGGAGTAATAACCCGAAACCGTTCAGCTGACAGTTCCCTTTCTGTCCACTAGAGGGCACACATTCATTGCAATGCAAACTTTTAAAGTTACATTTGTTTCTTAACATTTGTTCGTTTAAATCCTGAACCTATTACTGATCCGCTTGCCTCTGTTTTATTGTTTTCTTTGGCCAGTAGCAACATACAATAAAAAAAATAAAATGATTCACCAAAATTATGACACTTATCTATGCTTTTTGTACGACGCATTAATAGAGCAGGTCTCTGTACTTTGCTAGTGAAAATCTAAACATGTTTGGTATATATTTATGATGAGACTGAATCTCGTATAGTTTGGTTATTTTTGAATAGTTGCAGCTCATTGTTTTTGCTAATAGAAATATCTGCATAAAAAGGGGACTAGTGATAAGCCTTCCTCTTTCAGAGTTCCAGACACTGTGCTGACTTAGCGTTAATGATAGCTTTCGCACTGACATCATCAAGCTTCATTGTAGTGAAATTATAAAGTGGCAATAAATTTTACTATTTGTGGCAAAAGTAACCTCGTCATGTGTTCTTGGAGGGGCCTGTTTGCCAGCCTCCTGCCTCAGGACTATGGGCAATGCGAAAAGGCTCATAAAAGACCCTGTTCGTTCATTTTTGCTATTCTGTTCGGTAGATTGCATTCTCCTCCTATTCTAACATTGTCCCGTTCGACTACTAAACAACCGCATGAACCAGGGACCACCCGGGAGCTTGTTAACACTTATTAACACCTTGGAACATTTCTCACCGCAGTGTTCTAATTGTTCGTCTGGGTGGCCGCAATTCCTTGGGACAACCACGAGGTGGTGGCCATCTTGTTCGCATGAACGCAGGCAGAGGTGTTTAGGCATGAATCTTATGGAACTAAAATCGGACACAGAAACTCCCGTACACCGCTGGACTTCCATCATCGCCTGCGTTCAGTTCTATACAATTTAGAAGGGCAATGTTCGGTAAAAAATCGTTCGTCTGGATGAGGGGAACAAGCTCCAGGGTACGAACATTGACTATGTTTGGTAGTTTGTTCGTTTTTGAAAGTACCGAACTAGACCGACCGCAAGCCCTGATTCTCTGGAACTGTTTTGGGCATGAGACCATGCGTGCGGTCAGTCAAAAATAAGACTTCCAGGAAATTCCTGCACCCCTGAACTGATCTGGGTGATTTTTGGATATGTTAGTCACCCAGATCAGGGCTATCAGGGGATGTAACTTTTGTGGGGGGCTTGTATGTTTTAAAGGTATTTGGGGATTTTTTTAAACAATTGTGTTTTTCTGCCTGGAGATAATTGAGTTAGTACAGTCCATGACTCAATTATCTCCCAGGTACACAGGAGGGATTATCTGATTATGTATGGGAGTGTCCTGGATCTGAGAGCCAATGTGGTTGTGTGGTATACCCTCGGGGGGGGGGAGGTGCCCATTGCATGGGGACTTGCATATAAGGCAGTTGTGACTCCCATTAAACAAGTTCCTGCTTACCCTCAACATAGAGTCTCATCTCATGTGTGGGGGAAACGGCTTTATCTACCCTGGGGATCACTATACTCCTCTGGGTTATAATCACTTAATTTTGTAAGACCAACCTGCTTTGCCCTCTGGAGTAGGAGAGCTCTACCCACTGGAAGCTGGATTCTGGTCTTGGGTCCAGGGTGGGTGGAGGACAGCGGGACCCCAACCAAGCTGCAACGCTGGAAGTTGGAACTACAGTGCTGATGGTGTCTGGTGCGGTGCTTGTGGTACTCGGAAGCAGCGATCGGTGGGAGGTGGCCCGCCACACGATTTAATGTACATTTCTATGCTAATATTTAAAACTCTGGCTGCAATATTGCAAGATATACCCAACATATACCCAATTTGTTTTTTTTATATAGGGAAAAAAACAAATAAAAATAGTAATTTTTTGAAAAAAAATTACATTTATTTTGTAAGGTATACTTGAGCAGCAATTTATAAACAAAACTGCAGTTTTAACCTACATTTATATTCTAGCTACACATCACGTTACAAATAAAAATGTTACGCTAATTTGCTCTAATATTATATATATTAAAATAATGGGAAACTAAACAAAGGGGTAGGTGGGAGCAAACACTCACACACCACTCAGCCACACTCTCCTACACACAGACAAAATTCAGCCTGCATGCACAGACACACTCAGCCTCCCCCCCCCTCCATACAGCTCTCAGCCACCTCAACACACACAACATTTTGCTACCACACACTCTTACACACACAACACTAGGATGGGGCGCCAATCTGGCAAACTGCCTATGGCCCTGGTTAACCTTAATCCGGTTCCGTTCTAAAACAGATAAATTCAAAAAAATTTGCTAATTTTCTAACTCTCTAATTTTCTAACTGTCGTGTAATTATACATCGATACCAGAAACTACAATACTAATGTCTTGCACTCCTATCACTCAGAGCCAATCAAGAATCTGCTTGCCTGAGACAAACAGAGACACAGAAGACGCCCCAGCCATTAAAACCTACGAGAGCGGGGGCCATGGAGATGTTAGCTCAAAACTCCATTAGAGAAAACCATATAACCTCCTAGTGGTCAAAACTTGCCTGAGGTCGTCACTTCTTTATATATTCTATGTGCTGAATATATTTCGTTTTTTTTCCTGCTTCTCATTCTCAAACGTCTTTTTTTTAAATTAGCGCTGGGTTGCTTTTTCCGTGAGCGTGACAAGTTATCAAAGTGAAAATCTGGATTCAGAGGAAAGGGAATTCACATTAAATTAGAAATATTGTCAGCTGCTAGAGCATTGTCAATAAGCGTTTTAAACGTTGATGGGATGGTTGCAGTAAACGCACACTTTTTATTACAGGATAAAGAGATTTGGGTTTTGTCTCTGTCTTCCCTTTCATTGTAGCTACAATTGTTTCTTTTTAATTTGAAATCCAGCCTTTGTTCTCTTAAGATCTGACACGAGGAAGCTGTGTAATATACTCAGGGCCATTGAGTTTGAATGTTATCTAGAGAAATCCCCGATTATGTAAAGTGCCCTCATAAGATCAGTAACGAGTGAAACTGAAGAAGATTTCGCGCCATGAAAAACCCATCAGAAAATAGTCTGAGTATTCAATAATTTCGCGTAAAAACCCTTTATAAACATAAGAGGCTGCAAGGCAGAAATGAATAGAATTAAAAACATTTCAACGATCGTTGTCTGTTACTTCGCAACCTGCAGTTTGTGGGATAATCAGTCCATCGTCGGTTTATAATTTGCATGATAATTGGCCTGTATAAATTGTGTTCTTAATGCTGCACTGCCCAAAGCAGGAAATAAAATAATCACTAAAACATCTACTAATTATTATAACGTGATAATACTACATCCTTTTAGAATAAGTTATAAGAATAGAATCTAGCTTTTTAGTTAACGTTGGCATACACTACCCGGGTCTCTCATACAATGTATATGACCCCTTGGTTACTACATTCTCTATGGATACACTAATTAAACCCATAAACGTTTATCCAGAGATCAGTATACCATCTTTACAGCCATTAATATAGGTTTAATTTTATGCATATTTGGTGATTTTTATATTTATGGTTAAAGGTTTGTTTTCTTAAAGGGATCCTATAGTGCCAGGAAAATAAAGCCGTTTTTGGGCACTATAGGTTTCTAGTTAAAACCCCTTTGGTCACTTACCTGACATTGGCGCTGGGCCAGGCTCTGCCCAATGGCCATGGCCACACTTTCATTAGGATTTCCCCATAGGAAAGCATTAATAAATGCATTCCTATGGCGAAAAATCTGATGCTGGATGTCTTCATGCAGTGTGAGGGCGTCCAACGTCAGATACCGGACCAAAGGTTCGTTTCGATTCAGGAAGCCCTCTAGTGGCTATTTGGTAGACAGCCACTGAGGGCAGACTTAGAGCTGCAAAGAAAGCTGGAGTTCTATTTTATTGACAATTTATTCACGCCGGGTGTCTGGAGCTCTGATGACTCAGGAGACGGCCTTATTGGAGAAGATTCCTGAAGGCTAACATAGAACGACTAATATAAGATAGACGCTCTAGATGTTAGAACAGAGATATACAGAGATTCCAACCTTCCACCAAGCCATAGGTATTGCTACATGGTCAGCCTTGGGTACAGTCTCAGGTTTAGCTCAGGTTCCCACGCTGAGTACAGATCAGGTTTCCTCAATGAGTACAGCTCAGCCTGGCTCTTTCACAGAGAACAGCTCAGGTTCATTTATTGAGTACAGCTCAGATTCCTCATCGAGTACAGCTCAGGATACCTTAGTGAGTACAGCTCAGGTTCCCTCAGTGAGTACAGCTCAGGCTCCCTCAGTGAGTACAGCTCAGGCTCCCTCATTGAGTACAGCTCAGGATAGATCAGTGAGTACAGCTCAGGTTCCCTCATTGAGTACAGCTCAGGATAGATCAGTGAGTACAGCTGAGATTTCCTCAATGAGTACAGCTCAGCCTGGTTCACTCACAGAGAACAGGTTGGGTTCCCTCCCTCACTAAGATGAGTTGAACTCATTGAGTACAGCTCAGATTCCCTCATTGAGTACAGTTCAGGATACCTTAGTGAGTGCAGCCCAGGTTCCTTCAGTGAGTACAGCTCAGGTTTACTTATTGAGTACAGCTCAGGTTTACTCATTGAGTACAGCTCAGGCTGCCTCATTGAGTACAGCTCAGGATAGATCAGTGAGTACAGCTCAGGTTCCCTCATTGAGTACAGCTCAGGATAGGTCAGTGAGTACAGCTCAGGTTCCCTCATTGAGTACAGCTCAGGTTGCCTCACTAAATACAGCTCAGGTTGCCTAACTAAGTACAGTTCAGGGTCCTGTTCCTTCACTGAGTACATGTCAGGGTCCCTCACTGAGTGCAGCACTGAGTAGAGCTCAAGTTCCCTCACTGAGTACATCCCATCATCCCTCAGTGAGTACATCCCACCTTCCCTCACTGAGTACAGTTCCCTCAGTGAGTATATCCCACCTTTCCTCACTGAGTACAGTTCCCTCAGTGAGTATATCCCACCTTCCCTCAGTGAGTACATCCCACCTTCCCTCACTGAGTACAGTTCTTTTACTATAAGAATCTGTCAGCACATCTCTCAGGTACCCAGAAATCAGAAACATTGAATAAAATAGAAATCCAACAAAACTTGCCAGAATCAAAAACTAAAGGACCTTCCTTCGTTGTGGTTTTATTCGGTGATGGTACAGAGAGTGACTATCGGCTTGCCGGCAGCTATATTTATCATTTACTATCATCTATTGCAAGCGGTTACATTGCACACTTTTTTTAAAATGGTTTGAATAAGATTCTCCAGATCTGTGAACAAATCGCATTGACTACCCATAGCCAGTGCTACAAAGGGGGGATTTATGCCGGTTTACTGCCTGGTGGAATAATGGTTTTCTTTATAAAACGAGATGAGACCAGAGCCATTATAATGTCATGTTTGCCCTGGAATATCTCTGTCGATCCCCTTCCTCACTTTATGTAATGCAATTTGCTTATTGAAGGAAAAACTGCGCAAGTCAGATTTGAGGCTAAATTTAGCGAATTAAATCTATCTTTGGGAGATATAATCATTTTCATTTTTAAATCATATTTACTTTTCTTTACACTTGAGTGACAGAATGTGGGAAAATGCGGAATGTCTGATCCTGATCGAAGAGTATTTGTCCACTGAAACACTTCACCTTGTCCTGTCCTGGTTTTTTTCAGGTATGTACAGCGCCATCTATTGGTTGTGAAGATCTTGCTACAGTTATTATTATGGTATTTATATAGCGTCATCAAATTCCGCAGCGCTGTACAATGGGTGGACGAACAGACATGTAGTTGTAACCAGACAAGTTGGATACACAGGAACAGAGGGGCCGAGGGCCCTGCTCAATGAGCTTACATGCTAGAGGGAGTGGGGTAAAATGACACAAAAGGTAAGGATAGTGTTAGACTAGTGACAGTTGCAGAAGAGGAGCAGTCAGGAGCTATTAACAGTTTAATTGATACACTTTTATGAAGAAGTGGGTTTTTAATGATTTTTTGAAGGAGTGGAGACTGGGTGAGCATCTAACGGAGGAGGGAAGTTATGTGCACTACCTGAATAGCAAGACTCCATCATTTGCATATTCAGGTAGATTTGCATATTATGGTTTCTGCAGACAGGGAAGATATTTCTCGTTAGTTATTGTCTACCCCACCTTTTTATAAATATATTATTGTTTTCTTATGCGTGCATGTGTGTTTTCCCATTTGGTTACAAGTATTGAATGAAATTTGTTGCCATAAGTTTAACGTTATCCCACTCACAGAGTTTTCTGACCTGTTGTCTGGCTGCACTGATCCCTGATTCCCGGGAAAAGTTTAGAGCTAGGCCTGGAAGCTATAAGTGCCTTTGTAAAGGCCAGTGTAGGCAGAGGTATGCTACCTGCCTGGGAGAGGGGATGACGCCTGCCTGGGAGGAGAGAGCTGCAGCCAGGTCCTCAGAGACCTCTGTCAAGCTTCGGCAAGAGGGTCTGAAGTGCTCCCAAGTCCCTGAGAGAGCGAGGCTGACCAGGCAGAGGTATCACTTGAAGTATGGGAGCTATTCCACACGTATACCAACACCCCAAAAGTTCAACAAATTAACAAAATAATTGTCAAACAAATACAGTTAGTGTGTTTGGAAGCTGAATTGTCTATGATTTTTGAATAATTCTTTCAATGACATAGAGGTTGTTAAAAAAAATACCTCTGGTGCTAAATATATCATGTTCTCTCCTTACATAACACAAGCGCTAGTTAGCATATTCAAACAACAATTATACATGCAAATATATGCCACTGAGCTGCATGCATATTTAATTACATATTTGTGATTTTTTTTTGCATGCATAAACGGTCACACATTCTCATAATTCTCCTTCCCAGCTGTCTTATAATTGGGAAGTTTCTCCTGCTAGTTCTGCCTGGAATTTTACTAAATAATTCAGGAAGGGGAAATTTCTATGTATCTGTCTTACAGTGAAAAACACTACCATTAAATGCACCCAGACCACTTCATCTCAAAGAATGTAAAAAGTTGCATGTTTTTAGTAATGGTTATGTTTAAATCGCTGGGCTAAGCACATCTCTATTAGTTATCATACTGATAGTCACAGGAGGCGCTTCCACTGTAATAACCGAGTGAAACTTGGTCAGACAATGAGTGACATCAATGAGGTAATCGAACGCAATCAAATACTGCTAACAGAAAAGCACTGAATTCAATATTTTCCAATGAGAAGCATTTGATTGGACCGTCTCAGCCAATAAATTAAGAGCAAATAGGAACAGCATTGATATATTTAATGCAAAAGGGAAACAGGTATATCAGAGAAGAGGGCGTCCAAAAGGACCCAGGTATGTGTCCCACGGTTTGACCTATTACTGTGGGTAGGATGCACGCAACGTCCAGCACCATAACCACCACAGCACATAAACCATTAACAGAAAACGTTCATTCACCAGCTGATAACCAAATTAATCACTACCTTCGTGTCATAAGAGTAGTGGAAACGTAGGTGTGGGCCCTTTGTTTACAATGCCTAGAGGGGTATTTGTCACACCTCAGTGACGAGAAGGCCGGCGGGGCCCGTATATCTCTCATACAGAGTGAGTCTGCCAGTGCCATCATGTCAGTTCTGGATTGCCCTGTGAATGGTGTCATTCTAATATCGAATGGTACAGCTTCCCACTGCTATTACACAAGTGAGCAAAGAACTAACTGCAGAGAGACGGTATAAGAAACTAGCAGATGCCGAGCGATCACACATTGTTCAGTTCTCAGTGAGTGCCTGGCTCTGTTTTTATGCTATTTACATATAATTAGGGTTTGCTAGATTGCTTAGTGCAATCCAAATACGAGTTTATTGAGCACGGCGTGCAGAAGGTACTAGCTGTGACTGACGAGGCCTAGAGAGGCCTGACTGACTGCCATTACTCTGCAAAGGAAAACGTCTTGGCATTTTATTTATAGATGGCCCCACAGATTGAACCAGTCTTACGTGGCATAGTATAGTTTTTCGTGATGGCAAGAGTTGGCTAAAAGTCTTTTAATGCTTCCTGAATAAGTACTAATTATTCAGTAGCCTATTGACTAGTGTTTGCCTCGTATACTCTGCTTTTGGCTCCTGTGTAGGACATGTATGCACGTGTGTGTGTCCGGAAGTGCGGGTACGCAGCACATAGTATAGTATTTGTCATGATTTTTAAAATGCTAAAAAAAATAGCACTAAAAAATAAATAATAAGACGTTGGGTTTCGGGAAGTTTGATTCCTTTTAAGGAGAATTTACTTACCTGCTGGGAGACGGACTGCGCAAATACCGAGCCTGAACAGCTCGGACATCATCTTCTTCACCTCTGTCGGGGACTACTTGCTCGCTGTCCTGGTCCTGGCCGGTTGCCATGGTGATCTGCTGCAGATGGGTCTGAGCGCTGCAAATAGAAAATATAGTATTAAATTTAAAATGCACACCCCTGAGCAGAACCTGTAAGGATGTGTCAGCACAGAGATATGTCTTTCAATCCCAAAACCCAGAGAAGGGAATCACTCCCCGTCGGCAGAGAATTGTCATGCGATACAAAATGGAGTAACCTTCCTTGTTATGCAAAATGGACATAAACATGACTAATATCCCTCAATTTCCATCATAGTCATAAATCAAAGTCCAAAAAACCCTGTGACTTCCAATAAAACCACGTACAAACCGGAAAGGGTTTAACAATATATCATTTACAATAAAGTATCTGAGACTCCTGCTGTAAACTGTGATAAGGTGAAAGTGTGTCTGCCATCTCGAGGTGTTTGGATATTAGAATGATATTGACGTTGAGTAATTACTATGATGCCATTGGAGAGAGTTTTCGGCGTGTGATTGTTTGTGCGTATATATTACATACTTAATGTATAGAGTGAAATCGTTAGTCATCAGGGGGTGTCTTGAAATTAAACCTTAATAACCCATGCAGAATCGGTTCAATAAATGTTACTGCGAGGAATCCAAGTTGGCTGCCTGCAACACACGCTCCTGAGGGGCTGGATGATAATCTGCTCTCATTCATGCCCTGATAACATTAGCCATAACAAATTGTCTTAGTAGTGCCAGCAGCTGGCCCAATTCACCAATTATTCCTCTGTTGCATGTCCTTAGCTTATTTCCATTAGGCAGGGCCGGGCTAACATAGGGGCTAACAGAGCTGAAGTTCCAGGCCCATGTCAATGGAATAGACTCATTGATAAAACCAAATACAAATATATATATATACATGCATTTTTCACTACTCGTCACATGCTCTTATTCTATAATGTTGTGTAGGGGGAACTGAGTGTTTGGGCAGAATTAATTTTGACCTTTTACAAGTATTTTTTTAAAGTTATACCCCGTTAGAGACACCGTTTTTCAGTTTTCAAAATTAGAATTCTGATGTTTTTTGGGACATTTTAACAGCTCACAGATTAAATTACTCCATAAATGCATTTAAACAATTATATATGCAGCATTCTCTCACATTATTTTTTGGTGCCATTTCCAGGGGATAGTTTGTTAACAATTTAATTCAAAATTTGTTGTAATTAATACTGTAGTATTACAATCTAAACTGTGTTATATTTTTTGAGTAAATCCGTATTCCTTCACCAGAGTTTTGTGAAATTACAAAACCACACTTGACCTGTCCGGTTCATTTTTGGATTATTGGATAGATATAATATTAGATACTCAATATTGGAATATTATATAGATAGATAACACATATTGGAACATCGATAGATAAGCCATTTGGGGCATTTTAGCATCAATACATGAAGCTATTGTTTTGAATGAAATTTGCAGGTTGGCACCTTACATTGGGAGTTATAAAACTGGACAGTCATTGTGAGTTGGACTGAGGATGTGCTGCAGTTTCAGAACCGCTCTTGCATATACAGGACGACCGTGATTGGCCGTGCTCAGTGTGAGCAAGTGTCATGAAACACCCCCACTTCATGTTTGATCTAGAAGGGAAACCCCAGACAAAATACTTTAAATGGTAGGACAGAGGTTCCAAATTAGGACTTTTCCAAACGATTTGGAACGTTAGAGCAGTTTTAAAAAAATATGACATCGCCGAAGCAGACAGCATCCCAACTATTCCATCAGGTTCACAAAAAGGCATATGTACTAAACAGCAGATTAATGGGGAGTTGAAAATGGTTTGTAAAAGGTCAAAATTAACCAAAGAGTTGAAACCCAAATCTCCAGCATTGCTGAAATGTAGGTTTTTTTAAGTCTGATTATATTGGTCGACATTAATACAAATCAGGTGTTAGCTCTTTACTAATTACTATTTCGTTATTAAATACCCAGAGAGGAGATGTGGTCTTTTATTTCTCTGTGTCCAGATTTAGCCTGTGTTTCCCGTTTAGGACGTCAATTATGGATATAATAGCTCCGTCAGCGGACAAGTAGCACTTAAATATATCATTCACTTACGAAAAAAACAAATGATAATTTGTGATTGTGAATAGGAATGTTAGATAACCTGGAGCTTTGTGAGTATTCCAAACCCTATGTTTTCATAGGATTCGGATGTAAAGGCACTGATTATAATCTGGACACTGAATAGATAAGCTAAATTCTTTTTAAATCACCAACCGAACACTTTTACAAATACAAATGAGATAAAAATGTTCTTGATTCAGTGATTAACATAATTTACAAAGATAAATAATGAAGAGAGTGGGCTGGGACCTAAACAGCAAACGGGCCCTGCGTTACTGTGAGTCTAGTTACAAACAAAACTCTCCTTCCTCACTCCTGTGCGTACAGTCCAGGGTGAAAGTGGGTCTGTCATCTCGATGAGTTTGGATATTGGAGCGATATTGAGGTTAAATAATTACTATGATGATGTTGGTCAGAGTCACAATGCTGGCAAAGCATCAGGGGAGATGTGGTTCACAACATCTGGAGTGCAGAAGCTTGCCTACCCTGACTCTGAACGTAAGGAAATAAAATGTAAAATCCTGACATGACAGATAAGTACAGCAGAATCACCAGGCTGTTTGCAGCAGCGGATACGGCTTGTGATTATTAAATGCGGGACTCTGAGTCAAGCTGCTTTGTCAACACTCAGGGCCAATCTCTGTGTTTGGCAAACTAGCGTACAGGGAGTGTTTGAGAAACAGAGGACACAGCATCACCGGTTAGAATTATGTGTCTGTCCTGGCTCACGCAGAGGATGACTGAGCATCCGTCTGAGACTCCCCTAAAGGCAGCCTTTTTTAGAACAGCATAAAAAGCAAACTCAGAACAATAATGTAATGCAACCCAGGGTAACTGTTATGCAGCGAGCTTGCCGAGCAAAAAGCACTCGACTGTCATTGAATAAGACAGAATATATGGTAAGGTGCCGTTGTATTGATCGTACACCATGCTTAGTGCCATACTGTGTCAAATTAGAGGCTCTGGGCCAACGTGGGCAGTGGAAGGAAAAGTGGATTGGACTAAAATGCCTATAATCCCCAGCAGGAGCCAATTTATCTCGCTATTAAAGTGGAGCCCAGTTAGGGTTGGCAGATCCATCTTGTGTCCATTTGTCCATTTTTCTCACTCTCCCATCTAATGCAATATAAATATGGGCTGGTAGATATTAAAAATGCTTCCCTGCAGTATGAAGAATTCATATGCTACAATCAGCGACACGTGTCTATGGGTGTGGAAGTAACAAAGGGCCCTATTTCACCCAAATATCCAGTTCTCTGTTGCTTGCATCATATCGCAAAGAGAGCTGGGGGTACAACTTTCACCACGTCCCCCCTGCAAATAGAGAAATGCAGCTACACATAGTGAAATGACAAAATGTATGAAACTTTTTCTAAACTGGAATAAAACACATTGATACTGAGGGTAGATGCCCCTTGCAGACAGGTGGCTATAGAGGACCTCCTACTTAACCCGTTGGCATATCCAGGTAGTAAGTCAACGAAGAGGAATCCTGCGGTATACACATAACCCACACTAGGGGGCAGCATTTGTCATGTGCTGGCCAATCCTGTAGGTCTAGTTATATGGTGTGAAGACCAGGCTGATGTCTGGTGCTCCATGCGCTGGACAGATCTATGTTTGGGGGGCTCATCTTGCTGCCCCTGCAGCTGCTGCAGTATTGCTCTGGAGATTTATTAATAGTTAACAGCGCCCACCTTACCTCTTTCCTTACTATATTACTACACCATTAGTCCCTGTTATCTCTCTTCTTGTCATGTATACATCTCTAAGGGCATTCCTGTCGCTACACCAACCCCTCTGTTTTATCTAAATTATAACAAATGTCTGTCATTATCACACATTCCCGGGGTCCTGGACGCTGCCAATTTGAACTAATTTGATCAATTCTTCCCATTATTTAGGATTTGTGCTTATAGACTCAGATGAGAAAGGGAGAGACAATGATATGAACTTAGAATAGGTGAGAGACTAATTTAAACTGTGTGAAAAGGCATTAAATGGATATAATAAAACCAGACCCTAACGAATAGCTACTCTCTGTTTGTGCTTGTATGTCGAGGGGCAGAATTGCCAAGACACAGGTAGAGCTATTTACCAAAACAACCATGTGGGAAGCTAGTGCCTATAAGATTTCATAAATCGTTATTTAAACCCCATGTGATGTCACAGATCACTTCTATACTCTCTGCTGCTTTGACTGGACATTTAGGGGATGGTATAAGATTGCCTCCCTGTGTCCATGGGCAGAACTCGACTCATTTGACTGAAAGAATAAAGTACCCACTGACAGCTCCCAACCAATGAATATTCTCTAACCCTGGTATGAACTGGTATCATAATTATAAATATGAATTACTGTGCCAGCTACGAGTCTAACAGTTTATTACTGGATGGTGCATTGGGGTACCTAGCACCATAACCACAACATGGTGTGTTACTCTAAAATAGGAATAAAGTTATTAATATATTATTCAGGTCTTTACCATTCCCTGACTATGTATATCTGGGGACCTGTGGGGTGAAGCAGTGGCTTACATTGAGTTTCCAGTTCCCTGATTCTCACATGATTCTTAGTATCACATCAGAGGCGTAACTAGAAATGACTGGGCCTCGATGCGAAAATTGCCCTGGGTGCATCCAAGCGTTGAATCCACCCCCAGCCCCTCCATGTGTCTCATACCCCCTCTTTGCCGCCCCCCATGCATCTCATGCTCCCAGCCCCTCCATGCATCTCTATTTATCCTCCCCCAGCCCCTCCATGTGTCTCATATCCAGTGGGTACATACCGGAGTTGCAGGGGTCGCGGCTGCGACCGGGCCCGGCCCACCAGGGGGCCCAGCCGCCCTGCGACCCGGTATGTACCCACTGTGGCCAGCTTCTTCTCCTGGGGAGCCCAGGAGCCGGCCACCTCAGGGCCCCCCGAGGCTGGTCCTGGTATCACCCGGCGGGCAGGCTGGTGGGCGTGCGAGGGAGCACTCTCCCCTGTGTGCTCCCTCTTCAGCTCCCTCGCGCACCGCGTACTGATGCCGGTGCCTCCGGCATCAGTACGTGGCGCGTAAGGGAGCTGAGCAGGAAGCACTCAGCCAGGGACAGCGCTCCCTCGTGCGCCCGCCAGCCTGCCCACCGGGTGACACCACTGGACCCCAGGGAATCCCCTAAGCTCTCCCAAAGGTAGGGATTTTTTCAAAACAAAAGTGTGTGTGTGTGTTAGTGTTAGAGTGTGTGTGTTAGTGTGTGTGTTTTTATGTGTGTTAGTGTTAGTGTGTGTGCTAGTGTGTGTGTGTTAGTGTTAGAGTGTGTCAGTGAGTGTGTTACTGTGTGTCTGTTACTGAGTGTGTTAGTTTGTGTGCATCTGTTAGTGAGTGTGTGTTTTGTGAGTGAGTGTGTGTCTGTCTGTCAGTGAGTGTGTATGTATGTCTGTCACTGAGTGTGTGTGTCTGTTAGCTAGTGTGTATGCGTCTGTTCGTGAGAGTTTTTGTGTGTGTGTGTGTCTTAAGCACTTACCTTTCTCCAGCGCTGGACTCCCTTGGCGCTGGGGATCTCTCTGCCCGATCCGCCTCTCAGCTCCGAATGCGCATGCGTGGCAAGAGCCGCGAGCGCATTCAAACCGCCCATAGGAAAGCATTACTTAATGCTTTCCTATGGATGTTCAGCCTCTTCTCACTTCTCACTGTGATTTTCACAGTGAGAATTGCGGAAGCTCCTCTAGCGGCTGTCAATGAGACAGCCACTAGAGGCTGGATTAACCCTCAGTGAAACATAGCATTTTCTCTGAAACTGCTATGTTTTCAGCTGCAGGGTTAAAACTAGAGGGACCTGGCACCCAGACCACTTCATTGAGCTGATGTGATCTGGGTGTCTGTAGTGGTCCTTTAAGTGTATGTGTATCTGCATGCACTGGCGTACATAACACGGTCGCAGGCGCCGCAGCCCTGCGACCAGGTGCCCGCCGCCATGTGTTGCAGCCCCAGCCCGTGCAGAGTAAGTGCACGGGGGAGGGGCCCACGGATCAGTTTTCGCACCGGGGCCCCATGGGTTGTGTATACGCCACTGCTCATACCACTTTTTTGCCCCCCATCCTCCCAGCCCCTCAAAGCATCTCCATGTATCCACCCCCAGCCCCTCCATGCATCTAATTTCCCCCATGTTTGTCATTTCCTCAGTCCCAGGCCCCCCATGCGTGTCATTCCCTCTGTCCCAACCCCTCCATGTGTGTCATTCTCTCCATCCCTGGGTGTGTGTGTGTGTGTGGGTGGGGTTGGGTGTGTGAAAGCATGTTTGCTGGGTAGGATAGGGGCTGTGGGTGCTAAAAAGGGAGCTTTTAAAAAAAATATATATTTATTTTCTAATGTAATTTAAAAAAAATATTTAATATATCCCCCCCCCCCCCGTCCTACCAGCATCCAGGAAGGGGGCAGCATATTGCCTAGTGGTCCGGTGGTGCTGCAGAGGCTCTCTGCCTTCACTTCTGGTGGGTGAAGGCTCTTCCCGGCGTGGAATGGAACCACGGCAATGCTCAGAAAGCCAGAACTCAGCGCAGAGGTGAAGGCAGAGAGCCTCCTTCCCTTCCTGCTGCGCAAACTCTGCAAAGGCCCGGGAAGGAGATCAAAAGATCTCCCTAACCAGGTCTGTGTGCTTGTAAGGGGCTGTACGACTGGCCCACGGTTGCAGAATTCACAACTGCAGCCGGGCCCCCTGAAGTGATGGGCCTGGTCGCAGCTGCGACCCTTGCGACTGTGGTAGGTACGTCACTGTATCACATTATGACACATTATGATTGTTTTACCATATTGTTATTAAATTCCAAACCCGGGGCACTGCTCCCTCTCGTCCTCTAGTGTAATGAATCCATAAAGTGAAATATACAGGAAAATAGTTCAAATAAACAGGTCTCTCATTTATATGTTTGATTAATTTAGGACCCTCCAATACAGATAGATAACACCGTGTGGGGGCTGTGAGCGAAGCGATCATATAACATATATGTGGCAAAATGATCTATTAAACATGTGATACATTGCAGTTTCCACGTGTCACATTTTGAATACCGTAGTTCTTTGTGTCTATGTATTAAGCCTTTATCCCAGAAAGCCATTTAACTAAAAAGAAGACATATTTACTAAGCAGTGTGAAGCTCTCATAATAGAAACATAAAGACCTGCCTTTAAAGACAGATACATTTCGCCCTTATAATTTGTACATTTCCCACCTACAACACAGTGATTTATTAATAAAACACCAATCCCAAGGCTTCTTGAACACTTTCATAGTTCTATTCCCTGCCACCTCTGCTGGTGGACTACTCTGTGCATCTACTACTCATTGATGACTTTAGCCATACACGTCCTTCTCTCCAAGTTAATACTCTAATACTCACTATTCTTCTAGTTATACTTCAGAAAATTTAAAATGTTGTGTCCTTGTACCAATCTAATTTTAAATTTTGCAATTCATACAGCTCTGTGTAATATATTAAACATGATCCTCTGTCGATTGGGTTTCAGCCAAATAGTTAGATGACGGAGGGCTTTTATTTGCTAGGGTCATGCGCTGAGGCCCAAGACATGTACATGTACGCTCACTAAATCCAAGACTGTTTTAAAGAATTCTATCATTTACTATCCGCAAATTCTAGTTCAGTTAAAAAACAAATGCAACAACTGAAAAGAAGTTACTAATTTGGAATAAGTTTGTAACGATTTCACAATTCAATTTTAACTTCACTCAAATTTGGTATTTAGCAAATACACGCCTTAACACTTACAAATAGCGATTGGGGAGTTTTCAGAGAGCAGATTGTTATTTTAAGAGTAAAACAATATTCAGGCCACAATTGTTGAATTAACTATATTGTACCTTCAAAGATCACTATTGACCATATAATGTTGTAATGTTAAGAATGGTTCTGGCAGTACCAAAAAGACATAATATTTTTGTAGAATAAACTCAGAAGTAAAAATGAGGCCGGCACTATCAGATACAAAATGCACAAACAGTGCTAACGGTGTTTTTTATTATTTTGGCTTTCTAATAAACACTGTTAGCAATGTTTGTGCATTTTGTACCTGAAAGCGTTGCCCTAATTTTCTTTTGTCTTTTTACAGTTTATTAAATAATTTCTGAGTTTATTCTACAAAAATATTATACTTTATTCATTTACATGGTTTGTGGCTTCCAATAGTTAAACCTTACACACATTCAGTTACTGAGCCTGGGAGAACACCGTCTGTAGTTACATGTCTAACAGTCTATCCAGCTTGTGAGACTTGCAGACAGCTGTCCTGGGATGTCACATTCTAACCTAACGTTATTTAAATAGAGCAAGCTAGAAACATTAATTAAAGCCACTCAAACAAGCAACTCCATCCTTTTGTTGCCACCAAAACCAGCTTATTCACACCAATTAGATTTAGCAATCAAAAAGCATTAAATAAAGTTCAGATACCTGGAATGAAGTCGTTGACTTGCTATTTAGGTGCTTTGTCAGGCAGTCGGGCTGAGAGAGGAGTTACACAGACCCCTTAACAATCTTCTAAATTTAGTGTCAGCCCTGCATTGGCTGCAGATATTGTGTCCTGTCAAGGAATGTCAAGCCTTTAAGGCCACTGGATGACATTCCATTAACCCACTGAGTACTGGGTGTTAATGTCTCATAGGCTTGAAATATAACATGAAAAAGCACTTACAGATTTAATCCGTTGTGATATATTTTTAGAAAAAAAATCATATGCTTAAGGAAATAAAGGTTATAGATTAAAAAAATGTATTTAACAGCGTGACATCCTATTTTTTTAGTACATTTTAATAAATACCATAAAAAATACAAGAGAAAAAAGTGCTATAAAATTATTTTAAGAAATCACATAAGCAAATTAATCTACTAAGCAGCACCTCATAAAGTGCAAGAGCCCAATAAATACAATAATCTTTTATGGTAAATCTTAATACGGCATTATCATTCATTATGATGTGCTCTCCCAGGCCGTCTAATGAGAATCCCACTCCTGGGATGAGGCCGTCTAATGAGAATCCCACTCCTGGGATGAGGCCGTCTAATGAGAATCCCACTCCTGGGATGAGGCCGTCTAATGGGAGTCCCACACCTGGGATGAGGTCGTCTAATGGGAGTCCCACTCCTGGGATGAGGCCATCTAATGGGAGTCCCACACCTGGGATGAGGCCATCTAATGGGAGTCCCACACCTGGGATGAGGCCGTCTAATGGGAGTCCCACTGCTTGGATGAGGCCGTCTAATGGAAGTCCCACTCCTGGCATGACGCTATCTGATGGTAGTCCCACTCCTGGGATGAGGCCGTCTAATGGGAGTCCCACTCCTGGGATGAGGCTATCTAATGGGAGTCCCACTCCTGGGATGAGGCCATCTAATGGGAGTCCCACACCTGGGATGAGGCCGTCTAATGGAAGTCCCACTCCTGGGATCAGGCCGTCTAATGGGAGATACACTCCTTAGATGAGGCTGTCTAATGGGAGTCCCACTCCTGGGATGAGGCCGTCTAATGGGAGTCCCACACCTGTGATGAGGCCATCTAATGGAGGTCCCACTCCTGCGATGAGGCCATCTAATGGGAGTCCCACTGCTGGGATGAGGCCATCTAATGGGAGTTACACTCCTAGGATGAGGCCGTCTAATGGGAGTCCCACTCCTGGGATGAGGCCGTCTAATGGGAGTCCCACTCCCGGGATGAGGCCGTCTAATGGGAGTCCCACTGCCGGGATGAGGCCGTCTAATGGGAGTTACTCTCCTAGGATGAGGCCGTCTAATGGAAGTCCCACTCCTGGGATGAGGCTGTCTAATGGAAGTCCCACTCCTGGGATGAGGCTGTCTAATGGAAGTCCCACTCCTGGGATGAGGCTGTCTAATGGATGTCCCACTCCTGGGATGAGGCCGTCTAATGGTAGTCCCACTCCTGGGATGAGGCCATCTAATGGAAGTCCCACTCCTGGGATGAGGCAGTCTAATGGCAGTCCCACTCCTGGGATGAGGCCGTCTAATGGGAGTCCCACTCCTGGGATGAGGCCGTCTAATGGGAGTCCCACTCCTGGGATGAGGCCGTCTAATGGAAGTCCCACACCTGGGATGAGGCCGTCTAATGGAAGTCCCACTCCTGGGATGAAGCCGTCTAATGGTAGTCCCACTCCTGGAATGAAGCCGTCTAATGGTAGTCCCACTCCTGGGATGAGGCTGTCTAATGGGAGTCCCACTCCTGGGATGAGGCTGTCTAATGGCAGTCCCACTCCTGGGATGGCAGTCACACTCCTGGGATGAGGCCGTCTAATGGGAGTCCCACTCCTGGGATGAGGCCGTCTAATGGGAGTCCCACTCCTGGGATGAGGCCATGTAATGGGAGTCCCACTCCTGGGATGAGGCTGTCTAATGGGAGTCCCACTCCTGATTAGTAGTTGTGGGTTGTGGTGGGAGATATTATACTGTCTCGGACCTGCGCGCAGTCTAATGGCCGAACGAGCATTCTGACCCGCTAAGGGAATCCATTACTACCTCGGAAATTACAGTCAGGTCGGGATTTAACTATTTTAATGCGATGTCGGACAGACCCGGGGCATTACTTATTCTCTATATGTTTTAGAAATATAATTCTTTGTGTTATGAAATTCTCCAGAAACAACCCCAGAACACCGGCAGATTATTAACTAAAGTAGGAATTGTCAGAAGTTTGAAATTAATTTAAAGTGAACTTTACATTGTAGGCCAAAATAACAAACCTGAAAACATACCTGACTTGGAAAATCTTTACAATTCCGCTATTTTTATCAAATTTGAGATTTACTTTGAATTCTCAGTATTGCCCAATATTTAGTGAATAAGCCCAGGTGGATGTAATTGCATCACAGAAGTGACAGAATTCTCCATTAGCCCAAGCAGGAGGGTATCTAGGATTCACTAGAATACAAAATATGTCTGTTCTCCTAATTGCTCCCCCTACGGAATACACCTAAGTGTGATGAGTGTGTTGCTGAGTGTGATTGTGGTGGTTGTTTAAGTAGGTATGTGTGAAGTTGGCTGATTTTGAGTGGGGTTGGCTGAGTGTGATTGTGTATGGTGCTGTCTGAGTGTGATAGTGTGTGGGGTTGGCTAAGTGTGAATGAGCATTAGAATGGCTGAGTGTGATAGTGTGTGGAGTTGGCTAAGTGTGAATGAGCATTAGAATGGCTGAGTGTGATTGTGTGCAGTGTTGACTTAGTGTGATGTGCATGGTGCTGTCTGAGTGTGATAGTGTGTGGGGTTGGCTAAGTGTGAATGAGCATTAGAATGGCTGAGTGTGATAGTGTGTGGAGTTGGCTAAGTGTGAATGAGCATTAGAATGGCTGAGTGTGATTGTGTGCAGTGTTGACTTAGTGTGATAGTGCATGGTGCTGTCTGAGTGTGATAGTGTGTGGGGTTGGCTAAGTGTGAATGAGCATTTAAATGGCTGAGTGTGATAGTGTGTTGAGTTGGCTAAGTGTGAATGAGCATTAGAATGGCTGAGTGTGATTGTGTGCAGTGTTGACTTAGTGTGATTGTGCATGGTGCTGTCTGATTGTGATAGTGTGTGGAGTTGGCTAAGTGTGAATGAGTATTAGAATGGCTGAGTGTGATTGTGTGCAGTGTTGACTTAGTGTGATTGTGCATGGTGCTGTCTGATTGTGACAGTGTGTGGGGTTGGCTAAGTGTGAATGAGCATTTGCATGGCTGAGTGTGATAGTGTGTGGAGTTGGCTAAGTGTGAATGAGTATTAGAATGGCTGAGTGTGATTGTGTGCAGTGTTGACTTAGTGTGATTGTGCATGGTGCTGTCTGATTGTGATAGTGTGTGGAGTTGGCTAAGTGTGAATGAACATTTGAATGGCTGAGTGTGATTGTGTGCAGTGTTGACTTAGTGTGATTGTGCATGGTGCTGTCTGTTGGAGATAGTGTGTGGGGTTGGCTAAGTGTGAATAAGCATTAGAATGGCTGAGTGTGATAGTGTGTGGGGTTGGCTAAGTGTGAATAAGCATTAGAATGGCTGAGTGTGATAGAAACATAGAAACATAGAATGTGACGGCAGATAAGAACCATTCGGCCCATCTAGTCTGCCCAATTTTCTAAATACTTTCATTAGTCCCTAGCCTTATCTTATAGTTAGGATAGCCTTATGCCTATCCCACGCATGCTTAAACTCCTTTACTGTGTTAACCTCTACCACTTCAGCTGGAAGGCTATTCCATGCATCCACTACCCTCTCAGTAAAGTAATACTTCCTGATATTATTTTTAAACCTTTGTCCCTCTAATTTAAGACTATGTCCTCTTGTTGTGGTAGTTTTTCTTCTTTTAAATATAGTCTCCTCCTTTACTGTGTTGATTCCCTTTATATATTTAAATGTTTCTATCATATCCCCCCTGTCTCGTCTTTCCTCCAAGCTATACATGTTGAGATCCTTTAACCATAGTGTGTGGGGTTGGCTAAGTGTGAGTGTTTTTATCAACCTTGTGCTTACCTTATTGCAGCGAGGGGTATAATACCTTGTGGTCCCTGTGGTGATGCTGAGCATTGCACTGGTGGTCAAGTGGAGGGTGCAGACCACCTACATGCTCTTCCGGCATGGCTCTCAGTGAATGAGTCAGAGCGTGTTTAGAATATTGCTGAATTGGCATTAGACTGAATAATGGTTTTGCTAGCGAGGCCCAACCTGGCCTGTGCCCACTACTTCACAGGCAAAACTCCAGGACCCGGTAACAATAGCACCGACACGATCCTCACAATTCTGCCACTAATTTCAGGACATTCTGTTTAAGTCAAAAGTAGTCAACTAAAACAATACAAGAATTTAGAAGAGAAAGGCGGACGGTTTTGGGTCCCAAAGCGCTGCCCATCCTAATGAGGGACACTTGGGAGATATGTATAGTAATTACCAATCCATTATGGGTTAACTTATATAATGTATCCTTGCATGACCGATACTGACTGCTTTAGACAATAATCAAACATCCAGACAGCGACCCTAACAATGTTTCCACCCCTACAGTGTCTTTGTCAAGCTATTCAACACAATGCGTTAGATTTACTAAACGATGAATTGTAGTGAATGGAAAATCAAATTGCAAAATTTAGATAAAAATTGCTTATTTGAAAAAATTCTCAACTCTGCTACAGTCGTCAGCTTGGCTATTTCGGTTTTCAGTTCAATAAATTTGATATTTTGGAAAAATAACGATATCTAGAATAGGATGTTAAAAGCAGAGCAGCTATTTATCACTTAGAAATACTGTATTTACTGATAACTACCGATGCATCTCACATTATTATCCGCAGTATACTGATACAAATATTTAGTTTTATTGGTAAATGTCATGTCCATTTATGGTCAAAGTCTGAAGAGGCTCTTCATGTGATCATTTTTGATGGATTGTTTTAATACATCGTATATAACTGATGATTCAGGTCCTGTATCAGAATATGTATCTACATTTATTTATTTTAACTTGGTTAGTTAAGCTGATATCAGTAAGGCAATATGCATTTAATTCTATTCTATTACATGCTGACAATATTAGTGTGATTTCATAAATGGGGAATCATTGACATTGAAACAGTTAATTACTAAGCAGTGGAGCCTGGCTGCCAAATCAAATGGTCGCATGATTTCTGAGCTCCTGAAAACGAGGGCCCAAACTGACATAATATACTGCCTCCCCTACCGGTACTTTGGGGCTCCAGCGGATCACCAAGCTTGTTTGGACCTCATGGGGAAGAAAAACAAAAAATTGAAGCCTGATAAATCCCTGATTGGGGATGAACATCGGAGATATGTGGCGGCAGGTAAACAGTGCTCTTGGGCCCAAGATGGCGTCCCTCATGGGAGACTGCTCGGATTTCCCAGAGGATCTGTCCAATGTGGCAGGTGAGGGGTACTTACCCGCACCGGCAGTCACACTGCTGACACCACGGCCAAATCCGGACTCTGCTCCGGTGACAATAATGGTCAAGAAGGAGCTCCTACTAGACCTGCAAAGGAAACTCATGGCTGACATGGCTACCATACGCAAGGATATACAGGGCCTGACGGGCAGTCTTGGGGCACTGGAAATGGCTTGTACCACAGGCACTAAGCAAATCGCATCCCTGCAACAGGCAGTCCATGACCTACAGCAACAAAACTTAATGCACAAGCACCATTTTGCGGCCCTGGAAAACACACACCGCGGAAATAATCTCAAAATCAGGGGGATCTTGGACACCGTTCCTGAAGCAGAGCTACCACACCTAGTCAGACCCCTGCTGGCAGCCTTGTTGACACAACGACAGGCAAAAACAATAGAGATAGACGGGTTATTCCCGGTTCCCAAATCAGTGAAGGCATCACCCACAGCCTCCAGAGACCTGGTGGTTCAGTTCTGAAGCGGGAAAGACTACCATACCACTTTGAAAAAATGGCACTAAATTTCGATGCTGACCTCTTGGACATCACTCTGGCTTGGCGCAGAGAATTTCGACCACTCACTTCGATCCTACAGCAACACAAAATCTGCTACCGTTGGCGCCTCTCTCGTTCCCTAACCATCTACCATGGAGACGTGACCCACACAGTCCAAGACTTCAAGGAAGCCGCGGCAGTCTTACACAGCATGGGCCTCCCTAGAGAAACCATGGGCCAAGATAAAAACACACCGCACGACTTATGTACCTCTTACAACTACAATGTCTATTTGTGTGTAATGCTCCATATACTTCTTATGTTTTTTTTGGAATGCAAACCACACGTCTGTCTGTGGCAAAAATAAAGAATAATAATTTTAAAAAATCAGTTAATTACTCATTATGACCCAAAGTAGTGAAACTGGAAAAATTCTCCAAATCTATTAGTTTGCCTGCTCGGTTATTTTGGTCTAAAAGTTGAAATTTGATTACTTGCTCAAAATTCTCTAATTATTAAATAACCTTAATTGTCCAGACTGTAATCACTTGGACAACTCGAACTGTAACAAACGTCCATTGCTGGCTGATAGGACCGCCAGATTGTTTTTTTGGTGAAGAATAAATTAGAAAACGTAGTCAAGCGTTGCTTTGGGAAAAAGACTCAGAAAATTTATCATTTTTGTATTGTGCCCATGTGTCAGGCAGCTGCATTTGCACAGCTGACAAGCACGGTTAGTGCTACGGCCAGGCAGCTGCACAAGCAGAGGAGAGGTGAATGTACATAGAACTGTCAGACTGTTATTGTCTATGGAATACCAGAGTTCACAAGAAATGTAACAGATCGGAGATACAGGACAGTGAGATGGGGCTTTCAGATTGGGACTGCGCTGTGAAAAGCAGGACACCTGGGAGGGATGGAACAAATCCCCTCTGTGTGTTATCTCTCTCTGACAGTATTTATTCCCGAAATTATAAATTGCAGACATCAATAAGAATAACATTTTACATTTTAGGATAAATTAGGAAATTAGAAAAACATGTTACTGTAGCTAATTTTAATTTCAGTTATTTGGGGATAAGATTTGAATCACATCGCTTTGTATTTCTCCGCAATTCCTGTGCGAGTGAATAAATCCCGGCGTTTATTATTTGATTCCTTCTCACCCCTAAGGAATCTGTTAATGGTATCCGCACGTTGTGCGGAATTAAACTCGCATCGGGTCCAGCAGAGCTGCCGTTGTGAAGGAAAGATGTACTGAGCACCATTAAGTTCATGCAAACCTATAACCGCATCCTGTCTCTTGGAAACCAAGTGAGAGATGCTTTATGTATACAGTGTCTATTGAAAAGTCGGATGATTTCTTTGTGCCATTTTGCAGACGGCGGCACTCGGTGCCCTCATTGTAGCCTGGATCTCAATCTGTAATATTACACACAGTATTGTTAGATATAAATAGCAGACACCCTCCCCCACCAGGCTGACAAATTGCCACTGATGTCAGGTCCTTCCAAGCTCCTGGTCTGTGTTAGAAGCAGCTAGTGTAAGACTGACCCATCCCGGACATTTTGCCATCGACTGCAATCAGCAGTCATTATCCCGCTATGCTGCCCACTCTCTGCCAGGGGCCTGGTATAAATCAAATATTATTATATGTATAATTAGAATATTAAAGAGCCGACCTGGTTTATCTAGAACATACGCTCACTGAGACAATTGTATCAAACAAAAGTTATCAGTTCTGGACAAAGTGTTACACCTGGAGCAATCTCGATGGAGACAAATGAGATATTTCACCTGATTGGTCCACATTTAAACCTTTGCTCCCTATTGGCTCCAGCGTTGCTGTGATAAATGTGAGCCTATATCAGTACAACATAAATTCACTAACGCAATAACTTATGTTGACTTTAAATCTCATTCACTGCTATTTCACGCTTGCCACAATCCACAGGCCACCCTGGCCCTCACGATTGGGCTAACAGGCTTGGAGATTGCCTAGCCCATAGTTATTTATCACCCACCCAGGCTTCTGTCGAAGAAGGGGTAGTAGTGAATGTGCCTGTCTTTATTAGAGTCTCTGCAAAAATCACCTTTGGTAAATGAGGTCAAGAGGGATTGCCATCAGATCCTCAGATATTTCAGATCCTCTTCAGTTTAGTGGACCCATTGTGTGTTTCCTTGTGTTGTATATTTATTGTATTTGTATGTATATTGATATTTTTGTTTGTGTTTCCCCTTAGTGTTGCAGGTTATAGATACACGTTGCTGCTCTCAGCTGTTTAACCCCTTAAGGACCCCTTGATTCCCTTTTATTCCAGAAGTTTGGTCCTTAAGGGGTTAAGTGAATGGGTTAAGCTGTGGTTAGTTAGTATTGTTATACTAAGGGTTAAGTCATGTCTAAATATTATGATGATTATTAATAAAGTGTTAGTCGATGTAAGAATGACCCTATATAAATAAAGCATTCAAATATATTATAAAAAGGAACTTAACAAAATGACTTAAAAGGTTACTTGCCTTTAACGAGTTCCTTAGTGCACTGTGTAGTGTGTCTGATCAGCTGCAGGCAGGGCCCAATCCACACTATTTATTTATTAATTTATAAAATAATTTACTAGGAAGGATACATCAAGATTTATCTAGTTTTCAAACATGTCCTTGGTCCAGAAAACATTGCTTTGTTAAAAGGGGGTACAATATAATATGAAAATTACAAAATAATATTAAAATACACATATATAAGTTTAACACAGAACAGGTAAGAAATATAATCAACCATGATTACAGGTGCATTCTATATTGAGGTTTGTTAACAAGGAACCCTCTTAAAGTGTTTAGACTGGAGAAAGATTTGAAAGTGTCTGTGAGATTATTCCATAATTGCGGTGCTCTGTAGGAAAATGAGGATCGAAACATCTACTTTCTATTTCTATTTATTTTTGTATTGAGGTAGACTAATAAAGTGCTAGTACTGGATCGGAGGTTATAGGAGATGGGAACAGCCGGGGAGAGCATTCTACTCTGGTAGGGTGGGCGTTTCCCAGAAATGCTCTTATGCACAAGGCTGGAAAGATGAAGAGTGCGTCAGGATTCAAGCGATAGCCAGATAAGCTCTTTTAACATGTCACAATAGTGGGTCAAGTTATTACATTGTAGCACAAAGCGGCAGAATAAGTTATACAACGTAGCAAGTTTATGAAGGTGGGTTTGCGGTGCATACAGTACATCCAAATGAGATGTTCCAATCAGAAGCCTATCATTTTTGTTTATGGGGAATGATTTTGACCCATAGTCACCTGTCCAGCTAAAATTTATGAAAAAAATCATTTATATCCCTATACCAGTTCCAATTATCACATAGGATGATTGAACCTGGATGGCTGACCAAAACGCCTTCCCAACACAAATCACATTCCAAGCTCTCTACCACGAACCCAATAAAACTCTCGACACTTATGAAATGGAAAGAGTCCCACATGCAGGTATAATTAACTCAGGTTTCAGCTCCGTCTGTGAGCAGGATCCCCCTGTCCTGGTTCAGACCGAGCTCATGTCCTACGCACGGTGAGTCAGGGCAAAAACTGCAGCTCTGACAACAACCAGAAAAAACAAACAAAGAAGGGGTGGGTGATAAAGGGCACCCTGCTGTGCTTTCCAGGACCTAACGGGGGAGGAAAGAGTCAGAAGCCACATTTACTGCCTTACACACAAATTATATCACATTACCCACAATGTCCATGGCTGTTTTATTGTCCTGTTGTAGCGGTCGGTTGTGGCTCATTTTATTTAAACAAGACACTGGCCCACCTTTATAAGCTGACACTAGCCAAACCACGATTGCTATTCGAATACCACAATTTAGTGTTTATTGATCTGTTTTGATATGGACAGAACCTCGGACCGTGCATGCGCAGTCAGTAAATCTCTGCTCTCTAGGGCGGACAGAGCATTTTATTGCGCAGATGGTGTTGGCAAATTGCACACATTTTAGGGACCAAATAGATATGACACCCCAAAATGAATTGTATATAGAACAAACATACTCCTTATCATGTTACAGCAAATAAATATTGAACAAATTGATGTAAACAGGAACACAATGTGATGAGGGCTCTGCTCAAACAAGCAATCCCCCCGTTAATAAATACAAAACAGCTTTGATCACACAAAGGTGAAACAGAATCTTTTTCTGACATCAAGAGGACCCTCTAAGTAGCACAACCAAAAGAGTGCAAAGAGTTTGTGGGTGTTGATACCCCTCCCAGTTTCTGTGTGCCTCCCTATCTCTCTTATTTTAAACACTTTAACACAAACAGGGCCTTCCTGACTTCTAAAGCCTGGTCTCTCTGCTGCCACTCGGCTAATGCGGATGTTTAAGTCCACAATAACTAGTGGTCCCTCAGATCCAGAAGGACAGGACTAAAACTATTTTCTTACCACTGATAAAATAATAATAATTATCCTTCGTATACTGGTACAATTTCCAATTTTACACATTTTATTTCTGTGGATTTATGTAACTCCACACCCAGAGCACAAGCTATTCCTGTTAATGTAATTCTGAGCCAAATTACTTGTGTTACCATCTGTTTAATAAATATGTTTCCTGGCTCATTAGAGCCTAGTTCTCATCTAGTCATGCCTCCATTACGCCTACGCCGTGCCGCACTCCTATCAGCCTGAGCCAAACACCACCCTGCATGTGAATTTTACACTTGACATGCTTTACACGGCAGAATTATACCTGCTGCCACAAACACAATAAATGTTACTGTGTACAGTCAGTACAATGTGGAAATGATGCTTCAAACAGCAAATTTTATATAAAAATGAAATTCCTTTTCTGTAGATCTTCAATGTTTCTGCAACATAAAAGGAAATTGAAAAAAAAAGCAAGTTTACTCTTAATTCTGGATTCTAAATATTCTGGATATTATATCTGTTGGTCATGTGAGGGAGGCCCCTCCCACTCACTGCTGATTGGCTAATCACAGGTATGGGTGACAGGAACTGGCCACTAGCTATAGGCAGACGCCAATTCGTTTTTCACTTAATTTACTAATTTGCCAAATAGGGTGTTCCCCTTTTTATAAAGTATTTTTTTCTAACTAAATCCTTTGGTCAAAAACAGAGGTAGGGAACATTCAGCACTCTGGATGGTATTAACTACAACTCCCTTGAAGCTTTGCCAGCATTATAACTGTAGGAGGATTGTGGGAGATGTAGTCCAAAACATCTGGAGTGCCGAAGTTTGCCTGGGGAAAGCAGAGGGAGAGCTGAGTTGTCCATTGCGGCCAGAGCAAATGCAGCCAAGGCAGAGAGAGCCTGGGAGGGAAGGGAGGCCAACTGAGCAGCCAAGTGCTGCGAGGCCTCAGGTGAAGAATGGAGAGAAGCAGTGGATACAGGAGGGGGTGGGAAAGAAGCAAGGGACAGGAAAGAAAGAATAGGAGGGGTAAAGTGAAACTGAACAGTAGCAGAAGGAAGGGAAGGACCAGATAGGGAAGAAATCTTAGAGACCCGAGGAGTTGAGATAGGCACAGAGGAAATTATAGAAGTTGGAGGAGTTGTAGAAAACTCCTCAATACTTATCTCTTGTTCCTGTTCTTCCATTGCAGGGCATCGAGAAGAAGGACGGATGGAGTCTCTGAACCTCTTTGGGAGGCCTACCAAGCGACAAAACCTTTCCATGTTACTTCAGGAGCTAGCAGGACAAGAACTTCAGGAGCCAGCAAGAATCACAAGGAGGGACAGGAAACAGAGGAGCCTCTTAAAAGGTAAGGGGAGGCCCATCCTACCATGCTGAAACATTTCCTGCCTAAACTCCAGTTCCAGTAGAAGCCCCATTAATTAAATTTCAGGCCCATTAGGGGACCCTACACTCCCATAACATCTGGAGTGACAAAGGTTGCCTTTCCCTCGTCTAACACCTAACTGTAAAACAAGGTCCAATAATGTGTTAAAGACGATACCTTGATGCAGAGTATAGAAATTCAAATATATTAATACTGGTGTGTAATCAGGACAGGAGGGGAAGGGGCTAAAGTTGAGACATGGAAGTGAACAGTAACATTACTGAGTAGGCACACGCTCCAAAACTATATACGAGTATAGTGTGAATGAGTGTGAATGCACCCATGCCTGACTGGCACAGCCGCTAGCTTGGCCCCTCCAGAGATTCCCTAAGATTCTACTAAAGGAAAGTGAGTTGGACTTAATGTCCTCATGCAGTGCTTTCTGCTGAATTGGTTTTTGGGATCTCCAGAAGAAGGACAGTAAAGAACTAATCTGGTATGGCAATATTGAGATCCGTATTCGAGACTGCTCCACTGATTGAATTTGAGGCAGTTGGGAGGTATGGCTACATATACGTAAAAACAACATATCTAAGGGCCCGGGAATTAATTCATGTGCACATTTTCCTTTCCCTTATGCAAATATATTTACTTTTCCAAAACAATCCCTCTGTTACTGAAAATCATGTCATCTCAGGCCATCTAACTTCAAATATGGACAAAACCCTAAAGTTGGCCCACAAGATCGGAATCGTGAGGCATGTGAATTAATTAGCATAAATTGCCCCAGCTGTGCCTTGCCAGACAGAATTTGTCAGTTATGATTAAAAACAATGTAAATATAATAAAACGTAATGTAATTATAAAAATAGCAGAATCGTGTATAAAGATACATGAAACACGAAGTGACTGGCACTGTTCTAACCGATGACAATAATAGTCTTATCTCAAAACTGTAAGACTCACTTTAGAGCGAGAAAAAGCTAAAGGCATTTGAAAAGGAGATTAGCACTAATGTACGAAGAAAGTAATAAGATTATTATTGTTATGTAAATGATACCAGGGGAGATAACCAAAGATAAGTGGAGATTATTCTGTTTCGAGAGCTTCTAAGACAATTCTGTTTACAGAGTTTATAATAGCCAGGAATTAGATTGGAAAAGATTGTGGTAAAATGTCTTGTCAATCGCTCCTTTTAACAATGTAGTCGATTACAGAGCATTAGAATGCCATCTGGTGAAAGGAGAGAGGCAGGAGACACTGATTTTGGCATTATTTCACACTGACAAACACAAGAACAAACAAACTCAAACAAAATCAGGCAAGTTATTTCAAGAGACGGGAAGTAGCTAAACTGTGCCCGCAGGCTTGTCCATGGCAATGACTGACTTTATTTAGGTAAAATTAACTGTCATCGTTAGGTTTTGAAGCAGTGCCAGGTTTAGGTACAAACGAGATTTGTTCTGTGCTGTATAAATTTAGCTGGAGGCATTGAGAGACACTCCGGGGCGATATTGCAGAGATGCAGGTGGAAATTCAGGACACAGTTTCAGGAATTTGGTATGGGTGAGTGTGTAGATTTATTAATGACTAATATATATATATACATATATATAAATAGGATAAAGATAGCACTCCAAGGACTTCATATGAAGTCATTGGAGTGCTATCTTTATCCTGTTTCTATCAATTCTGCTGACAAGCACTGGGCTATATATATTAATTACTGGAGTGCAAGCATTGGAACATTTTATATATATATATATGTGTGTGTGGGTATGACAAAATATCATTGTCTCACACTGCATTGTTTAACCCCTTAAGGACACATGACATGTGTGACATGTCATGATTCCCTTTTATTCCAGAAGTTTGGTCCTTAAGGGGTAATGTACCTGACAGTCTGCAGTCCTGGGCAGTGTTATTCTGTACATGTACGCTGGTGAAATGGTACAATAAGAAGGTACACGTACGTGTATTATAGCAATGCTCTCATGGAATATTTTAATATTACTGTCACTTCAAACAGTGCTTGCTAGCCAGCCGCCACATTAATAAGTGTTAAAAAATATGACCCCATATAAGAATTCTGGAGTTTTTCATCCTCACCCATACCTCATCCTGCCGTGCCATAAGTGGGTTATATCTAATAAACGAAAACTAGCAACTCGGGAGCTATTACTCCCAATGGACCGATAGTAAATTAAGGAGGTGGACCTGGTGTCGCCACCTGTGGGCATATGGTAGGGACTTTAAATTAGATAATGGGGGTGGAAAGATCACATGACCAGTGGGTGGGGGATATTAAATAAAAAGAATGGGGGCTACTTATTAGATGGGATGGTAGGTATTCACCCCAGCCCTCACCCATGGGCAGCATGTGGGGTTAAGAAAAAGACATTGATAACGAAATAGCATTCTTCTGCCCATCATGGTGAGGGATTAGGTCTATAAAGATTATTAAAGCAATTGCCTCCCTTCTGCTGCACATGGGTGGGGACTAGGGGGACATTAGCTATTCATCCCATTAATTATATTATTAAATGGACAAATAGTACCTCAAATTATTGTTCACTTTAGTTAATAACCCTGTGTGTCTTCCTATCTCTTTCTAACCTTTGTGATTTCCAGCATTTTAACGTCTGTTACCCATCAGTCTCTGTTTTCCTGTATTTTGTGTCTTCGCAATGTTTCTCTGTTAGTTCCTCTCTCCCCTCTCCATTGGACGGTTTCTAACACGGATGACGCTGACACCTTGTACGGAAATTAATTTAGCACCAAGTCTGTGAAAAATACAGTCATCATTTAGCACCTGAATTCAGTTTTCACAAACGTTTTAATAAAAAATAAACTATCTCTGTGCGTTCAGGTGTTATAGGCAGTAATATTAATATATACGTTGGAAAAAAAGACAGCGTGTAAAGAAGTTCAAACATACATGTTCGGCTGGTCCTTCTTCAAACTCGAAACAGAATTTAACAAAGAGATTATTCTATTATTCTATTCTATTATTACTCTGTTATTTGACTGTTCCTGGGATATTTGGGGTATACGGTTTTGCTGCCTTAACCAGCTTTTTTTGTGACTTTTATCACCTTTTATATCCGTTTCATATATTTCAGATACAACACTGAAGCTGTACGATATAGGTATTCATTGTGATGGGATATTGGATACGTTGTAGCAGTTAACGACTTTCAGTTGTATTTGATGCCTTGTGTACTCTCTCCAGGTATTCAAACCAGCACGTGGTTGGATGTTTTTTTTTTTTTTTTATTGAAAGCGTTTCGATTTTTTTTTATTTATTTTTTTAAACATTTTTACAATGAGAATAAAATATCCTCTGGTATGGCAAGTTCTTGTGATGAGGAACCCAAGGGCTCCTGGTTGTTCACGGTGCTCTGCTGACATCTATAGGACAAAAGCTGGAATAGCGCGAGGGTTTACAGAGGTTTTATGTCTAAAGCTGTGATCAAAACATGCTGTAAAATATTATCATTATTTGTTTTAAACATTATTCGTTTTACAGGAAAGGGAGAATTCAAAGTCAATTCCAAGAGAATTTCAAATTTAAAACCAGAGTAGATGAATGGAAAGCATAGCTGAATTTGGGCTAGTTTCACATTAAATTTGAAATTCCTTTGAATTCTCCTTAAATTCTCATTTTAATTTATTACCCTGTTAAAGCGCTGACATGCTCCATAGAGCTGTACAATAGGTTGATTATATGTGGAAATGAATGCTGTGATAACATAGTCGATGTGTGAGCAGGAACAGCTGTTAAGATGAGTCCTGGTATAAAAGATTACAGTTTAAAATAAGTTAAACAAATAATGGGGGTGCAACACCCCATCGAGAGCCTCAATAGATCGATGCTGGATTTTCCACAGCCGCCACTTTTGACTCTCTCCCTTTTGCCAACCTCAGTCTTGTTCTTAACACAGAATTACTTTGTCTTAAGGTATCTCTGAATTGCATTGGACTTTCAGTGAAATGATCAGTATTTTTTTTTATAGAATATATCTGTATAAAATACTGACTCGTGACAGATCTGCTTTAATTAAACAATAAGAAAAGAGAAGTGAATGGCGCTTACACAATAGAGTGAACTCAGAGGTAGTGGTGGAATGATAAGTGTTCCCCAACACCTTGAATACAAAGTTCGAAATTAGAGATATTGGCACTGAATGCACAAATGCCAAAATACACACACCACTCTCTGTGCCCCAAAAAGTGAGTATGTACAATACTTATATATACAGAAGTATATGCTGATGATATTCCGTATAGTTGGACCCTACAATAACAAAAAACAGTACATAGTGCAGACTGTATATGATAAATAAGGATAATAAAAATAAATGGATCCACTTACGGATTACAGAGCTGTGCCAGGCTCTGTGTATAATGCCCAAGGGTGCCTCTACAGGCTAAGCGCAAAATCTTCACGATGTCCTTCAGAGACAGGAGAAGCAGCAATAATAATGAAGAGATGAACAAATTTATTGTAGGTAAAAATATATAAAAAACAACTAACAAGTTGTATAAAATAGTACAAAAATAGTATCAATGCAGACGCGTTTCAATTCAGTCCGAGTTTTCTTCAGTGCATAAAGAGTTCATCTGGCTGCTATTCCTTTTGAAACAGTGACTATAGCTTCATTCGGGAGCAGGTAGGACAATCCCTGACATGGGGATCGAAGACAGTGCGTGCAGGCGGGTTCGGGAGACTTATTCTCCCCCTGGTGGGCGTTCAATGATACGAACCGGCGGCCACCCAGGGAGAAGCATGCACCGCTTGTTCCCTTGCGGGCTGCGGTTTTCACACCTCAAAACCATCTATTGTCTTTTTATAGGATTGCATACCTTGCTCTACCATGATGCATTATTTTTTTTAAAGTAATATATTTCACTTTGCACAGACTTAAAAGGACATTCCTGACCCCTAAGCACTTTAGCTGGTTGAAGTGCTTTATATGTAAAACCTTTGTCCTCTTTTCTTTTATTTTACAAAAAAGGGCAGATTTCAATGTAAATTGGCACTTTTATAAATTAACCTTGTTACATCCCCTGACTGTCAATCAGACAACAGATCCTGTTACTTGCTGCATTGGGAAGTTTGTGATTGGACAGCCAAGGAATGTCTGCGCGGGGTTAGAAGGGGAGGGCTTGCAAAGGATGCAGCTATTACAGACTATGTTTAGATTAAACAAAAATACACAATTTTTAATTTGGGGTATATCTACCAAGAAGTGATTTGTTTGTTGGTTTTGTACTTGAGCAGTTTAAAGAACCACCACATTAGAACCACCACATTAACCAGCTTTATCTGATTACAGGAACAATGTGAAACTCAATAAACAAGTAATAAAAATAATTACATATCACAGATTTGGGTCCAATATACAGCATCTCTTCGCTTGTGAACATTATCAACTAATACCAAACTCGTGTTAAACATGGGCAAGACTACAATTGAAAATAGATGAATGAGCCATAATTGTAGAATCAACCACAATAAAGCTAAAACCATTATATAACTAATATCTGGTCCGTGATAAAATGCCCAGCGTACTGGGAACTGGCTGTGCCTAAAGCTGTTTTTTATAGGATTATTTTAATTGTTTGTCCAGAACTAGAGCCCATCAAAGACGTATGGCTTGTCTCTCTGCGGTGAAGTGTTGAGTCAGCTAAGGACAAAATGGCAGAAGATTTTTTTCTGCTAAGTACATATTGGCCACAAAGATAGTCATCGCAGAAAATAACTCTCATTTTGTGCTTGTCGTTGGGATGTTTATTGATTTTCCCTCTCTGTGGCAATTTGTGTTCCTGACAGGATGTATGTGTGCTACCTACTTTACTGTTTCTAGATTAACGCTGTCATTTCCACAGTGGAAATTGAAAAAAGTACATTTTTATATTTACTTTATAAATGTGTACTTTAAAATGTCACCCTTTAAATTGATAAATATTATTAAAATGATGCTCTAACGGCACTGCTTGCAAATGAGCTTGGCTCCATCGTAATGCCAGTTCTAAAGATTCACATCATTATGGTGTTGTGAAGAAACCCCCTATTCCCTATGTTATTTACTGTTTGCATTCCCTCTTTTTTCTCCATTTCTGCCTATTGCATTCGGTAGATGGAACTACCGAACAAAGATCACCCCTCTGGCTCATTAAACATCAAAGTTTGGGTGAAATTGCTATCTCTGTCTGTGCGGCCAGCGTTCGTTAGTCGAACGCCACGTAGTAGATAAAACCGCGGCCATCTTTGTTCATGCGAACAAAGGCAGCGGGACCTGGTCGTCGAGTGCATGGAACTGAAAACGGACACTCGACTTCCCGAACACCGGTCCCAAACAGACGAACGCTGGAACTCTATTTGGTGCACTTTGGTGCATTCGACAGAGGGGCACGAACGCTGCTAGGCGCCAGAGGGATCCATTCTGTATTTTTATTAGTTTTTATCCTTTTTCGAAAGTGACCGGCAAAACCCACCAAATTCATGGAACTGTTTTGGGCATGCAGCCTAGGGTGAGCCGGTCACAAGAGACTTCCATAGATTTTGCGAACCCCTGAACCGATCTGGGTGAAATTCGAATATGTTGGTCACCCAGATCAGGGCTATCAGGGGACATATATAATATATAATTTATGGGGATACCCCCAGTATAAAGGGGTGTTCTGGGTGTTGGGGAAAAAAGTGATTTTCAGCCCGGAGATAATTAAGTTACTATTTTATCAGACTGAATTATCTCCTGGGCTAGGGAAGGGAATTGTGGGTGTGTGTTAACATTTTGCTGCCTGTGATTGGTTATTGTTTGTCCCTCCCTGAGGGCTGTCCCCTTGCATGGGGACTTGCATAAAAGCCTGTGTGCACCCATTAAAGGACAGTTCATTTTGTACCCTTCTTCTTGACTTCGGCTGATGTTTGGGGATTCGTGTGTTTCACTAAGGGAATTATCTGGTGGAGCTATTGGAATTGCTATAGGACTCGTCTACCCTATCTACCGAATGGAGGGCTATAATCACTAAGGCTCTGGTGGTTCGGGAGGAAACTACCGAATGAGGTTTAAATATACTTGGTTGGGGGCGGGGCTTAGCGGCGGAACGAGCCGGACGCCATTTCTAGCAGCTCTGAGCAAACTAAAACTGAATCCGTCAAACATCACCAAAAATACATGCCATCCACGCAAACAATTATCAGCATTGCCCGAGGGAGTCCATCCTGCACCGCCTGATGCCATTTCGGTACAATTCGAGGCAGGCAAAGCCCAAAACAAAAATCCGGGTCTACTATACACCAAACTGCCGCGGCCTGGAGTACTTGTGGGGTGGAGAGAGCCTGGGAGACCCAAGCGACGACCATCTACAGGACCCCGACCAATCCCACGAGGAGATGGGGCGCAGATCACAAAGACCACACCAAGGTACTGCCACAGCACAGCGTGATATAGGGGCACTGCTGCAGAAACAAACCCCAGCCAAAATGGCACCCGACCAGGGCCCAGACCCCCCACAGGCAGACACCCCACCTGCACAAACCACTCAGGGGGACACACAGAGATCTCCACAGCTCATACAGACCACACCCACCAAACCCAAACCCCCACAGGGAACAGCAGACCCAGCCACCAAGCAGGACCTGCAGCAGTTGCAAACTATGCTGCAGGATATACAACACCTGCTGGCAGCAGCCCTACCAGCGCTCAAAACAAGCATGCAACAGATCACAGAAAAAGTGACCACCACTGAAAACCAAGTCAAAAAAATACAGGGAGAAGTCTCTATGCTACAAGACTCGCTCCACCAACTACAACAAGACCAGCAACGCTTAGCAATACAACTGGAGGCGCAGGAGGATAAAAACCGGCGCAACCACATCAAAATCAGAGGCATCCCGGCATCGGTGAGCAAAGAGGACCTACCGCATTACGCGACTCACACAATCATTACTCCCCCCTGCAGTAACAAAGAAACTCGCCTTTGCAGGGATTTACCGCCTACCCACGCCTCCTAGAGCCGCTGCAACTCTAGCCGGAGATGTCATCATCTGTTGCTTCCTACCCCAAGACAAGGGGCACATCATGAGCGCAATCAGGGGTAAGACCCCGCTTGATTTCGAGGAAACCCAACTGACTTTTTATCAAGACTTATCCAAGGCCACCCTCCAGTGGAGAAAGTCGCTTACAGAACTCACCGGCCACCTGCATACAGCGGGGATACCATATAGATGGGGGAACCCCCGCTCTCTGCTCATCACCCACCAGGGGACCACCCATAAAATCACCTCAGGGACTGAGGCCCCTACACTACTCACAAAACTGGGCCTACAAAACTTGCCCAACCTGGGCACTCCCCACGTCTGGAATCCAGATGCCTCGGACACGTTTGTGCCGAGAAGGCAGAGAATGGACATGCAAGCCACCTGACGGATAGGGGGAGAGAGGTCTCTTAACCCTGCCCGCTCGACGGCGATATCCTTATGTCTTGTTTAACACAACCTGTATTCTCCCCACCCTCCGCACAATACATTTTTGATGTTGCAGTTCTTACCTGTTTACCGCAAGCTAGAGGAGTTAGCCGGCGAGGACGCTGGTGCGCTGCCGCATTACCAGACCACAAGCCATAGCCTAAGCCAAAACCTACCCCCCCGAGAGCCCCTAGGTTAGGGCTACCACCCCTCATGAGTGGTCCCTAGCGGAACTAGATGACCAGGCCACTTCAGAAAGTAAATGTGAACACGTGTACCACTCACCAGACTACTTGACCGACAAAACTACACCCAATGCACCCGCACGGACCCTAGCACCACTCCGCACCTCCACGCAAATACTTCCTAACACCAATAGGGTCACGCCTTCGACACCAACCCATGACCTAGGTACTGCACCTGCAGACGAGTAACACGACTAAACCCCTATACGACCCAACCTCTACCTAGGATTTTACGCATGTTATACGTAATGAAAAATTGTGCTAAAATTTATCAAATGCATTATTTATCAAATGTTCAAACCTGTTACCTTCTCAAACGATGCATACGTTGCACCATGTATAAGTCTTGTGCACGCAAAAATAAAGAATTTAAAAATATATATATACTTGATTTCCTTACAGGTGTATTCTGTCCTTTAATTCTGTGTCCTTAGATCTTTGGTGGAATCCAGGGTGCCCCTTAAATTGTAGACTGTAAGTCCCATCACTCTCAGGCCCAGAAAGGTGAGAGTTGCAGTCCACAGAAATAAACAGTATTCATGCACAGTGTCATTGCATCGGCTCGTACACCCACCCAACATGCTAATTATTCTGATATTAACTCTCTAAACAAATTGGAATTAACTAATTACTGCTTTGAAAATTTAGGGAAAAACAGTGACTAGTTTTGTTGGAGAAGTTTGCTAAATCATTTTTTTGCCTAAATATTGCTATTCGGTTTCCAGTTCAATCGAATTTCCTAATTTATAAACATTATACATTAACAATTCATAATGAATTAACAACGAATTAAAAATTTGTAAACATAAATAAAGTACTTTGTTTTCATGGCATAGGTTTAAATGTTTATTTTTGAAGGACTTGGGTATATTCCTACAGGGTTATTTACTAAGCACCAGGTGATTTCGGGATGGACAGAATCCGGTAAAAAATTCCAATTTCAGCAACAATCTTTTTTTTTCTTTATTTTCAATCCCAGAATAACACAGCATAATATGTATCACACATAAAGTAAAACAACTTGCTGTATGCCTAAATGTGAGATAAACAGCACACCAAGTCAGTTTGTGTTTTAAAAATAATAGACGGAATGCTAAATATAATACAAATATAGAGCTTCTAACTTTATGGCCATTTCATTGTAAATCTATATGGCCAAAGTGGAGGAGACAGCCTGATAAAGCAATGTGCGAGATGTATGCCTAATGCCGCCCTAACGCTGAATAGCACATATAAGGCGAATTATCATTTTAAGTGATTTTAGGGGCTAGAAGTTAGCGAGCAAATAGTTGGATAACCTTAAACAATGCGAGGGTTAATTATGTGGCGGCCAGCCAGTAATTGCTATCCAGCTGCCACATTAAAAAAGTTTTAAAAAAAATACATTTTAAAACAGCCAATAGGGTTCAGTAATGGAGGTTACATAGTTACATAGTTACATAGCTGAAAAGAGACTTGCGTCCATCAAGTTCCGCCTTCCTCACATATGTTTTTGCTGTTGCTCTAAAAGAAGGCAAAAAACCCAGTCAGAAGCGCTTCCAATTTTACAACACACTAGGAAAAAATTCCTTCTTGACCCCAAAATAGCAGTCAGATGTCTCCTTGGATCAAGCAGCTATTATCCCACTAAAGCTTCTGGAAAGACTCGTCTTTACCCGTGTGTCTCATTTCCTCAATTCCAACTCTCTCCTTGACCCCCTTCAATCTGGCTTCCGCCCTCTCCACTCTACAGAGACTGCCCTTATCAAAGTTACTAACGACCTAATCGCAGCTAAATCCAAAGGCCACTACTCCATACTAATTCTTCTTGACCTCTCGGCGGCCTTTGACACCGTTGATCATGCTCTCCTTCTTCAAACTCTGCAATCGCTTGGTCTCTGTGACTCTGTCCTCTCGTGGTTTTCCTCTTATCTCTCCCAACGCTCATTCAGTGTCTCTTTTTCTAATGATACCTCCTCCCCTCGCCCTGTCTCGGTTGGAGTCCCCCAAGGCTCCGTCCTTGGTCCCCTTCTATTTTCTCTTTACACTGCCTCTCTTGGCAAACTTATTGCCTCATTTGGTTTCCACTACCACCTGTACGCTGATGACACCCAGCTATATCTCTCCACCCCGGACCTCTCCCCTGCTGTCCTGCAACGTGTCACTGCTTGCCTTTCTTCCATCTCTGACTGGATGTCCTCCCGCTTTCTGAAACTCAATCTCTCAAAAACTGAGCTCCTTGTCTTTCCTCCTCCTAATACTGATCCTCCTCTTTCGCTCTCCCTTCAAGTTTGTGGTACCAACATCAGCCCATCCTTGCAAGCGCGCTGTCTTGGCGTCATACTTGACTCTGGTCTCACCTTTGAGCCTCACATCCAGCATGTTGCCAAATCCTGTAGATTCCATCTTAAAAACATAGCCCGCATCCGCCCCTTTCTTGCACCAGATACTACCAAGGAGCTTGTCCATGCTCTAATAATTTCATGCATGGATTATTGTAACCCTCTCCTGCTTGGTCTTCCCAAAAGCCGTACTGCACCCCTACAGTCTGTAATGAATGCTGCTGCTAGACTGATTTTCCTCTCTAGTCGGTTCTCTCACACCTCACCCCTCTGCCAGTCCTTACATTGGCTTCCTGTGTGCTATAGGAGTCAATTCAAGGCACTAACTCACACCTATAAAGCACTGAACAACTCTAGCCCCTCTTATATCTCCTCACTGATCCACAGGTATGTCCCTTCTCGGTCTCTCCGCTCTGCCCGTGACCACCTCCTGTCCGTTGTCCGCACCCGTACGGCCAACTCGCGCTTGCAGGACTTCTCGCGGGCGGCTCCCTTCCTATGGAATAGCCTGCCTACCGCCATCCGACTCTCCCCTAGTCTTGCATCTTTTAAGAAGTGCCTTAAAACCCATCTCTTTAGGAAAGCTTATGGCCTCCAAGACTAACCCCTACCTCACATACCCGTCTCTTGCCCTCTCCTAAAGGGCAGCCCACCTTATTTGATTGCACATTCCTGTCCTAATGTGTTTTACACCCCACCTCCTATAGAATGTAAGCTCGATTGAGCAGGGTCCTCTTCAACCTATTGTTCCTGTAAGTTTATTTGTAATTGTCCTATTTATAGTTAAATCCCCTTTCATAATATTGTAAAGTGCTACGGAATCTGTTGGCGCTATATAAATGGCAATAATAATAATAATAATTAGAAATTATATCCCTGTATGTTATGTTTTTGCAAGTATGTATCCAATTGCAGTTTAAACCTCTGTATGGACTCTGATAAAACCACTTCTTCAGGCAGAGAATTCCATATCATTATTGCTCTTACTGTAAAAAAACATTTTCTTTGTCTTTGATGAAATCTCCTTTCTTCCAGCCTAAATGTGTGACCTCGTGTCTCATATATAGCCCTGTTTATGAATAGATTTCCAGATAAAGGTTTGTACTGGCCCCTAATATATTTGTATTTTTTATTAAAAACCTCCCAATGACCTCCATCTGCCATGCAGCATGTGGGGATATTTCTACTAAATATTTTAAACTAGTGACTAGGCAGCCAATGGGCATTAGGTAAGAGACATTAAAAAAATAAAATGCCTCCATTGAAATTTTCCTACATGTTCAATATAACCAAGAAAACCAGCCAATCAGAGGGCTCTGACTACCTAGTCTCAAGATAATTCTTATGGTGAATATGGTTTCCTTTTACTATGTCGTGTTTTAGAATTTCCGTTTTTTTTTTACTTTTAATTAAACAAGGAAGGAGTAATCCCTATACTCAATGCTCCAAGAAACAAAATGCCTAATAGGTTTTAAAAAAAACAGTACTTTTTATTAAGGGTTACTCCAACTCCTATAATTTTATTTTTTTAAATTAATAATTTCTTCTTGGACATTATTCTTAAAACAGTTGCAACTAGCCCCCAGCACCACGGCCAGCGCTACCATAAGGTGGTACAAGCGGCTGCCTAAGGGTGCACCGGCCCGGGGGGGGAGATCCTTGGGTGACAAGCAGAAGGAGAGTACCCTGGATAGCGGTCCCCTCCTGCTGGTCACTGCATGTAGCGTGGCCGAGCGGGCGGACCGCTATCTACCCAGTCTTACAGGAGATGCAACAAACTACTTCCTGTCAGACCGGGACAGGAAACAGGATCCTCTGCCACGTACTGCCCGCTCAACCAAACTACATGGAGGGAGATAAAGGGGGCACAGTGAAAGGTACAGGCAGGAGGGGAGTGTGGGACAATAAAAGAAACAGGAGAGGATGGGGGGGACAAGAAAAGTACAGGGGGGAGGGGGGCAATAAGAGTTACAGGAGGGGATGGGAGACAATAAGAGTTACAGGAGGGGCAATAAGAGTTACAGGAGGGAGCAATAAGAGTTACAGGAGGTGAGGGAGGGGCAATAAGAGTTACAGGAGGGGAGGGGGCAACAAGAAGAGTTACAGGAGAGGAGGAGGGACAAGAATAAATAGAGAGGGGAGGCAGAAAGAGTTACAGGAGGGGGCAGTGAGAGTTATGGGGGACAATAGAAGTTACAGGAGGGGAGGGGGGACAAAAAGAGTTACAGGAGGAGGGAGTGGCAATAAGAGTTACAGGAGGGAGGGGGCAAGAAGAGTTAAAGGGGAAGGGGACGATAAAGTTACAAGAGGAAGGGGGGACAACAATAAAAGTTACAGTAGGGGGGGCAATAAGAGTTAGGGGAGGTGGGTACAAGAAGAGTTACAATAAGAGGTAGAGGGACAGAGTTAAGGGTTACAGGAGGGAGGCAATAAGAGTTACGGGAGGGGAGGGGGGACCAGAAGAGTTACAAGGGAGGTGGGGGGGCAACAATAAGAGTTACAGGAGGAGGGGGTAATAAGAATAACAGAAGGGGAGGGAAGACAATAATAGTTACAGGATTGGAGGGGTGGAAATAGGTTACAGGAGGGAATAGGGGACAGTGAGAGATACAGGTGGAGACAATAAGAGTTACAGGAGGGTAATAACAGTTACAGGAGGGGAGGGGGGACAATAAGAGCTACAGGAGGGGAGTAGGGACAATAACAGTTACAGGAGGGGCAATAAAAGGTACAGGACAGGAGGGGAGATTGAAAGGCACAGGAGGGGGGCATGAAAGTTATAGGGGGAGGGTGACATTGAAAGGCAATGAAAGGTATATGGGGAGGGGGGCATTGAAAGGTGCAGGAGTGCTGTGGAGCACAAAGAGACACACAGAGAGGCTGAGTGGGGATAAAGACACAGGGGGGACAAAAAGACACACAGAGTGGCTGGATGGGAGAAAGAGACATACAAAGGAGCTGGGGGGAGAATGAGACACAAAGGAGCTATGAGCTGGGGGGAGACATATAAAGGGGCTGGGGGGAGAAAGCCACATAAAGGTGTTGGGGAGAAAGAGCCATACAAAGGGGCTGAGGGAGTAAAAGATACACAGGTGGGTTGTAAGAGACACACGAGTGATAAAATACAGCAAAGGGGTGGTAAGACACACAAAGGAGAAAAAGGAGAAAAAGATATTCGAAAGATAGGATATAAAACACTGAAGGGGGTAAGAAAAGAAATTCAAAAGGGCTCCCAGGTGTCTTTTATACAGGTGATGAGCTGAGATTAAAGAGAGTGCTCCTAATCCCAGCTTGCTACCTGTATAAAAGACACCTGTCCACAGAAGCAGTCAATCAATCAGATTCCAAGACCACAGAGCTGTCCAAGGATGTCAAGGACAAGACTGAAGAGCTACACAAGCCTGGAATGGGCTACAAGACCATCGCCAAGCAGCTTGGTGAGAAGGTGACAACAGTTGGTGCGATTATTCACAAATGGAAGAAACAAAAAATAACTGTCAGTCTCCCTTGGTCTGGTGCTCCATGCAAGATCTCACCTTGTGGAGTTTCAATGATCATGAGAACGGTGAGGAATGAGCCCAGAAATACAAGGCAGGATCTTGTTAATGATCACAAGGCAGCTGGTACCATAGTCACCAAGAAAACTATTGGCAACACACTACGCCTTGAAGGACTGAACTCCTGCAGCGTCCACAAGGTCCCCCTGCTCAAGAAAGCACATGTACAGGCCCATCTGAAGTTTGCCAATAAATATCTAAATGATTCAGAGGAGAACTGGGTGAAAGTGTTGTGGTCAGATGAGACCAAAATCAAGCTCTTTGGCATCAACTCGCCGTGTTTGGATATGGGGGAATGCTGCCTATGACCCCTAGAACACCATCCCCACTGTCAAACATAGAGGTGGAAACACTATGCTTTGAGGTGTTTTTCTGCTGTACCATCAAATCTTGGGTGAGAACCTCCTTCCCTCACCCAGGGTATCGAAAATGGGTTGTGGATGGGTATTCCAGCATGACAATGACCCAAAACACACAGCCAATGCAACAAAGGAGTGGCACAAAAAGAAGCACATTAAGGTCTTTGAGTGGTCTAGCCAGTCTCTAGACCGTAATCCCATAGAAAATCTGTGGAGGGAGCTGAAGGTTCTAGTTGCGAAACGTCAACCTCAAAACCCTAATGACTTGGAGAGGATCTGCAAAGAGGAGTGGGACAAAATCCCTCCTGAGATGTGTGCAAATCTGGTGGCCAACTACAAGAAACATCTGACCTCTGTGATTGCCAACAAGGGTTTTGCCACCAAGTACTAAGCCGAAGGGGTAAATTACTTATTTCACTCATTGACATGCAAATCAATTTATAACTTTTTTGACATGCGTTTTTTTGTTGTTTTTTTTAAAATTATTGACTGATCATTTCTTTGTCAGTGGGCAAATTCTAAATCAGCAAATACTTTTTCCCCTGACTGTCGGGAGATGGATCTTCACTGGCGGGGTAGACCTTCAGCGTTAACATGGATTCCTCTAGGTGTTTAGTCTTTCTATTTCCTATAATCTATCTCTGCCAACTGCCCTGTCTATGTGTGACTCTAACTCCCACCCCTCACCGTTTAGCTAACACACCCCTACGAGTAATCAACCCCATCCTATCTGACACGTTACTAGACAGCGCTCTGTCATCGAAGTTTGGGCAAGCAGTAGCTAAAGCTGTCAGTGTAGGTGGGCCTCTTACTCAGTTAGTTTATACAGCTAGTCAATTCAATAAATACATATTTACTATCCAGGAGGGAACAATAGTTACATTTTGTTACATAAGGCTTCTGATTTATTGGATTATAAAACCGTAACTCTGTGTCCTGTTATTTCAGCTGATTGGCAAGTAGCCAGTGTGTTCTATTTGTGTATTTAACGGCTTACTCTACTCGCTCTATATACTATATACAGCCTGGTTTAATTGGACATTTTCGAGCCCACCCCTTTTAACACGTGAAAATTTGAGTGTTTGTTCACTTTTTGCCCTTTTTTGGTTTATTTCTCTTTTTGATGGCCGGTTATAATTTTATGAACATTTAATAAAAGTGATATTTTTAACCTATTACGCATTTTATTTTCTTGGAGGATTTCCCAATATGATGATTATTCCGTTCTTGTTTATAATGTGACTGAATACATTTGGGTTTGGCCCAGTACTCTGCCGCTATCGACCAATTGCTTAACATTAATTTTTGGTGTTATGCCTTTTGCTATATTTATAAATTTTTATGTGGCCTGTTTTGCAGCTGAAAAAAAAGAAGAATTAAAAGGGACACTATAGTCACCAGAACCACTACAGCTTAATGAAGTGATTTTGGTGTCTATAGCCTCTTCCTGCAGTCCCTGCAGGGTCGATTCAGGGCAGGTGCATGGGGTGCAAAGCTCTCAGATTTCCTGTAGACAGAGGCACATGGTGGCATTAGGCTCCACCCCGTCACATTGTACTCCACCCCTCATTTTAGGCACCGCCCCTCCATCGTAGGCTTGCTAAAGTCGAATGAAGGAGCAGTGGACAGAGCTCCTGGAAGTCTGCCTGGGCTCCTCCTTTGATGCAGAACTTTATGGGTCAAGACTACCACAGGTAAGTATAAATGTTTGATTTATTATTATATAGAATTTGTTGTTATAGGATGATTGGCTAGGGCTTTTAGACATTTCACAAGACAATCTATACTATTTCAGGGCCAGAAGACTTGGCATCCCCTGGCCCTTGGTATATATTAAGGAATTAACCTTTTCTGGGGTTAATTCCTTGGGAGGTATAAAATAAATAGTTAACTCCTTCTAGCCAGAAAACTATGTGTCTCTGAGTCCAATGCATATGCAGGGATTGACCCCATGAAGGAAAATCACTTATAGGCATGTGATTTGGGACTTTTTTACTGCATGTAATACCTACTGAAGGTAGGTATTTTATCTGATCAGCAACCCCTCCACAAGCAAAGGCCGTCGCCTTAGACTTCCCAACCAGATCTTCCGATGCCGTCTTGTTGAGTTGGCAGCCAAATTATAAAAGAAAGGCAACTACATGATCCTTGAGTCATCCTACAGTCTGTTCTAAACTGTCACAGTTTGCAAGAGTTGAGGATTCTCACAAAAAAATGGATTAAAAAGCATGGATTAAGCAGTGAAGGCCTAGAGCCGCTCAAAGCGGTTTGTGTGTGGACATCCCAGTCAGACAGACAATGACAAAAGGCATCTGGCAGTTTCAAGCAGTGGACGGAGAGTTGGGGGGTAGGAGGGCTGTCAGATTTAGACTTGGGGGACAAGGATAAACAAATGGTCTTTTTTCTGTATCTCTGTGTGGATTTTTATCTTTCTGAAAACATGGGATATATGGTTTAACAGATGGAGGCTGTAGGTGCTTCAAGTTGTGACATCCAACATATCCCTGCAAACGCCATTAGTATGACCTGGGCAGCAAGATGGAGCATGTACGCAGGCCCGTGCTTGCCCAATAGGCCCACACTCTGCTTCCGACTGACTTTATTGCAAACAATGACAGCTAGTTTGTGTTATGAATGCCATGAGCTGTGTCTTATATCTCCCTGTGGTAAATACCTTCAGGGTAATCATACATATTCATTCAGGGATCCTGACAGTCCCAATTTTTGGGTCCTGTCCCACCATCCCACTTTAGTTCCCTGGTGGGACACGACCCAGAAATTGGGACAACCAGTAATTGGACAACTGTCCTCAGGCAGATGATGGATGAGACTTTGTAAGGCCATATTATCATAGGTATCGTCATAACTATCCCAAATTTGACCCAAATTTGTGTCCACTTACCTCCATGCAACCTCAAGTGTCCTGCATTCTTTGGAGATCCACAGATCCACAGAAAGAAGTTTCCAATAATGTATTTTGATTTAATTCATTTAACTCATGGTTGGTTTGACACTACAATATCAAAACCAGGGGGCGGAGCCTGACAGCCGAGGCAACCAGACGTACTCTGTAAGAGCTCCTGCTTCTGGCCCAAATAAAACGAGAATAAAAGCCTGGGCTACCTAATTAACAGACCGTAGAGGCACTCATAAGGCTGAGCGGTCTCCGGTGCATCGGAGGACACCCGCAGTGAACCTGTCCGGTCCCGGATCGAACTGCTAGCAGCTTGCGGCCTTGCATACGCTTGAGCCTGGGGGACATGGCCACTCCCCTAGCTCCTCGGATTAATTGAGCGGACCCGGGAACAAAGCCATCCTTCCCCCCCTCTGGACCGGCGGGGGTTATCCCGGTATCCACTGGCTGACGTCTACCAGACTATAAGCGACTGTCACTCCAAGACTCCTACCTGAAGCCGACCCACCTAAAATGGCAGCCATGCCTCTGTTCCACCAGCCGACCCTGGCATAGCCCACAGAGTCACAAGGAGGGACCGCAGAACATATACTGGAACACCTGGATGCAATCAAGTTGGAGGCCCGCCTTGCAGCGACACCAAACCGAGCTACTGAGGAAGAGCAACCCAGAGAGCTACCCCATAAACATGCGGAAAGCCCTGCAGCCTCAGGGGAACATCTTGTGAAAAGAAGCGGCAAGAAAAAACACCCCCACGCACGACTCTCAAAAGGAGGAGGAACAAGAAGCCACAACGGCGGGTGATGCCTCACCGACAAGCCCAACAGCGTGGACCGCTCTACCCACCTCGACTACAGAGCCCCAGACTCCCCTGGCGGGAGAAACGCAACACAGAGGTAGCCCCCCTAAGCCGCAGGGTACACAAGACCGACGACACACGGAGGCCTCAAGTTTTCATGCCTCTACACAGCACGCGGCCAGGGCTGGAGGGGTACGCAGAGACTGGTATCATATGGCCACACCACACATGGACTCAAAGTGGGATAGGCTAAACACCGTAAGCAGACTCACACAACACCATATGTCATAAGGGCAGCAGCCAGTTAACATTTTCACAGTATGATATAGCGCTGACACTTGTCTTATAACTCATGCCTTTCTTACTCATGCTATCAATTACTTAGCTTCCGCTCAGATCAAATTTATCTACAGCATTGATATATATATACAGCCGAAGGTATACTGTTGAGCCTGCTTAGATCATACAGATGTGTTTATGCGTTGACGGAGCTTAGCTATGTTTTACACTTGTGTTACAATCGAATGATTAAGCCAGACCATAATATAAAAATTGTGCATGTTAACCTTGTGCCCGCATGCTAAGCGTGGTAATTGCTAGAGGACTGCCTTTGGGGCACCTCTTACTCACCTGTATTATCTTCTGCACTACAAAAAAAAAAAAACAATAAAAAAAAAACAATATCAAAACCACTAGAATCTGGATTAATGTAGCAATCAAGAATGGAATATTACATTGCGCTGTTAACACAAGGAATTAGATCAAAACATCAGATTGTTCACACAGAGCTAGAAAATGAAATCAGATACACTTACAAAGTGGCATAAAAAAATACACAATGAATATATTGTTCTATTCCTCATCTGTCATGCAAAGTACAATTCTGGAATTTGAAGTTTGTGTATCTGTGTGGAATCCTTGTGTTTGGGAGTATCTACAATAGCTGTAATAAAATTCAAAAGGACTGTCATAAAATTGTCCCACTGGCAAAATGATTTAGGATTGGAGGAACGTTGAACTGAACAGCTTGCTTTAGTCACAATATTTCGTAATGTATCAATGACCGTATGATATTGAAGGAATTCATTCTGATGACAAGTGAGAGTTCCGTTAAACAGAGAGAATGAATCACGTAGACTCACCGCGAGAAAATTCAAAACTTAGCAGTCAGCATTAAATTCACCTTTACCTTTATAGGAACAGTTCCCTTTGCTGTCACAATAACACCCAACCCGCTGCTTTAATTTCACAATGGCCATAAACAGTCCCATGAATAGTCATAAAGAGAGTTAAAATGTAGCATTTGTTAGTCAATATCAGTAAGAACCAAGTGCTATCTCCCTAGGGATTAGAAGCAGGAAGTAAAGATCAATAAATACATGAATATATTATCTATTTCCTGCAGTGTATACTGTAATAAGGAGGGTTGGGACTGGGTGAGGAGGGAAGTCAGTTGTTTAAATTATAATGAGGAATGGTTGTCCCATTAACAGCTCTTCTAACACTCCCAAACAGTTAATGGGCACCAATGGTGGATAATAATGCAGGAGTTGAGATAACATTGATTAGCACTTGTTTAATTATTAACATCCATCAATGTTGCTGCTATAATGTACACAAAAGCTGCGGCCATCAGATGCAATCAATGCAATGGACACAGCCAAGACGTCTTTCATCCTTACACAATGCATCATGGGAGTATCCTGCACTAGTTCGAGCACTGTTTTCTCCCCGATTGTATAGTTTTTGGTGAGATGGGGTACAGGCAGAATACTCCCAGCACCCTTAGGAATAAGTGTAGATTTGTAATGTAGTTGTTATATTTGTGTTGCCAGCTGTTTTACCGTTTGGAATATAAAGTTTTGGACATTAAGCAGTTTATGTGGGAATGCGACTATTTTACCATCATTTTTTATATTTGTTATTTAGGGTGTACAAACAGTCTGACTGTCTGAGTGACAGTCTGACAAACATTCTGACTGTGCCTCCAATTGGGAAAATTCAAAAGTCACAAAAATGGAATCGAAATTGTAACAGTTATTCTAATTCTTACAGAGATTACCCTAATTCGCTGCAATGGAAATGGAGATTCACTTTTGAACAAAATGTCGAGCATTATACATGAAGCTTTATTAAGATTATATATATGATTGTTAATACTATATATATTATTGTTAATATTATATATATGTGCTGATCTATAGTGTTACTTAGTAGGCATTTATTATTGTAGCGTTAACTCTGCAGCATTAGAGGGGTGGAAAAGTATTCTTTAACATTAGCTACTTTGGGGATGCTTTTGACGGTAACTCCCATTATTCTCAGCCACAACTTCTAACTTGGGTCCCCCGTGTGCAGTACTGTAACAATGTCATTGTCTTCGGCAAGCTTCCTGCCCCATTACAATGCTGCTCACTACAATGCTGTCATGATGTCAGTGTTTACTAACGGACATCGCTATGTACGCCAGTGCACAAGTGATGATCTGACTTTTGATTGGAAAGTTTTGATGGAGACATTCTGAAGACAGGCTAAATCCATTCAACGCATGCGGACATAAACCACAGCTTTTCAAATAGAGTTTAACATTCAGGCCCAGAGGAGGCGGGCTGAAAAGCTAGCCGGATAGGAGGCATGTGTGGGTGTGGTGGGTGTAGGTGTCACATGTGGGGGGGTGTCACTTAGGTTAGGGGTGGGGTGGGGTTATATAAAAGGGCAGTCATTTTGTCCCTTACCTCAGCCATCTTAGAATAACGGCTGGTAACATCTTCTTCCTCCTTGCTGCCTGTTACCACTGCTTGTCTCACGGCCAGGGCATGGACATAGAAGCAATTTTGTCTGCTCTCAGGGCTCAGGCCCTTCAGGATGGAGGACGTCACCTGCAGTCACAGTTGGCGCGGCTGCAGGGTGCAAATGGGTCGGCTGCTTCCCCTCTCACCAGCCCCAGCGTCCAGCGCCGCCGTGCACGCCCCCCCACCCGGTATAGCCCCTCGCGGGAGGGTCGGGTGAGGGGCAGGAGCCCTGTGGCCGGGCCGCGCACCAGTTCCCACGTGGTCGCGGCCGCCGAGGTCTCTCCCACTCCCGGCACCGGATGCGGCCCATGCTGCCTCACTCTCATCTCCCCAGCCGGTCTCGCGGGCTTTGCGGAGGGCGGCCGCGAGACCGGCTTTCAGCAGGTTTCCAACGACGAGATCCTCACGGATGGCGGCTCCGGTGACCTCCGGTCGGGTGAGTAAGCCGCAGGTCGGCAGGGTTGTTTCCGGGGGGGGGGGAGTTCGGGAGGCCCTGTTACTGCAGCGGGATCACCTCACCCTCACAGCAGCTCCCCTCCTGCTTTGCCCTTCTTCCCTGCCTCCCCTGGGCCTGCTCCTGCCACCAATCCTAGTGCCCTTCAACCCACAGTGGGTCCCTCTGGGGCTGGCACTTCTCCCCTGTCCTCTGTCCATGCCCCATCACCCCTCCCTTCCCCCTCACCTGCCCCCCTGGTGTCTGCCCCCCTTTCTGGTACGCCTGGACCTGCCCTAGGCCCATTGTCTGCCCCATCAGCAGGCCCTCTCAGGGTGGGGGCCCATCAAGTTTTACCTGCCCCCCCTCCTCATCATCCTGGGCCCTCTATTGGTACCCTCCATTCCACCCTTCCCGGCCCTATGCCTGTTGGGGTGCCATCCGCCTCTCCAAGTACTTTTACGGCGGGTGTGGGAGGGCTGGGTTCCTTTTCACCTTTGCTTTCTTCACAGGTGGCCCCTGGTCGGGTGCGTTTCTCGGACGCTGGCGCTGGTGCTGTCCCTTCTGCAGTGACAACTCCCGTGGGCCCACTGCAACCTGGGGACCAGGTTATGGGGTCGCTGCAGCTGCCGTCACATTCCATTGTCGCTGGTGAGTACGCAGCTTTATCCGGGGGTGCTTTAAGGGGTCTTGGTGCAGGGGTCCTACCTGAGTGGGATGCTTTAATACAAACCATGAGACAATTCTTACAGTCGTTGGAGAAGGCTCATCGCCCTGGGCTCCAGCCCCCTTTAGCCCTCGATGATCAGCTGAGGTCGGGTTGGGCAGCTGCTGGTGCTTCTGACCTTTCAGGGGTGGTCGCAGGCCCCTCTGCTGCACCTGCAGGGCCCAGTGGCCCTGTTGTGCCAGTTCCTCCAGTGGCGGAACTTGAGCCATCCAAGGGATCGTCAGATGACGTCGCTGCGGCTTCGGGGTCAGGGGTCGCCCCCGCTGCGCATGGGGCCGCTTACATGTGCTGGTCAGGCCCTCTAGGTCTCCATTTGACCCCGGAATTGCGCACGAAGATAGAGAAAGGGGAATTCGTTGAAATTTTTTCCTTGCTCCCTATGGAGGATCTGCCTCGGGTTGATCCTACGGCAAAAGACTCTGAAAAGGAGAAGGAGAAGTTTAGGTATCGGAAGATACCAAAAACTTTTGGTAATTGGATTAGGGCCTTTTCGATCCTGGCGAGTGTGATAGGTGAGAAGTCCCCTAATAAATGCTCATCCCTCTTTTGCTACCAGGATACGATATGGAACGCGTGCCGGACCTATGGCGGGTTAGGCTGGTGGCGCTATGATGAGCAGTTCCGCCAACGCATAGCGGTCCGCCCATCGTTGAGTTGGGACCAGATGGACATTGGCTTGTGGTTGGCCATCATGACCCGCCCGGCGTCGCATCAAGGGGGCCTCTCGTCCTTTCTTGGGGGGGCCGGCGCAGGGTCCTCGACCGCTGCGTCGGCCAATCAACGACGAACGGGTTGTTGCTGGCAGTACAACGATGGGCAATGTAAATTCGGCGCAGGCTGTCGTTTCAAGCACGAATGTTCTGGGTGTGGCGGATCGCACCCCGCCTCAAAATGCTTTAAGCGGGGTAGGCCTGGCGACAAGGGTGACGCCATGGGTTCAAAAGGCGAGGACGCCGGTGGACGTAGGCGCGATGCAACCGTGGTTAAAACGTTATAAAAACAAAAAGGCGGCCACCTTACTCCTGGAAGGTTTTATGTTTGGCTTTTGGATTCCCCACCAACCTCGACCGGCGTCAAATGTATGCCGGAACTTGCGTTCGGTCTATGACCACCCTGGGGTGGTCAGGGACAAGTTGGCCAAGGAAGTGGCTTTGGGGCGTATGGCAGGCCCTTTTCGGGAATCCCCTCTCCCGGATCTCCGGGTGTCGCCGTTAGGCGTCGTACCCAAGAGAGAACAGGGTAAATTTCGGCTCATTCATCATTTATCGCACCCCCATGGGAGGTCTGTAAATGATGACATTGCATCTGAATTATGTCGTGTTTCCTACGCCTCGTTTGATGCTGCGGTTTGTATGGTCAGAGCTGCCGGATCAGGGGCACTCATGGCAAAAGCAGACATTGAGTCTGCTTTTCGCCTCTTGCCGGTTCACCCGGGATGTCATCATCTCTTAGGTTGTTACTTTGAGGGGCATTACTATGTGGACATGTGCCTCCCGATGGGCTGCGCGATCTCCTGCTTCTATTTCGAGTGTTTTAGCTCATTTCTTGAATGGGTGGTGAGAATGGAGTCTGGTCACAGCTCCCTCCTTCACTACTTAGACGATTTTTTGTGTGTTGGTCCCGCGCATTCCTCAATCTGCTCACAGATTTTGCAGTCGTTGGCGGATGTGGCCTCTGGGTTTGGTGTACCGCTGGCGCCCGACAAAACAGTGGGCCCTTCAACGTGCCTGTGTTTTCTTGGAATTGAGATTGATTCCGTTATTGGGGAATGTCGGCTCCCGGCGGACAAATTGGTAGATCTACGGGTGTCTGTGCGTGAGGCGGGCTCCTTGCGTAAGATCACTCTCCGACGCCTTCAATCCCTTTTAGGCAAGCTAAACTTTGCCTGCCGGATCATGCCTATGGGCAGAGTATTCAACAGGCGTCTGGCGGCTGCCACGTCTGGAATCTCGAAGCCCTTCCACTTCATCCGCTTAACTAAGGCGCTCAGGGAGGATCTGTCAGTCTGGGCTGTTTTTCTTGAAACTTACAACGGGAGGTCTTATTGGCAGCAGCCAGAAGTTTCGAATGCAGCGCTTCACTTGTTTACAGATGCTGCGGGTTCCTCGGGTTTTGGGGCTATCCTGGGGTCTCATTGGTGCGCGGAACCTTGGCCTGTATCTTGGGTCGATTCAGGCCTTACCAAGAACCTGGCGTTCTTGGAGCTCTTCCCCATCTTGGTGGCTGTCCACCTATGGGGTACGGAGCTCAAAGACAGACGTGTCGTCTTCCACTGTGATAACCTGGGTGTAGTTCAGGCCATCAATAACCTGATGGCCTCTTCCCCTCCAGTGGTTAGGCTATTGCGACAGCTGGTTTTGCAATGCTTGTCTCTGAACATAACGTGCCATGCTGTGCATATTCCCGGGGTCATGAATACTACGGCTGACTCTCTTTCTCGCTTTCAATGGCAGGTGTTTCGGAAAGCCACTCCGGGAGCAGACTTGGAAGGCCTCCCCTGTCCCAGAGAACTATGGTCCCTTGGCCTGAGCGGATAAGGGAATGGATACGGTCCTCGGTGTCTGAGGCGACATGGGTCCGGTATGGTAAAGCTTGGGGGGACTGGGTTGCTCTTGAACAGGATTGCGGGGGTTACACTTCCTCGGCGGAACGGGTTCAAGGTTTGTTACGTTTGCTTTGGTTTTGGGAGGCTTGCGGGTGTTCCCCGTCTACTGTTTCGGGGAAGCTTTCCGGTCTTAGTTTCTGGTTTAACCTAACTCGGGTGCCGGATGTCACAAAAGATTTCATGATTAAGCTTGCGATGCGTGGTTGGCGTAGGGGCCTTCGTGGACAGGATTCTCGTAGGCCGGTCTCGGGGGGCTGCTGCTAGGAATTGCCTCAGTACTACCGCAGATATGTTATTCCGATTTTGAAGCTAGTTTATTTCGTTTGGCCTTCATTTTTGCCTTTTTTGGGGCCCTCCGGATTGTGGAACTAGTCAGCCCGAGCAGGGGGACTCCGGGGGGCTTGTTAGTTCATGATGTGTTCCTCTTGGATGGTGCGGTGCGTTTCTTGATACGGCGGTCAAAAACTGACGTTGTTGGGAGAGGTCGCTGGGTTACCCTTCGCACCATCCCTAATTCGTCTGTTTGCCCAGCCGCTGCGTATCAGTCCTACTGCTCCATACGCCCGAATCTTGCGGGTCCGTTGTTAATGCACGAGGATGGTACTTACCTGTCTCACTTTCAATTCCTCAGAGTGTTTCGGTTGGCACTTGACAAGCTGGGAATCCCGAGTGGTGAATTTGGGGGTCATTCCTTCCGGATTGGGGCAGCTACAGAAGCCTCTCGGTTGGGTTTTTCTGATCAAGTGATTCAGAGGATTGGGAGGTGGGAATCTGGGAGGTTTCGTTCTTATATCCGGCCCACGCGTCTGATGGGTGCCTCCCTTGTGTTTTCTCCGCAGGGTCCGGCCGACGGATCTGGCTGATTGGGCATTCATATATCTACTGGGCCCACCTGCGGGCAGGGGTACGCCCGGGTGGGACGCGACTTGGAATTCCCCGGGAGCTGGCTGAGGTCCGATGGTTCGGTTTTCGGGGCATGCGCTGGGGCCAGCTTTTGCCGGAGGTGTTACAGTTGGCTACATTGTTGGGGGCCCCTGATGTATTGGTGATACATCTGGGGGGTAATGATCTTGGGGCGCTGCCTGCTTGGGGGCTTAGTGAGCTCATTAGACGGGATTTGGCGCGCTTGCTGGTCCTCTTCCCGCAGCTCTGCTTAGTCTGGTCAGGTATAGTATCTAGGAACTATTGGCGCCGCGCGAGGGATCAGGGGGCAATTGAGCGCTGCAGGGTGAAGATCAACAAGAGGGTGTCCAAATTCATACTCGGGGTTGGGGGTGTCACAGTGCGACACCGGATATTCGAAAGGGAAGTGGCGATCTATTTTCGCCCGGACGGGGTCCATCTCACGGATGTGGGTTTGGATTTATTTAATCTTGCGCTGCAGGACGCGTTAGAGCAGGCCATGGCGGTGGTGGGGAGTCGCGCCCGCTGATTTAGGCTTAAATGCAGTGGCGCTAGTGGCGGGTATGGTCCTTGCCAAACCAGTTGGAAAACGAGTACACCGGAAGAAGGAATGCTGGGTCTGGTCCCTCCCCTAACCTCGGAGAGTTTGTGGTAGTTGGGCGTGCCCCCCGTGCCAGTAAAAGGCGGCCAGGGGTTGGCATGGGGAATTGGAAGGCCAAGTTAAAAGGCCAGTTATCTTGGACGAGGGGGGAGGGCAGTTACCCTGGTTGGGGGTACTCTGGAGTTATTATGGTTTGGTTGGCAAGGACAATATTTTTCGATAAAAATATTGGCTGATTGATTTATGTTTGTTATTATAAATAAAGCTGTGGCCTGTTTTATACCACATTTATGTCTCTTGGTTTTAATTGGGGGGAAAAAAATTGGGATAACGTAATTTTGATTGCTTTAGTTCGCACCGCACAATAACCACTACCTACACACAAGGAAAACACACAGGAGTGTATTTATTAAACAGTGAATTATGGTAAGTTAAAAATCAATTTACCCTCATGTCCAGTCACTTGCCAAATCCTGCTGCCTCCATCTCAGAAACATAGCTGGCATCATCTTCTTCTCTGTGTACGCCTCCCATCCCCCCCCCTCCTCTGTCAGTCCCCTAACTGGCTTACCGTAAGATACGGGGCTCAATTTCAAATTCTGGTTCTTGCTTACAAATTTCTACCCAATGCTGCTCCCACCTACCTATCCTTACTAATACACAATTATGTCCTATCCAGGCCCCTACGCTCTGCCGGAGATCTGCGTCTATTCTCTCTTCGTATTGATGTTTACCTTCAAGACTTTTCTAGGGCTGCACCACTTCTGTGGAACTCCTTTCCTTGCTACGTTAGACTCTCACCCAATCTCAGTTCCTTCAAAAGATCATTAAAAACTCACTTCTTGGGGCGTGGCCGACCGTCAACGAAGATGGCCGCATGTTAGGTCGGCTCCGGCACCGCAGGCACTAATAACAGCGGGGGGCGACCACCCACACACATGGGGAATCCCAAACGGGCGCAAAGCGCCCACACAAGCAGCGGGAAGGCACCCGCCGAAAAACCGCGGCCGGTATCGCAATTATTTAAAGACTATGCCGGCCGCCCGCCGGATCAGGGGGAGGCAAACATGGCGCCGACGGCGGGAGAGCACCTCTCCAACCCACCTAGCCCAGCTGCATCAGAGGCATCAGCAGCCCCTGCGGACCAGGATATAAAGGTCCTGCTTCAAAATCTCCCCTCCAAGGCAGACCTCACCACCATGCTACAGAAGCTGGAATCCTCCTTCCAACACAAGATGGAAGGTCTGGGAGCTGAAATCCGGCAGGTAGGCCTCCGTGTCCAAGACCTAGAGGGAGACAGGGGAAGGCTATAGACCCAAATGACCACCCTGACAGACCGTCTAGAAGCCCATGAAACTCACATGTCACAGCTCCAAAGATCGGATGACATAGACAACAGGGGGCGCAGGAACAACCTCAGAATTAAGGGTCTACCCGAAAAAGAGGCTGAAAACATACCAGCAACACTGCAAGAATTGTTTAATTTACTATTAGAAAAACCACCATCAACACCGATCCACTTTGACAGAGCACACCGCTCACTCAGACCCAAAGGCAATAACAGGGACGCCCCAAGAGATATCATATGCCGCCTGCACTACTTTGCAGACAAAGACCGAATACTGAAGAAGTTAAGAGATACTACTCCACCACTACTGTTCCATGGGCACGAGATCCAGATTTATCAAGACCTCTCATGGCTCACCCTCCAGGCAAGGCGTCAACTGAAGCCGGTCACAGACCAACTGCGCACTAGAAACATCAAATATCGTTGGGGCTTTCCCCTCGCCCTCATTGTCACGATCAAAGGGACTAGCCACATCATAGCAGAACATAAAGACGTGATACCATTCATAAGAGCGCTGAATCTCACTGAGGTACGCATAATGGACTGGTATGCCATGGACCCAGCGCAGTCCCTGGCTCAACACCCAGGGGAACACAGACGACGCTCACCTCCCAAGAGACAAAGAAGGGGATCCTCAGACGAGCATGGAAGAAGGGATTTCCCGACAGCGCAGAGGACGTAAAGGAATCACAACGACGGCTAGGCCTCCACACAGAGGAATCAAGCAACTAAAGACGACCACACCACACAAACAACCGGGAGGAAAAAAAAAAAAACTTACATGATACCGCTAACTACAACAGGCTCCTGATACACCACATCGGACCCCAGCAGAATCACTCCACCACCTCACCACCGCAGAGCGATAACACGAGATGACTCACAGACATTGCCGCCGGGGACACGCAAGCAGAGCCTATCACGGGGACTTTATTTACCAGCCACCCCTCACAACCACAAAGAGATGAAAAAAGACACTCACGAACCAGGTCGTATGGTATATGTTTACTGTTAAAGTTTTGGGGGGCAGTAGCACTCAGAGACGCAGGCTGCCTGCTGCCCCCCGACTGCACGAAGGGGAGACATAGCTGAGGGCCGCTGGTCCCATCCCCACACACACATACAAAGGTTCATTAGAGAGTGGTGAAATAGCCATCACATTCTCCTCCCCCCCCTCCCAGGAAAAAAATAAAAACACCAATACCTCTGATATCAACTCAGGTCGTAAAGACATACCCACCCGGGAACCTAGCCTACACTCCTCAAACACGACATACCCCATAAAGAAAACTGAACTTAGGTTCAACCCCAGCTCCAAACGAACATGACAATTGCAAGTGCCTGCTTGCCCACCGACACACGCACGCCACACACCAACGACACCGCACACACATTCCAGCAGCCACATCAGCTGCACCATCATCGCCACACCACACACTGCCTCAGGACCGGCGACGCCTGTTGACACGTCCGCAGTGTCACCTACACCAGTGCAGGTTGAGACTGACCGGCACCTTTACAGAGGCCCTAAAACCCCAGCACTACCACCGAACACACACAACCTAGATACACCGTACTCTATAGTACTGATACGTCCGGACCAACACACCATCCGGATAGGGAACACCCACGCCCCCAGCCACCTCTGGCAGGGTGTAAGACCAGAGTTTTCATTTCTGTTATTCATTTCTGTTTTTCATTACTGTTTATGTATGTTTATGTTTATGTTCATTTTTCAATTGCTAACGGTGTAATTTCCATTTGCAGTAGAGGTTTTTTGCGAAACGTCTCCACAGACGAGGACACACCACAAACCACTGCTGCTGCTGCCCGCGGCTCGGACGGGGGGGGTCCAACCACGGAAAGTGGGAAACGGACCACACAACAAAGTAGGTGCTCACACGAACACACCAACACACCTCTAGAGCCCCACCCCACAAATGGCCCTAAAAATTATCTCACTCAACGTTAAGGGGCTGAACACCCCGAACAAACGCAGGTTACTGTTAAGGGATCTGAAATCACGCAAGACAGAGCACACTGCTCACTCAGACCCAAAGGCAATAACAGGGACGCCCCAAGAGATATCATACAAGAAACCCACATACCCAGAACAGCATTAGTAACCCTGAAAGACAGATACTTCCCACAGACCCACGAAGCGAGAGCGCTACACAAACGCTCCGGAGTAGCGATATTGGTGCACAAAAACTGCCCACTACAGGTGACAGGGACGTTAGCTGACCCAGAGGGCCGCTACCTCGTAAAAACAGGCACCATACACAATACCAAGATAAGAATCATCAATGTTTATGCGCCCAACATACCAGATCTGAGCTACTGGGACACCCTCACGACGATAATTAACACTGAAAGGGGGGGGATTACGCTGGTGGGGGGCGACTTCAACGCCGTGCCAAGCCCGGCAATCGACAGAAGCACAAAAACAGGGTCTCCCAGATCCCAAGGGAGGGGAGCACAGGACAAACTACTGCACACATTCCTCACGAACACGCAGCTCCTCGACCCCTGGAGGCTCCAACACCCAGACACACGTGACTATACATACTACTCAGCGCCACACGGCACATACTCGAGAATTGACCACATCTTTCTCAACGGAGTGGGGATGTCCAAGCTTGTGCACACAGACATAGGAAGTATCACTTGGTCGGACCATGCGGACATATCAATCACATTAAACAAACTCAAATACTCCGCCACATGGACCTGGCGCCTTAACACTAGCCTATTGAATAGTGACTCAATATGCGAAGACACGCGTACCCTACTTGCTGAATACTTCACTCAAAACACCACACCCGAAGTGAACCCAGTAGCGCTATGGGCAGCCCACAAAGCGGTCCTGAGAGGACACTTCATTAGAGCAGCGACATATAAAAAGAAACGCAACGCCCAAGCACTAATAGACCTTCAAAACGCTTTGAGAAAAGCGGAATATCAGCACAAACAAAACCCCACACCCGAAAAACTAGCGGAACTTACCGCTCTACGGCACTCAATTAAGGGGATCCTGCTTGAGGGGGTAGCACACTCCATCCAGAGATCTAGACGGCTGTTCTACGAAAAGTCCAACAAAATGGACTCCCTACTAGCCAGAGCACTGCGCCCCCGCAGTGACCACAAACCCATCACGAGACTACGTACACACACCCAGACAATAGCGACGACCCCCCAAGATATCAACAGAGTATTCACAGAGTTTTACTCGAACCTATACGGGCAGGCCCACCACCCACAAAACACACCGGAACAACTACGTTCCTCACTACGAACATTCCTCACCAACATCAAGCTACCTCGGATAACAGACATTGACAACATGGCCCTACAAGAACCCATTACCCAATTAGAAGTAGAAACCGCTATAGCGATCCTGAAAGGTAACAAAGCCCCAGGCCCAGACGGTTACGAAATAGGGTACTACAAAAAATTTAAAGAAGAACTAGCCCCCCACCTCACTTCCCTATATAACCACTTCATGACTGGAGGCGCACCTGATGCCGATATGGCACTAGCCAACATTACACTCATCCCGAAACCCGGGAAAGACACTGAGCTCGCATCAAACTACAGGCCCATATCACTAATCAACGCAGACCTTAAAATATATGCAAAAATCCTGGCGACCACGCTGGCGCCGATGTTAACACACTTAATTCACCCGGACCAAGTGGGGTTCATCCCCGGTAGACAATTATATGAAAACACACGTAGGGGGGTGGTGCTCGCATGGTACATGCAAAAGTCTGAACAACCTTCACTGGCCATCTCCCTGGACGCAGAGAAGGCCTTTGACAGGGTGCAATGGCCATATCTGTTTGGCCTACTGGAAGAATGGGGCTTCCCAGGGACCTACATCCAGGCCACGCGAGCCCTCTACACTAACCTGAGAGCCCAAACCCTGATAGCAGGAGCCACAAAGACCCCCTTCCACCTGCATAGCGGTACACGCCAAGGTTGCCCCCTATCACCACTGCTTTTCGCCATCTCCCTAGAACCATTACTACTAGACATACGCCAACACCCACACATACATGGAATAAAGGTAGCGGGGAAATCCTACAAAGTCTCCGCTTATGCAGACGACGTGCTATTGACCCTTACAGACCCCTTGACATCCATGGAACATCTGACCAATCTCCTAGACAATTACGGATCTCTTGCGGGCTATAAAGTGAATCTGGTCAAATCCATGGCACTACCATTCCACATTCAGACCCAAGATAAAACCACAATATACGATAGATACCGACTCCCCATCACAGCTAATAACATACCCTATCTAGGGGTCAAACTTACTGCACAATACGAACTCCTACACGACACTAACTACTCCCCACTGCTTCGCACACTCCAAAGAGACCTAGAGCAGTGGACAGACAAACCCATCTCATGGATAGGACGGCTCCACTCAATCAAGATGAATATTCTACCCAGGTTACTATTCATGTTCCAGGCCCTGCCCACACAAGTTAAAAGGAGTGACTTAGCCACACTACAAAAGGCAATAGATAGGTTCATCTGGCAAAAGAAATGACCCAGAATAGCCAGGAAACTCCTGTATAGGCCCAAAGACAGAGGGGGACTGGGACTACCGAACATGTACCTCTACTATTTAGCAGCGCAGATAGCGCAAATAGCATATTGGCACTCCACACCGGACACTGGGTAGAACTTGAAACCTCACTAATGGGGCAAGATCTACCGCAACTCTACCCCTGGCTACACAGGACACATAGAGCAATCCCCAGAGTGACCTGCCCAGTAATAACGAACTCCCTAAGAATCTGGGATCTAACAGCGACTAAATACTCCCTAAGCAGGTTCCCCTCGCCAATGTCTCCAGTACTCAGAAACCGATCCTTCCCACCAGGTATGACAGCGGGCGACTTTAGCGGACTCGAGAGAGCAGGGAGCAGGCATCCAGAGGTACTGCCACCTATATAACAATGGCCACATAGTAACATACGACCAACTCAGGGAACAATCCCCTCTTACCACCAAAGATTTCTTCCGCTACCTCCAATTACGTGACTTCGCTAACTCAAAAGAAGTCAAGGAGACGGCCTCTCTCCCGCTCACCTGGTTCGAAAACATATGCTACCAGGAAAAGCACCCCAGTGGACTAATATCACTACTATACTCCCACCTTAGCGGGGAGGACATGGAATGGGGAAAGCTACGATACACGGACCAGTGGGAGACAGACCTTGGGGAGACATTAGAGGGCTCCGACTGGCAGGACATTTGGGAGGCCACGGCCCGATCATCAATATGTGTCACTCTGCAGGAGCAGTCATTTAAAACACTTTTTAGATGGTACACCACACCATTGCAACAATTCCGCATGCGGATCACCCCCACAGACCTGTGCTGGCGCGGCTGCGGGGAACAAGACACCTATGTGCACATGTGGTGGAAGTGCCCCTTGGTACAGACCTACTGGGTGCAAATCATCAAACTAAGCACTAACATATTGCAGAGACCACTGAAACCGGACCCCTGGGCCTGCCTCCTATCAAGGCCAACAGACGGCCTCCCACGCCCAGAACAACAACTGTTAAATATGATATACTTAGCAGCCCGTAGAGCACTGGCACAGAAATGGCTATGTCCGGAAATGCCCCCGGTAGCACTGGTAGTAGCAAAGATAAAAGATAATTATCTAATGGATAGATTAACTTCCCTGGTCAGGCACACCACCAAAAAATTTAGTAAAATATGGGATCTATGGGAACAATATCAGGAAAACACGGAGGGTGGACAGGGAGAATGAACACCCACATAAGGCCAACGATAAAGGGACACACATCGCCCCTCGTCCGAGCCGTGGAGACAGCGATACCAACTCACCGTATAATTAAATACAATGTTGCTAATCAACACTAGATTTTAGATTTTAGACTACCTGTTATGATATGTTTAGCTAACACCTGTACAAAATCACACTAATTGGAGTGACATGTGTGGTCAAGGCAAGACCTCACGGACAAACCACGCAGAGTTACCTCAGCACACCAAAAGATGACAAATTAACCGCTGACGAGATTAGCGCTGATCATAACCGTGATCCTTGCCTTGACGTGCTCACCCTCACCAGGGTGCAACTGAACCAATTGACAATGCAATGAGGCTTCTGCACAAGCCACTGTACAGGCATGAATATGCACTGTTGTTCCGACTTCTGTACAAGCCTAAAGCATTGACACACATGTATGCACTCCCTCGGCGGCTTTAGCGCAAGCCAGCCAGCTATAACCCATATATGCACCTTTCTCGAGGCTCCAGCACAGGCCCAGCCATCGACGCACATGTGCACTTCCTTTTTCTATGAAATAAAAAGAATCTACACAAAAAAAAAAAAAAATATACGACACACATGAAGGTGTTGGCTACACATCCTATTTTTATGTTGTTTAAGGTTAACACTTAAAGCTGTTTAGTTTTTTATATAAATGTAAAAACCCTGACAGAAAGAGACCGCAAGGAAGAATTCTGAACAGTTACACTACCATTTAACAATCCATTCTCTTCTTTCTGTATTACTATGTAACTACTGTAAAACACGAATTTTGGCTTCTGCGTAAGCCCAAGTACTGCTCTCAAGGCTGAATTTTCTGTCATTGAAAATAAAGAATTAAAAAAAAAAAAAAAAACTCACTTCTTTAGGAAAGTATATCAATTAAACTATTGTAGCTTTCCCTCCCTGCACCTTGGTAACCTAATCTGCTTCTTCTCCTGCAACTGTGTCATCCAATAAACTAACCCTTCATTGTAAACTATCTAGTACCCTACCTTTACCTCTTGCGTTACGTTACCCCACTCTCTCTAGAATGTAAGCTCGTCTGAGCAGGGCCCCCAACACATTCTGTCCCTGTGTGTCTTGTTGCAAATACCTGTCTATTAGTCCACCGGTTGCACATCGCTGCAGAATTTGCAGTCACTTTCTAAATAATGATAATATTAATAATCTGATAATATCGTGATGCTATGTAATACAAGCTGTCATTTGGAGATTTTACAAGTAAATGCTGTCACTTTCTATTCTATTAAACTCACTCAGAATGGCTCTATTTAAGGCCAGTAATACTGGGCGTGATCTCAGGCTCCCTGCTTCATGAGCTAAAAAGCTTGCCATTCTCTTTAAATGTGTTTCCACCCTACGCTCATTGTTACTCAATCTCTTGGATAATCCAGATGCTTTAAATCCTTCCCAGGAATTTCAATATTATACTTACCAATCCCTGTATTTAACAAATATGTATTTGTGAGATGCAAAACATTTTATTAAATGTAGAACATCTTGTAACTGATTGTCTCCATTTTAGATCGCTTTCAATCACTGTTCTAAGTTCTCTCATTCGCACCTGGCAGTTCAGTAAATAGAAATAAGGGGAAACATGAATCAATGATTCTAATTATTCTCTTCATTTGCATAGTGTGCCCTGACTGTGCCTGACTGCACTGTATTGTGATGCCAAATGCTATACCTTTAATATCATTTTAAACAAAAACAGAGCATAGCTAGAAAGAAATGATTACTCCAAGCCATTTGTGATTTTTAATATTATATTCAGTGATGTCATTTCCAGAAATGTCATGTGATGTAATCAAGGGATTACCACCCATGAAAACATATGAAAACATCTGTTAGAAGATCAGAAAAAAATGTTTCTGTGATGGATGGATGAATGGATGGATGGAAAGATGGACAGATAGGTGAGAGTCACAACTGCATGTTTTTTTTTTTTTCAGAAGGCAGTGGACATGCTAAATATATTTAAAAATAACAGGCTAATTTAAGACACAATATAAAATCAGTAAAAGAACTGAAAATATGGCACACATACAACATGGGAACACTGAGTATGTGTGTCCGTCCTTCTCCTGGGAAACTTGCCCCAGTCCCAGGTATATTCAATACAGTAAGTTCTGAATAATGTGCTGCAAGAACCTGGATTTATTCCAGAAATGAGACACCCAGTATAAACACAGGATCAGCAGTTCCTGGACTGTCCACATAAATTCATCAAGTGTATTTATTTCAAAAACTCAAAGTACAGGTTAACACCTTTCAAGGAACAATTCAGGTCTTATAGCAACTTAATTGAAATGAAGTTGCTATGGTGCCAGAAGGTCCCTATGCTGGCTTATCTTTAAATTGTTAAACCTTTCATGAATCATTTAATCCCAGAGTCTTCTATCTAGATTTTCCTGTCCCCTCCGATATTCGATTGCTGAAAAGCGTGAAAACGGACCCGCTCCACCTGTTCAGGGGAAAAATATGGCTGTTTTCAAGACATTTTGTAAACAGGGAACGACTGAGTGACTGAGATCTTCAGTTGACCGCTCTAAGCCAATCAGCAATGTCCCTGCCCACAGCAGTCCTAGTCTATTATAAAGTCTTTCAGCAAGGTGATGTTTAAGGGGACAGAGCAGTACGGAGCTGGACAGGTGACTTTGGGGTTAAACTGTTCTTACTTAGATTAAAAGGAAATTACATTCATCACACCAGCTGAAAATAATTTGTGTTGTGATTTCCACACTGGTGGCTTAATCTCTTACTTAATTATGTGTTGTATCTGTCAGTTGGACACAAAGAGGGCCTTTTCTTTTTTCAGGTAGAAGGGGCCTAACCCACCCTATCTATACAGGTTGGACAGAATTGATATTTATTTTAAAGTATCGACAGGGAAATGAAAGATCTTAGCAGGCCTGTGCTACTCTTAGGTCGATAACCAAACTGAAAAAAATCCTCCAATTTCTGTTTTACTGTTAAAGGAGGACTATAGGGTCAGGAACACAAACATGTATTCCTGACCCTATAGTGTTCCAACCCCCCTGCCTCCCTAAAGATAGTAAAATCTTACTTGAATTCAAGTCTGAAGCTGCTCCCTCTGCCTGTGAACTTCCTGTGGCATCATCAGAAGTGGTGGCCTGATCCAATCACAATGCTTCCCCATAGGATTGGCTGAGACTGACAAGTAGGCAGATCAGGGGCAGAGCCAGCACAATTCAAACACAGCCCTGGCCAATCTCCTTGTAGAGATGAATTGAATCAATGAATCTCTATGAGGAAAGTTCAGTGTCTGCATGCAGAGGGAGGAGACAATGAATGTTTGGATGCATTTTAGGCAGCCATGACCCAGGAAGGATCTCTAACAGCCATCTGAGGAGTGGCCAGTGAAGTTATCACTGGGCTGTAATGTAAACACTGCATTTTCTCTGAAAAGACAGCGTTTACAGCAAAAAGCCTGAAGGTAATGATTCTACTCACCAGAACAAATTCAATAAGCTGTAGTTGTTCTGGTGACTATAGTGTCCCTCTAATATTATTATTATTTATAAAATGCCAACTAATTCTCCAGTGATTTACAGGGTGTGTTTTCGGTGACTGTGTAAAGCAAAGAGTAATAGTAGTTTTACAGAATTAGACATCTGCTCAAACCAGATATTGATTGTTTATTAACTTACGAAGTGTTATTGTACAAATCTATTGTACAATTAAATCTAGTGTGTCAAAGTGCAGACATATGGAACCACAGACACAAACTGTGTGAAAATAGCAGAACATTGTCAGCCTACACTCTGTCTGTCTGCTTTTCTGTTTCCCCTCTTGTGCCACAGCTTCAAAATTTCAACAGAGTTACTGCTTTTAGTGGTATGGCCTGTGGGAGAGGTATTTAAACCAAAAGGATAGGATATAGAGACAGAGGGATTTGGATACCAAAGCATTCCCCCACCCTCAAAAAGATGGACATTTGGAAAGTCTTAGGTGGAGCCAGTTGGAAGGAAAAAACTAAACAAAAAAACATAATGGTAAAATCTATTGGAAAACAAATAATACAAGGAAATCATTATGTGCATGCACAGGTAAAAAATGAATGTCCATTATGATTAATATTATTAGCATTTATATATTTATATAGCACAAACCTATTCTGCAACGCTTTACAATGCTAGAATGGGAATATGTGACAATTAATTGACGAACAGAATAGAACCAAGGCTAGAGGTGAAGAAGGCCGAGGTTATAGTCTATACGGAAGGGGTAAACATAAAAGAAATAACAACATGTCAGAGGGGAGGAAGGACGGATGGATTAGGTGCCTGTGTCAAATTAAGTTGGTGTGTGGAAGTACCAAACAGCGGCAGGAGAGAACGTAAGCTGGGTTATAGAGGTGAAGGAACTAAGGAGGGCAATTGTAAGGTTTCTAGATTTCTTAAAGAGGTGTGTTTTCACAACTTCTACTAGGGAACCTGCCATCACTTACCTGACCGTGTGCTCACCTGCCACAATCTCCATACAGAGGTTGGTGTTACACTTCTCTGCATCCTCCAGTCCACCCTCATTCCTGCTGTGGTCTGCACTGCTTGGAGTTAGCATAGCAACCACAACGTATGCTCTTGGGTTGCTATGGATAGAGAGCAGAAGGCCCGTTTGTGGGAGGTGCCTTCTCCACTCACAATCATTCAATTCTTCGGCACAGAATCTATTCTAAAGAATATATTGATAGGTGGGAGAAACCCTATTTTTAAATAAGATTTTCTCCCAATCTATAAATTTGCACCCAAAACAGCTAGCACAATGTATAAATTAAATGTCATGCTCTTTCCAAAGAGCAAGAGTGGTTTGGGGCATGACAAATCCTTTTCAAAGGATTAGGAGCTGGGGAAGAGTCAGATGGCACAGAGTAGGGAATTCCATAGGGATCAAATAGCCTTGAAAAATCCTGCAGAGGAGAGCTAGCAGTGCGGAACCGCTCACTCATATTATTTCTCGATAATGAAGAAAACATAGGCCGTGTTTTACCAACTCCAGAACAGATTTGAATAAGAAATGTACCAGCACAATGCAACTGTGAAAGGAAGAAGCACACAACGCCCCCTGTGGCTAAACAAATCGTTTTACCCTAATTCCAGCATGTGGGCTGATATTCTGGATTATATGGACACTCTAAATTGGAGTTTATCTCACTTTTAATACATTATACAGATAATGCATAAAATGTATTTTGCAAAAGAAGGTAATAAAAGGTTACCATTTATTAAAGTTTATCAAAATTTGTAGCATCCCCAGTGAGGTCTCTCCAATCCGTATCTGATACTAGACTTGTGCACAAATCCCTTTCAGCTGAGTCGAACGAATCAAATGGCTGCTAGTTGTTGGGCAAACAAATCAATTTGTCAGACATTCCTTAACAAATCAATTCGTTCACCCATTGATTAACAAGCATTTGATTAGTTCAACTCAACATAAAGGGATTTGTGCACAAGTTTATCTGACACCTCTGACACCAATCCTGGAGCTTCCGTAGCAATCTCTGGAAATGCTGTACAGATCGGCACACTTTATATAAACTGCAGTCAAAATGAGCAAACGTTGATACATTAAAGGGTCACCAGAACAACTACAGCTTATTGAATTTGTTCTGGTGAGTAGAATCATTACCTTCAGGCAGGGCCGGACTGGGAAGATAATTCGGCCCGGGCATTTTTTAATTACAGCGGCCCACTACAAAGGGGGCGGGCCAGATAGGGTGTGTTTTGTCATCACCAATGACAAGCACGCCCCATCACAAAGTGAGCATGTTGGTTCAATGCTCTTCCAGGGTAGACCATGCGCAAAGCTCTGCTGAAGAGCTCTGGCATGAGAAAAAGACCCTGTATTTGTTCTGCACAGCGCAAGCAAATTCAATAACATACTTGCACTGTGTTTGCTTGAAATTTGTCTCTGGTGTCTCCATAGGTGGGATACCAGGAGACAAAAATGCTAGGAAAGCATTTGTGCAGTGTGTGTGAGGGTGCTGTGTGTGTGTAAGGGGTGTAGTGTGTGTGCGAGAGGGGTGCAGTGTGTTTGAGGTGTGTAGTATGTGAGTGATGGGTGCTGTGTTTGCGTGAGGGTGCTATGTGGGTAAGGGTGCTGTGTGTGTGTGCTGTGTGTGATTGGGTGCTGTGTTTGCGTGAGGGTGCTATGTGTGTGTGAGGAAGCTGGTGCAGTGTGTGTGTGTGGGTACTGTAAGTGTTAGGGGTGCAGTATGTGTGTGCTGTGCGTGTCAGAGTTGCAGTGAGTGTGTGCTGTGCATGTCAGGGGTGCAGTGTGTGTGTGTGCTGTAAGTGTTAGGGGTGCAGTGTGTGTGTGTGAGTGAGGGTGATGTGAGTGTGTGTGTGTGTGCGCTGTGTCAGGGGTGCAGTGTGTGTGAGTGAGGGTGCTGTGCATGTCAGGGGTGCAGTGTGTGTGTGTGTGTGTGGGTGCAGTGTGTGTGTGCTGTGAATCTCAGGGGTGCGGTGTGTGTGTGTGAGTGAGGGTGCTGTGAGTGTCAGGGGTGCAGTGTGTGTGTGTGTGTGAGAGAGAGTGAGGGTGCTGTGAGTGTCAGGGGTGCAGTGTGTGTGTGTGTGCTATGAGTGTCAGGGGTGCAGTGTGTGTGTGTGCTGTGAGTGTCAGGGGTGCAGTGTGTGTCTGCTGTGAGTGTCAGGGGTGCAGTGTGTGTGTGAGTGTGCTGTGAGTGTCAG
>OW240912.1:16081029-16107040 GCA_933207985.1 Pelobates cultripes
TGCAAACCCGTGTCCTCTAGAAAAGATGATAATTTATGTATCTTTTTATGATATTCTTTGTTCTTCCAGGTTTTCATTACCATCTGTATTTATCATTTTGGCTATAGTAAAGCTTTGGCTCATCTGATCATACTGTTTAATTTTTATTTTTAATTGTTGCATTTTGTTTTTTATATCATGGTTGCATGTTCTTTTAATTTACACAAACAATCTTTTACATATATAACATGTTTATTTAGTATAATTTCAATATATTTATAATTTTATAAGATACTGTATACGCATGATTATTGTTTATGGAATAATTCATTATTATATTTTCCAATAACTCCGCTAACACACTATGTTCCGTACGATTTATATGATTGAATCGGAACTTGTGTCTCCGGGCATATATAATCCATAAAGTTATTTGTGTTTCAGGCTGGAAAGCCAACGCATGCGCGGTGGGTCACATAGCTGTTTTGCACATGTGCACGCTATAGCCCATTTACCATTTCATTTTTGAGTTTTTAAGTTTCTCTATTTTTATATCCTCTGTGCATTGATTGGAAATTTATATCCACAGACTTCAGGTGGAAGGGGTTTTCAATCACAATTATTCCCCACCATAACCTATTCGGATTTTGCTTCCCAAGCACTACCAAGCCTTAATAAGCAAACCAGTAACCAACCTTATGCTGAAGAATTGCATTAACAACGAAACAGCTATCCATGAGTGGTTCACTGGTTTTGCATCTTTTCCTAAATTGTGTTCCAAGCAGTTGTATACTGCAAACACAGATTAAAAGGAATCCATGTTTAAAATGGAATGAGGCAAAAATGTGATTCTTTGTTAAACTAATTTGCATATGCCCACCCAGAATCCTTTGCGGTTGTAACATCACTGCAGATTTGGGATTTCTGTGGGAAAAGCAAGTCTTATGGCTTGACTGGTGTGCAGATTTTTGTTTAACATTGTAATATATATATATATATATATATATATATATATATATATATTTATTGTTTCATACTTACCGTAATTTTCTTTTCCTGATAATTATTCATGGCAGCATTTACTCATGGGTTAGCTCCTCCCCTCACAGCAGAAAGGACAGGAAATAGAACTCTGAAACTGGTATAAATAGATCCCCCCCCTTCCCATCAGACAGTGTTTGTAACTAGCTTTGCAACTCCTATAGTATATGGGTGGGAACGTAATGCTGCCATGAATAATTATCAGAAAAATAAAATTACGGTAAGTATGAAACAGTTTTCCATTTTCCTGACCATTATTCATGGCAGCATTTACTCATGGGGAATACCCAAGCAGTATATATCGAGGGAGGGACAGAGTTCAAAAACAGCTAATAGCTATAAAACCATTATTGAGCTGTATACATCTTAGAAGACCTTACAAAGCCAACCAAGAATCAATAGGAAATTGTCATAAAATCTGCTCAGACAAGATAATTTACCCTAGAGCCTGCAAGGTCAGCAACCTCCTGGCATTCAATATCTGAAATATCCTGAATAAATATTGAGAGTCAGATAGGAATTAAGGCCATGATAGCGTAAGCTAGAGAAGGAAATGTCATTCTGATCTAAAAATTTAAAACCAAATTGATATCAACAAATCAGAACCTTGACAAAGGCATAACTTCCAGAGATCATACTGGAACAAGCAGATAATGTTGGATGAGAACAGACACACCATGCTTTTAAACACGGGGAGAATTACACTGAGAATCCTACTACTTACTGGATGTATTTATTAAATATGATTCACACTACTTCCTCTTGCCTTGTGAGCTACTTACCTGAACATACAGGAACAAATCAATATCTGCCTGTCAGGAAGAGGCAGAGCCTAGTAGAGAAATAAGAGTCTGTTATTAAAACACTGCAACAATGACCCGATGTTGCTAAATTCAGATTCACAACAATACCTCACCCAGTGGATGAACTGATACAGTAATGATCAGTCACAGGAGAGGAATAAACCAATAACATTACTAGGCAAAGGCAAGAAGAATCGTATACAGATCAGTTGAGGGGGAAAAAAAAGAAATATCGGTATGAACCATAGAATTTGTGGCAACTACTAAATTATAAGGACGCCAACCACGTCAGTACCTACATTTGTAAATAGTACAGATTATGCCAAACAGTATAATCAAATTTATTAGAGACTGTTGTGCAACATAAGTAATATATATATATATATATATATATATATATATATATATATATATATATATATATATATATATATATATATATATATATATATATATATATATAATAGGCAAGATACTGATGAAAAGGTGGTAACCAGAGGCACATTATACATTGTGGCAACAGACATAATAAGCAGGATAGTAGAAGATCTTCAGTTATCCTTATGAGAACAACCACCGCATACTTACTCTTTCCTTATCTTCAGATAATGAAGAAGTACTTATGGCAGAGCCAGGGCCGGCGCTACCTGTAAGGTGGACTAGGCAGCCGCCTAGGGCGCCCCTTGGGAAGGGACGCCAGCCAGGAGCGCCGGCCCCACTCATGCTGCAGCCGCCCGAGCGCTCTGTATAGAGCCTCAGGCGGCTGCAGCTTTGCCCGGGTGGTGCGTCCATGAGTGCGCACCGCCCGGGCGCAGCCTGAGGAGAGGGGCTGACAGGAGGGAAACGCTCAGTGCTCCCTCCTGTCACTCCCTCTGTAGTAGCGTGGCCGAGCCCAGTATAGTCGGCGGGTACAGGGAGCATCTGTCTCCTGTACCCGGCCTGACTAACAGGAAGTGAACACTGAGTGTTCACTTCCTTTTAGTCCGGCCGGGTACAGGAACCAAAAGCAACCTGTACCCGCGGACCATACAGGGCTCGGCCACGCTACAATAGAGGTAGGGAGGGTGGGGGGAATAAATGGACAGGGAGGGGAGGAATAAAATGGACAGGGGAGGGGGAGAATAAATGGACAGGGAGGGGGGAGGAATAAATGGACAGGGTGGGGAGGGGGGAGGAATAAACTGGACAGGGTGGGGAGTGAATAAATGGACAGGGAGGGAGGGGAGATAAATGGACAGAAAGGGGGGGAAATAAATGGACAGGAAGGGGAGCGGGAGATAAATGGACAGGGAGGGGGGGATAAATGGACAGGCAGGGTGGGGGAATAAATTGACAAGGTGGGGGGGAGAAATTGACAGGGAGGGGAATGAGAGTGGGGAGGGGAGAAGAGAGTTACAACGGGGGAGACCAGAGTGACAAGGGAGGGGGGAGAAGAGAGGGACACGCAGGGGAGAAGAGAGTGACAAGGGAGGGGCGAGAAGAGAGGGACAAGAGGGGGGAGAAGAGAGGGACAAGAGGGAGACAAGGGGGGGGGAGAGATTGACATCCATCACACACACACAATGCACCCCTTGCACACAGAAAAACACACAATGCATTACACAGACACACACACAAGCAATTCAACCCTCATTCCTTACACACACTCAATGCACCCCTTACAGACGCACACACTGCATCCCGTACATACATTGAAACACACATTGCAGCCCTTACACATACAAACACAGATTCACACAATGCATTCCTTACACACACATATCAGGACATCCCCTACTCCTGTGGACAAAATAATTGGTGGAACATGAAGGTGGACCCTGGGGCCCAGACCTTGAGCTGTGTAAAGGGCCCCCAAAAAATGGAGCTGCTTCCCGTTCTCCCAGAACACAAACAGCCTCCAGAGAGCCTGTTCTACACCAGACGAGTGGAGACAGACTGCAGCTAGAGCCCATCACCATCCTCATCTGATTGTAAGTAGGCAATCTAGTATATTATTCGTGGCACTAATCTCTAATTTACCTCACATTAAAGGGACACTATGGTCCCCAGAACCACCGCAGCTTAATGTAGTGGTTCTGGTATCTATAGCCTGTCCTTGCAGGCCTTTTAATGTAAACACGGCAGCACTGCAGCACTTGCGTTAGTTAACATGGGGCATTGTGATGTCATATGGGGGGGGCGGCAAACTTTACTTTTGCCTAGGGCGGCAAAAATCCTTGCACCAGCCCTGTCTGTATGGGTCAGTGTGTGTGTGTTTGCATGGGTCAGTGTGTGTATATGAGTCTGTGTGTGTTATTTTGAATGGTCAGTGTGTGTCTACTTGAGTCAGCGTGTGTTATTCTGCATGATTGGGTGAAGCAAATAGGGCTGCAAACTTGTTTTCGCATAGGGCGCCAAAAATGCTTGCACCGGCCCTGCCGGGTCGCTATGCATGAGGACGTCCAGTGTCACCGGAATGCCCATAGGAAAGCAGTGATGCGAGTCGGCCATAGCCATAGAGGAGGCGGACCCCGGCCAGCGCCGAGGGACATCCGCGTTGGATCAGGGTAAGTGACAGAAAGGGAAGCTATAGTGCCAGGAAAAAGAGTTTGTTTCCCATTAACTGACACAGCCCAACTTATTTCTGCCACAATGCCAACATACCCCATTCTTGGCAGGTCCTATTCTAACAACCTAATGCCTGTTCTTCTTTAATTAATCCACTTATTGGGAAATCCTTCCTCCTCAGGCTCTCTGCAGGCCAAGGTTAAATAGGGCCCTGGAATGAGGCACCTATGGTAGGGAGGGGTGCAAAACCAAGGGAACAAGCCTTTGTTCACAATTATAGTTACATATAAAACCAAAAAGGCTGCACTCTCCTAAACATGCATAATATTATAAGGGTTCTGCTGGGCCAATTACAACATACAAGATCTGGCACACTCACTCACCAACTTCAAAGCTCACAAAACTTTAATAGTTTTATTTTTTTATAACACCTAAAACAAAAATAATGTGGATTCAGTATATGATTTTACATGGATTACATAATCCTTTACAATGCCAATGGGCTCCATTTTATGTATATTTTGTTTTAAGGGAAGTCATATAAAACTGCGTGACAGTGTGGTCAATTCTTAGTTAGGCAATATCACTTTGCTTGAAACCAGAAATACACTGTAACAATCTTTTTTTTTTCTAGCATTTACTATTTTTGGGGTAAACAGTGCAATTCATTTAAGACATGCATAGTTTATAGCTAACTGCACATACAAGACTAAATGTATAGGGAGGAAAATTAGACTTTCTATCAGTATGCATTTCTGTGCTCTTTGGATTGTGGCTTTCCTGGATTTCCTTGGATTTGGCTGTCACTGTGAGCAGAGACTAGACCTACATTCTGAGTCTCGGACAATCAAACTAAACAGACTCTTAATTCAAGGCCTGAGCCTCCACTTAGTCACAAGCTCATTCAGCTCAGAAGCACAATACAAAGTACAAGGTCAGTCTGGCCAAGCAGCCAAGTTCAGCAACATACCAGCAGTTTGCAGCAGCTTTTTACAGCAAATAATAATGAAAACATTAAATCTACATCTTTCTCATTCACTTTCCTTCTCTTTGTCTGGTCGGATATAACCTTTTAACAGCACCAAGACCAGTTTTATCAACGCATCCAGTTCCATCACACACAATATACAAAAAAAAATGTACTTTGCAGCCCTATTTGCTTCACCCAGTCATGATTTTATAAAGACATGGAGGTGTATATTCTGCTGATCTTTCTTTTACTCACAACCGCAGCAAAGAGAAACAAACTGTACAATATCTATAAATATCACGGTGTAAGAGCAGGAACTGCATTGGTGCAGCCGGTGACATTACTCCCCAAATTATCTCTCAGTATAGGCTATAAATAATAATAGTGCCGATAATCAAACATCCTCTTTCTTGTGGACAAATATCCTTTGTCTTCAAAAGGGGTAAATGTCCACCAGAACTGGAAAAGAAAACATGAAATTGTGAACATATGTGATGTACGCTTCCATTTACTCCATTGTAAGACAAGAAGAAAATAAAAATAAACTTCCATCCTCGAAACTTCAGACTGAAAAGAGCGCAAAAAAGTTGGTAATGGTGTGAAAATATTCTGAATCGAAAAGTCAAGCTTGGCAAATTTCCTAGTGAAGAATCAGAAGAAATAGTCAATACAGAAGAGAACAAAAACATTTTGATACTACAAAATAAGGAGAAGGAAAAATGGGAAAATCCTTATTACAAACAAGTCTAAAGCTTGATTAATATTAATATCAAAACATAAAATACTCAATATCAATATGCTGTTAAACAAAAAGCAAGCGAACATAGGCGTTCGCATGGGGTGTGCCATGTTCCTCCATGGGACCACAGGCAGGGAAGGATACAGGAGAGGACCCAGGGAGCTCGAGCCAGCAGCTCCGCCGGGTTCCTATCGCGAGGTCGTAGCGTTGCCGCGGCAATGCTCAGATCTCGCGAGAGTGAGCTCTAGTCCTGCAGGCTAGAATTCATTCACCACTAGGACCACCAGGGATGGCAGCAAGGATCCCCCCTCCCTACAAAAGATAAGAAGGGACTATTTCCTAAACGGTCCCCACAGTCCCTCCAAACACACACACAGCACCCACACACTAACAGCAGCCTCACACACACACACCACCCTCACAAACACACACAGCACCCTTACACACACAAACTATGATATTGTTGTATATTGTAATGTTTTTGTCCCTCTTTGCTGTTAGAAACAAAATGTAAGAATAATATGAGCCTGTCTCTTCTAATGAAATACAGTATTTATCACCTGCAGCAGACAGTAAGGACTGAGAAGGGTAAGTCCGCGTAGACTGTTATCCTGCCAGTCAGGGGCGTACCTAGAGCATTTGGCACCCCCCCTCAACTTTAAATATAAAAACAACAACAAAATGTTTTAATGTATTTAGCACTAAGCAGTGTTTGTGTTTTTGAATGTATGCATGTTTTTGTATGGAGTATATGTGAGTGAATGTAGCGGTGTGTTTGTAGTGTTGGCGTTTGAATGCAAGCATGCATTTGTGTGTTGTGTGGTATTTGAATGCAGTGGTATGGTAATATATAATGGTGGGGTTTGTATGTAGTGTTGACGTTGAAATGCAAGAGTGTATTTGTGTGTAGTGTTGGCGATATTTTTAGATGTCTGCACATATACACATACACGGACATACACACACAAACACAGTCACACAGATACACATTGACACACATGCAGACATCGTGGCGACTCTAGGAACAATATATATGGGGGGGCACATAAGATACCACAGTCAAAACAGGAGGGGGAGGTGGAGCAGTAAAACTTCTCACTAGGGGATGGGGTAATATGCTACCATTGGCTGTCTGATGCCAGCATGCTGTGTTCTGCATGCTGGCATCTGACTACACATTTGCATATAATTCACATTAGCCACCCAGATTTCTTGTTGTGGGCTGGCTGACACCTCTTAATTTCAATCTTTGTTTAGCAGATAACTCCTCTATTTGCTATCCTTTGTGGGATTGCCATTTTTAAGGACACCAAATAAGGTGCTATCTGCTAAACAGCACCCTCATTTGGTATCTTTAAATATGGAAATTTCACATACGGGCACCAATTCAGGGAATGATCTACTAAACAGCTAAAGGATAAAAAAAAGCCCTTTTCTTATTTTCAGTTATTTAGTAGATAAATCCCTTATTTGTTATCTATATGTGGGATTGCAATATTTGAGGACAGGAAATAAGGGAGCTATCTACTAAACACATACGCAGAGATACACACAATCACACACATAATCACAGATATACACAAGCACAATCACTGACCCACACACATACAATCACAGACACACAATCACATACACACACAAACATTACATACATACACACATTTAATAATTAAGAGGTCCACCCAGCCTCCCTACCTTGCTCTAGAAGGGCTGGAGTGGATCCTCAGTCCCTGGTGGTCAGTGGTTGCTGCTGGGATCTCTGTGCTCTTTCTGCACAGGTCCATCGCACGCCCTGAAATGACGCAGAGGCCGCGATGACATCGTATCCTGGCTGCCGGCTCACTGCAGGCAAATACCGTCAGACACAGTCAGATGCACACAGTCCCACACACAGTCACTCACACACAGTTACAGGCAAACAGTCAAATACGCAGGCAATCACATAGGCAGACAGTCACACACACAATCACAGACAGTCACACACACAATCACAGGCAGACAGTCACACACACACAGTGACACACACACACAGAGTAACACAGACAATCACAGGCAGACAGTCACACACACAGTGACACACACAATCACAGGCAGACAGTCATACGTACACATAACACAATCACAGACAGTCACACACACACACAATCAGTCAGAGAGTCACAGAGACAATCACAGGCAGACAATCACAGGCAGTCACACACACACACAAGCAGACAATCACACACACAGTCAAAGACAGTCACAATCACAGTTACACACAAACACACACTCTCTCACTTACAGTAACCATGGGCTGGAGGAGGAGGGGATTCAGTTCCTCCTGTGCTGTAGTTGGGGAAGCAGGGACTCCTTCCTGCTTCCCCTTTGTGTGCAGCAGTATGAGGTTGCATTTAGCTCCGCCCCCACATCCGGATTGGCTCCGCCCCCACGGCCGATCTGGCTCCGCCCCCAAATCTCCGTGCAGGTCTCCAGCTTGTTCCCAGCCCCTGCGTGTGAGCTGTGTCGGCTGCCCAATGCCTTTGCTGCTATGGCAACCAGTGCAGCCACACAGCTCACTGAACACCAAGCCTGGCCAGCCCTGGTGGCACCCCCCCTACATGATGTCACCCAGGGCGGACCGCCCCCCCCTTAGTACGCCACTGCTGCCAGTGTCTACTTGTATGCTGGGGCAATTCCTGGAACAGGCCAAAATGGCTGATTTCACTGGGTTACCGTGATGATGTCCCTAGGTGCGTCCGCTGGGGTGTTCGGCGTCTTCCTTATTCTGAAGGCTGCCACAAAGTGCGGTGAGTCTACTGCCTCTGACCCCATTGCTCGTGTCACCTTGTGGGCGACCTGGATCCGGACATTTTAGAATATTGCTATTTAATGTAAGTTGTGTAGTGAATATTTCAATTTGCCACTTTGTTGAGGTTGTAGGGCCAATGTGATTATAGAGGACAGATGTCCGAAGTGGTTAATGTATATAGGAATGATAGTTACATAGCTGAAAAGAGACTTGCGTCCATCAAGATTAGCCTTCCTAACATGTTTTTGCTGTTGATCTAAAAGAAGGCAAAAAACCTAGTGTGAAGCGCTTCCAATTTTGGAACAAACTAGGACAAAATTCCTTCTTGACCCCAAAATAGCAGTCATATGTCTCCTTGCATCAAGCAGCTATTACCCCACTAATTAGAAATGATATCCCTGTATATTGTTTTTGCAAGTATTTATCCAATTGTGGTTTAACCTCTTAAGGACACAACTTCTGGAATAAAAAGGAATCATGACGAAATATTTCCGTCATGTGTCCTTAAGGGGTTAAACATCTGTATGGACTCTGATAAAACCACCTCTTCAGGCAGAGAATTCAATATCCTTATTGCTCTTACAGTACGAAAACCTTTTCTTTGCCTTAGATGAAATCTCCTTTCTTCCAGCCTAAATGTGTGACCTTGGTTCCTATGTATAGCCCTGTTTATGAATAGATTTCTAGATATTGGTTTGTACTGGCCCCAAATTTATTTGTATAATATTATTATATCCCCTCTCAGGTGCCATTTTCCAAACTAAAGAGATTTAAATTTTTTAACCTTTCTTCGTAACTAAAATGCTCCATTCCTTTTATCAATTTTGTAGCTCGTCTCTGCCCCTTTTCTAGTGCCATATCTTTCTTTAGAACAGGTGCCCAGAATTGCACAGCATATTCAAGGTGTGGTCTTACCAGCACTTTATAAAGAGGCAAAATTATATTTTCATCCCGAGAATTTATGCCCCTATTAATATATGACAAAACCTTACTGGCCTTAGAAACTGCAGATTGACATTGCATATCGCTGCCTAATTTGTCTATAACAATTCCCAAATCCTTCTTGTGTGCAGTTATCCCTAATTCACTACCATTTAGTGTGTGTTGCTTGTGCATTCTTGACCCCGAAGTGCCTAACTTTGCATTTGACTACGTTAAATTTCATCTGCCGTTTTAGTGCCCAGTACCCCAATCTATCTAAATCCCTCTGCAGCAAAGCAATATCCTGCTCACATTTTATTATTTTACAAAGTTTTGTGTCATCTGCAAACACTGATACATGGCTTTCAATGCCTATTTCACAATCATTTAGAAATATGTTGAATAAAAGCGGTCCCGGAACAGAACCCTGAGGGACGCCACTTACCACTTTTGTCCAGCCTGAAAATTTACCATTCATAACAACTCGTTATACTCTATCCTTAAGCCAATGTTCTACCCAAGACCAAGAATATTAATCTAGACCAATTTCTTTTAGTTTGAAGACTAACCTATTGTGAGGAAGCGTATCAAATGCCTTGGCAAAATCCAAGTAGATCACATCCACTGCAACACCCTGATCTATACTTCTTCGTAGAATGCAATTAGGTTAGTTTGACATGACCTATGTTTCATGAAACCATGCTGATTATTGCTAATAAAGTTCTTCCCAATTAATTCCTGAAAATTATCCCTTAATAGCCCTTCAAGCCCAGTCACAGCAGTTAAGCTCACAGGTCTATAATTTCCAGGCAAGGATTTTGAACCCTTTTTAAATATAGGAACGACATCTGCCTTCTGTCACGGTTCTCGCCGCAGCAAACAGACGGCCAGACGTGGTCACCCATGGAGTTCCCAACAAGGGACTTGAACCGGGGAACTTCGCAATCCTGGTCCTGCTTCCTTCCTCTGAGCCACAGCAGCTTTTGTATTCCACATGTCATTCTGGTCCTGTTCATCCTGGCATGTCTATTACTCTGGGGGCTGTACCTTGACTTTGGATGTGCTTCACCTGACCCTGATCAGACATTAGCAGGGTATTTAAACTCAGCCTCGCCCTGTGATCAGCATCAAGTCTTTGATCCTGTTGTGTGCTTTGTACCAGTGTTCCCGTCGTTTGAGCTGCTACTTGTTATTGACCCCGGCTTCTGACTACGTTTACTCTGACCTCTGGCATCCCTTGACTTCGGCTACTCCTTGTTGTTCCTGTCTTCTGGCATCCTTTGACCTCGGCTATCCTTTGACGATCCTGCTGTTTGAGTCCTTGCCTGTCCTGCGACTTGGTACTTCATCCTGCACAGCCCCCGTGCACAGACCCACAGGCCGGGTGAATTCTTACCTGACCACCTTGGCCTGTGGCTATCTGCAAGGGTGAGCAACATATCTGCGCTACAGACTCCCAACCCAGGTAAGACCCTGACACCTTCCTCCAATCCTCCGGTAAAATACCTGAAACATTTAGATAGACATCATAAGGTTTATAATTCCTTTGAAGTTGTTACTCCAGAGCTGCTCTGCAAGGTGTAAAACGTTACCCATGAGCTGCATGTAAGTTTAGCTTCAATGTAAATAACTAGTTTATACCATATGCCTCTTACAAGGCTTCTTTTGATATGCTAATGGACATTTACATTTAAGATAACACTTGTGTCCCAGTGTCATATCCAAAAGAAACATTTAGAATTAACCCACAGATGAATAATCATGCCTCATATTATGCATTTTTAAAATGGGACAAACGCAACCCCCGAAACAAGTCTAGACATGGTTAGCAGAGCTCAAGCGGTTTGGAAGTAATTGTGATGTCCATTATATTAGGTCCTAGTAGGGTATGAGACATATCTATTAAATGGGAAAATTACAAAGTCATAGATGTAATTTCTATTTCTGTGGAAAGCACAAAAGAGGATATAAAACCAAGTTTCTATTTGTATTGATGTTGGTCTGAAACACAAGGACATGGTCAACTATTATTCCCATAAGTGAGCATTCCCTCCAGCTTTGGGCCTCTGAAACCTGCGATAAATCCAGAGGGTATATATCCAATGAACTTTTCACTTCACCTCTCTTTTTGCTTTATATCTTTGATTATGTGGTATATATTGCTATAGTCACATTTTGTCTAGTTAATTATATTGTATCTTTCCATTTTTATAGATATACTCCTGTGACATTATATCCACAGGACTATTCTGGAGACATTTTATATACAGTGTTAACTATTTTGATATTTTTTTTTTTTAATCACTTAGTATCCAGTGTCTAAGCAGGTAGTAATGTGATGTGATTACTATATTTCACTACATTTTCTACCCGTTGGTGAATTTTTCCACTGAGGGGATATATATCCCAAAACTATGAATAAGTAGTGGTATAGAACAGTTTATTCATCATTTTTTCCACTTGATATAAGCAAGTCCATTTAATGTCTATCATGTTTATTCAATATTAATCTGCAGTCACAGATATTGACCCACTAAGGATTATATTAAAGTCTAAACCTGTGAACTGCAGTATTTATTTTAGAGTCATTAGGAAGGGAGGTTGCCATTTGGCATTTAAGTCTTTTTCTGTCTGACCCATTTACTAATTTCTTCAATTGGATTTCCTCATGATATACAACTTTAACTATTATTATCTATAGTATTTATTATTAATATTATTATTACTTTCTATTTATCCAGTGGATACTCGTTTTGAGTATCTTATAGTATATATCCAATGATATGTAAATGTCTGGTGTACTTGCTTGAGGCCATAATAAAATTATGAGTGAGTCCCCATCTTTCTTTGACGAGAGCCCTCCAGGTAGAAGACACTTATTTTTAAGACCCCTGCCTGCGCAGTTGCCCCCCAAATTCTTTCTATGGTTTGACAGACCAAAATGGGCATTAGCAGAGGCTTGTCTGTCTGAGTGGCTGACATTACAGTAATACCATTGTGTAACTACTATTACTACATTATCACATAGTAATACTGTAATGTAGTGTTATTAACCATGAGAGGGGCTGTATTAAAATTATCAAGAAACTATTTTAGGTTTATATTCACACAAACATTTAGTACGCACAAAATTATGGATCGGAATTTTTTTTAAAATGTGGGAACATTACCCTGGGTCCTGGCATTTATGTTGAAGTTATTTTGACACATACCACTTAAAGGGACACTGTAGGCACCCAGAGAACTTCAGGTAATTGAAGTGATAGGTGCAATATCCCATAACCCTACAGTGGTAATTATTTCAGTTTCTGAGAAACTACAATAATTACCAATGAGGGTTAACTCCACCTCTAGCGGTGGCCTACCAGACAGCCACTAGAGGGACTTCCGAAACTGAAATGGACCTTTAGTCTGTTATCAGACGCTTGACATGAAGACCTCCAGGGTCAGATTTGTCCTTGTACGAAAGCACTGAATAATGCTTTTCTATGGGGAAATCTTAATGCGTTGCTGCGCGTTAGGTCTCCCCCATCGGTTAACGTCGAGGGACATTGGGGCTGGATTCAGGCAAGTGACAAAAGGAATTTTAACCCCTTTAGCACCACAGGAGGGAGGGAGAGGTAGAGGACACGGCCAGAGTCTATAGTGCCAGGAAGAACTCCAGAATCTTTAACTAGAGCTTGTTGCATACCAAGTATTATCACCATTTATATAGCCCCAGCATATTCTGTAGCGCTTTACAATATTATCAAAGGGGGAGATTTAACAATAAATGAGAACATTACAAAAACTTGCAGGAACAATAGGTTGAAGAGGGCCCTGCTCAAACGAGCTTACAGTCTATAGGAAGTGGGGCTTAAAAGCCAACAGGAGGTAGCAATCACTACAAGGTGGAGTTAAGGAGAGCTGGAGGAGAGAATAGAGTGCTGCCCTTTAGCAGAGAGCAAGGGACAGGTATGTGAGATCGAGGTTACTTTGGGAGGCCATCAGCTTTCCAAAAGAGATGGGTTTTGAGGCACTTTTTAAATGATTGAAGACTATGAGAGAGCTTGATGGTTGTAGGCAGGATATTCCAAAGTAAATGAGCCACCCACAAGACGTCCTACAAGCGTGAGTTGGCTGTACGGGTGCGAGCAGCAGACAGGAGGTGGTCATGGGCAGAGCGGAGAGACCAAGAAGGTGCATACTGCGGATCAGTGAAGAAAGATAGGAGGGGCTAGAATTGGTTAGTGCTTCATAGGTGTGGATTAGTAACTTGAATTGACTCCTATAGGATACAGGAAGCCAATGTAAAGCCTTACAGAGGGTAGATGTGCGAGAGGAGAGGAAAAAAAAATCAGTCTAACTGCAGCATTCATAGACTTTAACGGGGCAAAACGTGGGAAGACCTATTAGGAGAGTTACAATAATCCATGCGAGAGATTACCAGAGCATGGACAAGCTCCTTAATAGCATCTAGCGTAAGAAAGGGGTGGATTCAGGCTATGTTTTAAGGTGGAATCTACAGGATTTGGTAACAGACTGGATGTGAGGCCAGAATCAAGTATAACGCCAAGACAGCACGCTTGCAAGAATGGACTGATGTGGGTACAACTCACTTGAAGGGAGAGAGAAAGAGTTGGGTTTTAGAGAGATTGAGTTTCAAAAAGCAGGAGGACATACAATCAGAGATGGAAGAAAGGCAAGCAGTAACATGTTGCAGGAGGGCAGGGGAGAGGTATATCAGTGTGTCATCAGCGTACAGTGTTACAGAGATTGGACATTAAGAGAAAATAAGATAAAGGATATTGCCAGCTACATTGGTGGGGGACTTGGCCCACTGTGATAGCCCAAGGGAGGAGGTCATTGAAAGCAGTTTTGAGGCTACTGAAGACAAGGGTAGGTTAATGGGAGTGTTGAAGTATCCAAGAATTAGGGATGGAATATTAGAGAGGAAGTAGGGAAGCCAAGCAGCAAAGTGGTCAAGAAAGAGGAGAGGGGAACCAATGGGATGATAGATAAAAGCAATGTTAGCAGAGATGGGTTTGAAAAAAGGCAAACTGAATGAAATTCAAATATGGAGATAGAGAGGGAAGGGGGGTGGGTAGAGTTTTGAAGGAGCAGTCAGGCGAGAGCAGAAACCCTACACCACCACCTTTGCTTTCAGAGAGTCTTGGGTTGTGGGAAAATTGAAGACCACCAAAGGACAGAGAGGAACGGGTAGCAGTGTCAGAATGAGAAAGCCATGATTCTGTTAAGGCTCATAAATCTAGGGAACGAGAGATGAAAAGGTTGTGCACAGCAGTGGAATTACTAACACTGCAAACAGAGCGTGTATTCCAGAGGGCAGTATAGAAGGAGGATTTAAAGGAAGAGTGACATGAGATGGGTATGAGATTATTGTGATACCTGGAGTTAACACATGGTGTGTTTGCAGAGGTGGGACCGGGATTTTGAGAGACTTCACCAGTTGTTAGGAGATCGAGAGTAAGAGAAGGTGGGAGTATGATTTAAAAGTTTTGTGAGAGGGTGTCTTTAGAGGTTTTAGAAAGGGTTGGTGGAGATAGGCTGGGAAGGTATAAGTAGAGTGCATGGGATGAAAAGAGAGGGGAAGAAAGTAAAGTGGGAGAATGACAATTTTTAGTTGTGCAAAAATTAGATGAAGGGAGGATCTTAAAGTCTCGAGAGACAGGGGTTGCAGGTAGGGAGTGTGATAGTGGAGTGTTTGTGCTATAATTTGTGCTACCTATAAATGAAGTGAGTTACTGGAGTGGGTGGGAAACCATCCAAAAAAAAAAAAGCTACCTTGGCATAAGGCTGTAGCTTGTCTCGGTACCCAAGAGTCCTGTAAGCTAATGTTTTGTTTGGGACCCAAGGTCTGCATAAGGCCGTAGCTTGACTTTGAAGCGGAGAGTCTACTTCAGGGCAATGGTGTTCCCTGATGGCAGTGGCCTCTTTCAGCAGGATAATGCTTTCTGCCACAATGCAAAAAATGGTTCAGAATTGGTTTGTCTAACATGACAATTAGTTCAAGTTGTTGCCTTGGGTCAAAATTCCCCAGATCTCAATCAAATTGAGCATCTGTAAGATGTGCGGACAACAAATCTGATCCACCTTGCAGGACTTTAAGGATCTCCTGCTAATATCTTGGTGCCAGATACCACAGGATATGTTCAGAGGTCTTGTAGAATCCATGTTTTGATGCCTTAGAGACGTCACGGCAGCACAGGGGTACCTAAAAGATATTAGCAGGTAGTTTGAATGTTGTGGCTGATCAGTGTACACTGTATACTTTGGTCCTTTTTTGTGTGCTACGAATTGTAAGGTGTTAGGGACCAGGAACCAGACAGAGAGAGATGCAAAACACCCTTAGTAGTAAATGGAAAAATATTCCACAGGCAAAGTCCAGGAGGCAAGCCGGGGTCATTAATCAAAACAGGTAATCCGGCTAGCCAGAGTCAGGAAACAAAGCGGGTAGCCAGGTAAGCTGCAAACAGGAGAACAGATCAGCGAAGGCAGGAACAAGGACCGAAAGTCAGCCGAACCAGGTAAAACAGGGAATCAGAAAAAACGCAAGGGCAAGGAGGTACCAAGACTAGCTGCTTAAAAAGCCTGCACCAAGCAATAAAAGGGGTTGACTAATTGGAACCAGGTGAGTAACCGTGATGAAAGGAGTAGATAGTTAAAAACAGCTGACCAACCCAGACACACTGTAAAAATGTTGCAGTTTAAAACAGCAAAGAAATCCTAAGTATAACCACCTACTGTACACAGAAACTTATTTCTCAACACAATCTTTTAGAAAGCATTGTGTAATTCTGGCTCCTGAAGCCAATAGAAACATGTAGGACAGAAGCATTAATTTATGATACTGGTATATGAACAGGTGATTCACTTAATTTGCTAAATTAACAGTTTGAAATAAAAGTATTTAAAACATGATGCATGGGAAGGCATGAGAAAGTGTCATGAGGAATTTATGGAGCAAACCTTTAGAGCATAGATAGATCATTTTTATTATACAACATTAGTGTAATGCAGCAAAACAAAAACACAAAACAATTGTTTAGGAACAAGTTTTCAAAACATAATTTTGTCAATTTTTTCCCCAGCTTTCTAACTTGTAGTTATTTTAGACTTAAATTTCAGCTTTCTAGTTGTTGTCACTCTGTAAAGCATTGATGCTGTCCAACAGCCTGAGAATTCCTCGTCCTCGTCCCACAGGGCAGTTGAAAGGTTGCAGTCCTCTAGGTTCCAGAGTAGTCCTATCTAAACATTTGAGAAACAGAAAAAAGTATTTTGATTTGAAAGACAAGCTGTCCCGGTTATTTAAAGCAGTAGTGGCTAATAGGTGAAGCATAATGGGATATTGTTCTACCATAGTGAGACGGCATCTCTCCTTTAGGCCAGCCTAAAAATCCAATATTTCCTACCAAACTGAATCATCACGAGAAATAAAATCCAACATAAGGGAGGAAACATTTTTTTTCCCCACATGTAAAGATCCAGACACCCTCTCTTCAATGGCCAGCATAGTGTTTGTATGTTTTTCTTTTTTTTTTTTTTCAAATAAACTTTACATCATTTTTCTACCAAGCTTACATACAAGGACCACCATGGAGTAAATATTTACATTATTGATAAGCTAGAAAAGGATGCCTATCCCAAGGGTCCTTCAATCGGGTAGAGAGGGGGAGGACCCAGAGGAAGGACCTGGAAGGCAGATCACTCCCCCAGCGAGCAGGGTTTGTGGAGCGTTGCCGTGCATTACCATGGCATTGCTACACAGATCATTCTGCGCATGGGAGGAAAGGAGACCGCCTACAGCCTGACAAGCTGCAGGTTACACAGAACTCTCCACTGGACCACCGGGGTTGACTGTGCACCCCTCCCCCACACATTGCATTGAGGGGCGCAGTCTGTGTGTGTGTGAATGTATTTAGCAGTGTCTCTGTGTGAATGTATTCAGCAGTCTGTGTGTGAATGTATTACATTTGATGGAGGTACTAATAACTATAAGCTTAATTGTATTTATAAAACAAATGTAGATGAGAATAATACTCAACTTAGGATAGGCAGTAATGGCTGTGTTACTACTCTACTGGACAAAAAAGGCTCCCACTTAAAGCCAAAGTCTGCAGAAAATAAGAGTGTTATTACATAAAATCTAACAGATTGCAAGGAGTAGTTATGGCGTGTAGAATACCTCATTAAGAAATATCAAAGTAAAATAGTCTGTGTATATCAAAATTGCTTTAATACACTAGTCTCAGTATTATTGGAATTTCAGTCTATGGAATATTGACACAAAACATTGTTAGGATGCAGTTGATACAATGTTAAAAGATATTCAAATATTTTCAAATATGTAAAGTGTCTGCCAGTATCATATAACCCCAGTTACCAGCACAGCTGGGGTTACTCTGATTTTAACAGGCTATTTGTTCTAGTACTTCTAGTGCCTTCTTGAACGGTGGTAATCAATCACAATATTGGTTGGTCTTAAGTACCACGATCCTTCCGTCGTTCTAAAAAAAACCAGTAAGGTAGAAAACCACAGTGCTCACCGTTTCAAATATATTAGGTAAGTAAAATTAATAAACACTCAAAATTTGTGGCTAAAAACCAAGTGTATTGTAAGAATGCTGCACCGAGAGGCTGTTAGTGGCTGTCACAGTCCACACCGGCTGGAGAAAAATAGATGTCATTATGTAAAAAAGTGCTGCATGCGTTCAACTGCTCTCTCCTACTGCGTTCCACAATAACTCAGTAATTTTAGCAGCAGATGTCGAATAGGTCCTTACTTGTTTCGTAAGGTCAAACTCACCTCATCAGAGCCTCCCTATACGTTAACCACACTACATCGTTTATTTTAATTTTTATTGTAGTCACCTATCTAAAACAGGTGGACATGGATCTTCAAACTGAAAAGAGCGATATATGTTTAAAAAAAAAAATAAAAAATTTCTATATCTTGTAATACTCTTTATTGGACGAATCTCCCTTTCTCAAATCTAAAGCATTGCTGCGCAAGACGACACATAGAATTCAAAGTTGAGTTGTGATACAGGGGTTAAAGAGAGTTTCATAGAAAAATTACACCATTCTCACAGAGGGTTGTAAATATCTTGTGTGAAGATTAGAGTGAGGGGGAAGAGATATAAAAAAAAAATAATCAAACAGTGCAGAAGATGGTGCTAGAAGGGGAAAGTAAAAAATATATATTTTTTTAAATTCTTTTTTTTTTTTTACTTACATTAAGAATGCATGAATTCCCATCTCAGAGTTACAGGATATGCATGAAGGCCTATATCCAGCATACAGACACACACGGTGTATATGTACAAGTACACACACCATATTATATATATATATATATATATATATATATATATATATATATATATATATATTATACACACACATAACCAAATATATGTACATTCACACCAAAACATGTACCTACACATACACCTATTCACATACAGTTGCAAGAAAAAGTATGTGAACCCTTTGGAATAATATGGATTTCTGCACAAATTGGTCATAAAATGTGATCTGATCATCATCTAAGTCACAACAATAGACAATCACAGTCTGCTTAAACTAATAACACACAAAGAATGAAATGTTGCCATGTTTTTATTGAACACACCATGTAAACATTCACTGTGCTGGTGGAAAAAGTATGTGAACCCTTGGATTTAATAACTGGTTGAACCTCCTTTGGCAGCAATAACTTCAACCAAACGTTCCTGTAGTTGCAGATCAGACGGGCACAACGGTCAGGAGTAATTCTTGACCATTCCTCTTTACAGAACTGTTTCAGTTCAGCAATATTCTTGCGATGTCTGGTGTAAATCACTTTCTCAATCGGGTTGACGTCAGGACCCTGACTGGGCCACTTCAGAAGGCGTATTTTCTTCTGTTTAAGCCATTCTGTTTTACTTCTATGCTTTGGGTCATTGTCCTGTTGCAACACACAAAAAATGAAATGTTGCCATGTTTTTATTGAACACACCATGTAAACATTCACAGTCCAGGTGGAAAAAGTATGTGAACCCCTAGACTAATGACATCTCCAAGAGCTAATTGGACTCCAGTTGGCTGACATCTCACTCCAATCAATGAGATGAGATTGGAAGTGTTGGTTACAGCTGCCCTGCCCTATATAAAACACACACACCAGTTCTGGGTTTGCTTTTCACAAGAAGCATTGCCTTATGTGAATGATGCCTCGCACAAAAGAGCTCTCAGAAGACCTATGATTAAGAATTGTTGACTTGCATAAAGCTGGAAAGGTTTATAAAAGGATCTCCAAAAGCCTTGCTGTTCATCGGTCCACGGTAAGACAAATTGTCTATAAATGGAGAAAGTTCAGCACTGCTGCTACTCTCCCTAGGAGTGGCTGTCCTGTCAAGATGACTGCAAGAGCACAGCGCAGACTGCTCAATGAGGTGTAGAAGAATCCTAGAGTGTCAGCTAAAGACTTACAAAAGTCACAGGCAAATGCCAACATCCTTGTTAGCGAATCTACAATACGTAAAACACTAAATAAGAATGGATTTCATGGGAGGATACCACAGAGGAAGCCACTGCTGTCCAAACAAAACATTGCTGCATGTTTACAGTTTGCACAAAGAGCACCTGGATGTTCCACAGCAGTACTGGCAAAATATTCTGTGGACAGATCAAACCAAAGTTGAGTTGTTTGGAAGAAACACACAACACTATGTGTGGCGAAAAAAAGGCACGACACACCAACATCAAAACCTCATCCCAACTGTGAAGTACGGTGGTGGGGGCATCATGGTTTGGGGCTGCTTTGCTGCGTCAGGGCCTGGACGTATTGCTATCATCGAAGGAAAAATGAATTCCCAAGTTTATCAAGACATTTTGCAGGAGAACTTAAGGCCATCTGTCTACCAGCTGAAGCTCAACAGATGGGTGTTGCAACAGGACAATGACCCAAAGCATAGAAGTATATCAACAACAGAATGCTTAAACAGAAGAAAATATGCCTTCTGAAGTGGCCCAGTCAAAGTCCTGACCTCAACCCGAATGAGATGCTGTGGCATGACCTCAAGAAAGCGATTCACACCAGACATCCCAAGAATATTGCTGAACTGAAACAGTTCTGTAAAGAGGAATGGTCAAGAATTACTCCTGAACGTTGTGCACGTCTGATCTGCAACTACAGGAAACATTTGGTTTAAGTTATTGCTGCCAAAGGAGGTTCAACCAGTTATTAAATCCAAGGGTTCACATACTTTTTCCACCAGCACTGTGAATGTTTACATGGCGTGTTCAATAAAAACAAGGCAACATTTCATTCTTTGTGTTTTATTAGTTTAAGCAGACTGTGATTGTCTATTGTTGTGACTTCGATGATGATTAGATCACATTTTATGACCAATTTGTGCAGAAATCCATATCATTCCAAAGGGTTCACATACTTTTCCTTGCAACTGTATACATACATGTATGCATGTATACATGTGTATATACACACGTTTTACATACACCCACACAAATATGTAAAGTGTGTATATACACACACTTTTCCTGCCTTGAACCAGATATTGCGCAAACATAACAATAGTAAACGTTTAATTTGTTTATCAGGCAGGATACCTGGTGCGATGTGATATGCTCTACTATGTTGCCAGACATGAAACCCCCAGAGAAATTATAGTCTTCGCCGTAATGTGAACACACAAATACATCAACAACCTCTAAACTGTAAGCTTGTTTGAGCAGGGTCTTCAATCTATTGTTTCTGGATATATATATATCTACTCATACACAAATATAAGTGCACAGTCACATATATAAGCATACATGCATAAGAGTGTGGGAATGCGTAGGTCTACACGTAGTACTTTGCATATTGAAAGAATGAACATATCATTGGATTGCATTTTAAAATTAAAAAAAATTAAAAAAGGTAAGAAGGCATTACAAGATCCAAATTGTGTTTTTTTTTTTTTTTTTTTTGGTAATTTTTTATTTTTGAGGTGCACGTAAAGAACACATGCAAGTATAGACATAACATTGAGTGATAATGCTATGGTGTGAGAACACCAGACATGTTGAGAACGTTGCACCATTTTTTTTGTTAACAAGCATTAGATCCAGAGTCCTGCCTTGAACCAGATATTGCGCAAACATAACAATAGTAAACGTTTAATTTGTTTATCAGGCAGGATACCTGGTGCGATGTGATATGCTCTAGTATGTGAAACCTGTGAGTGCCTCCTGTTGTGGATAGCCTTGGTGTTTGGTTTTAGAGTCTAGATAGTAGTGTTGTTGCGGCGTAAAGTGGGCCGGTTTTGGCCATTAGTCCCCCTAACCAACGGGGCTTGGGGGAGGACTCGAAGTAGATGTCTTGCCCTATTCCTATCCTCCTATCTCATGGGCCATCGCTTATCCTTGTGAGGCCTCTTATGGGGGGCAGACGTATGCCAGCTCCCACACAAGGAGGGTGCACCGGGAATGGTAACCCTGTCTCAGCCATAGGAACCACAAAAAGCATAAAGAGTTATCAAAACAAAGATAAAATATTGTGGGATGAGTGCAGTCCATAGCTGCCCGTCACGTTTTGGACTCAGTCACGTCCCAGCGCCCGTAGCCGTGCGGTTCCGTGACTACTGTGGCAGGGTCCCAGGTAGGTGTTGCCCTCCGGTCTCTTGACTCCTCATTGGGGGCTGACAGTCCCAGTGCCAGCAGCAGTGCACGCGCCTCTTCAGCTGAGGTGATCCTGTGTTTCCTCCCATTGTGGCCCACCATGAGAGCTCGTGGTGTAGTCCATTGGTATGGTATTCCCGTGTTTCTCAGTTGGCTCATAGCCTGTAGGAGTGATTTGAGCATTTTTTGTACACATCACTGGGACACCCCCCAAACCTATTTTACACATCACTGGGTCATTGAGATGGAGTTGGAAAAGGAGGAAGTTATATTATGAAAAGGGCGAGGTATAAATGTGCGGGGGAAAATGTGAATTTATAACAGTCACAAATTAACAGTGAAGACGGTTGGTTAGGTACTTGAAAATTGGTGATGTCACGATCGTTGCATATGATGGAAAGCTAAAATAGTATTTTTGACTTTTGAGAATAAGCACATTTTAAAGAAGAGTGTTACCAGCATTATAGGTATGGCAAACATGATTTAAGGTGATCAGAAAATACTGGTATTCCCAGTCCCTAAACTGTTTCATAAGGTGGCTGCACTGGAAGTATGCACAGTATATCCTCCAACCGCTCAATAGATTTACAATTTGAGAGCCATTTCATGCAGAGAAACCGTAAAATAATCAAGGTAACACAAGGAATGGATACACTAGCATATGCAGACCCGTGGAAAAGAAGCAAATTATTTCCTCAATGAAGTCACTAAATCTTTAATACTTATTTAAAAAGTAGCTATTTAGTACTCACCATGTAGATTCCCTGAGGGTCCAGATCTTTCAGTGGAGTTTATGTGATCCCTATTAGCCTGCTTCTATAAAAGCAAAAAAGAGTATTTAAAAAAAAAAAAACCACAAAGTCTGATAAAGTTAAGTATATATTTATGCAAACAGACACATGTAGATATGAACACACATAGGACTAAACGTAACAGGCCTAACTTTGGAAAAAGTATGAATAGCAAGACCTAGAAATCACCAATTTTGTGAGCATGGTGTGGTGCATTTCTATGACGTGACAGCTTGAATGTGTTTTCAAGGGTTAATTTTTGCAATAGTCTCCTTGAATGTGCATTAGAACATTTGGGTTCATTCCTGTGTGTTTGAAGGATTGTTATCCGTGTCAAGTTCTCTTGAGTAATTTCACAGGGATTTTCTCATGAGTGTAAATACAGTGGTCCTGTATAAAGGATCAGAGTGTTTCTCTCCTTATGGATTGCTACACAGCCTTCCCGAGCCAGTCAAAACAAGGACTTAATAATTTGCCTTATGTGAGCAATACATTACAGGGTTTGGAATCCACTCCAGCACCTACACTCTGACTTACTGTGTGGAGAAGCTCTTTCCACAAATCTACATAAAGTAAAAGAGGCACCAACCCACATGATACTCCTCACAGGAGCTGGTTGCCAGACATGAAACCCCCAGAGAAATTATAGTCTTCGCCGTAATGTGAATACACACACACACACACAGACACAAATACATCAACAACCTCTAAACTGTAAGCTTGTTTGAGCAGGGTCTTCAATCTATTGTTTCTGGAACATTTAATTAAAGGGACACTATAGTCACCTGAACAACTTTAGCTTAATGAAGCAGTTTTGGTGTATAGAACATGCCCCTGCAGCCTCACTGCTCAATCCTCTGCCATTTAGGAGTTAAATCCCTTTGTTTATGAACCCTAGTCACACCTCCCTGCATGTGACTTGCACATCCTTCCATAAACACTTCCTGTAAAGAGAGCCCTATTTAGGCTTTCTTTATTGCAAGTTCTGTTTAATTAAGATTTTCTTATCCCCTGCTATGTTAATAGCTTGCTAGACCCTGCAAGAGCCTCCTGTATGTGATTAAAGTTCAATTTAGAGATTGAGATACAATTATTTAAGGTAAATTACATCTGTTTGAAAGTAAAACCAGTTTTTTTTTTCATGCAGGCTCTGTCAATCATAGCCAGGGGAGGTGTGGCTAGGGCTGCATAAACAGAAACAAAGTGATTTAACTCCTAAATGACAGTGAATTGAGCAGTGAAATTGCAGGGGAATGATCTATACACTAAAACTATAGTGTTCCTTTAACCCTTTAAGGAAACATGACGTGTGACATGTCATGATTCCATTTTATTCCAGAAGTTTGGTCCTTAAGGGGTTAAAGGGACACTCCAGGCACCCAGACCACTTCTGCCCATTGGAGTGGTCTGGTTGCCAACTCCCACTACCCTTAACCCTGTAAGTGTAATTATTGCAGTTTTCATAAACTGCAATAATTACCTTGCAGGGTTAAGTCCTCCTGTAGTGGCTGCCTATCAGACAGCCACTAGAGGGACTTCAGTGTTGTTAGAACATGAAAAGTGTGTTATACTATGCTGGACGAAATCCCCATAGGCAAGCATTGAATAATGCTTGCCTATGAGGAGGTCTAAAGCGCGTGCGGGGGAGGAAAGTCGGCAGAGCCGAGGGGAGCATTTTAACCCCTTCAGCAATTTGGGATGGGAGGGGCACTGTAGGGTCTGACAATGCCAGGAAAACACATGTTTTCCTGGCACTGGAGAATCCCTTTAATTGGTTCATTTATGGTTAAATGTACCCCTTTTGAATAATGTCAAGACCGGCAGAATACATCAGTGCTATATAAATACCAATAACACAAATTTAGTTCACTGCAGCTGTAATTTGTTCAATTACAACTCCCCTCATGCATATCTACTAAAAGGCTGAACTAGATTCATAGGAAATGACAATTTCTAACGTTTTAAAAGAAATATAAATCCATAATAGAAAAGCGAACCCAACTATAAACCACGAGTTAGATCAAAATAAGAAAAGTCACATTAAAAACTACAAGACTTGCTCGTAAGATATACATACTCTTTTAATACAGTATTAAACTTTAATTATAGTACCAAGTAGTAACCACAAGATGTCAGTAGATGTCTAAATATGAATTGAATTTCATTTTTCGTAATTTCCTTCTCCATACAGGTATAAGGCAGTACAGCTGGGAGACTCTTTGTACACCACTTAATGCAGTTCTAAGGCAATATAACCAGTGAATGTCTTTTACCACTACCCCATACCGTTATGATGGAGCATAGCAATGAGATATACAGCCCCAATTATGCACTTCAAAGGGAGAATAGACATAAGTATAGATAGACTTGGGTGCCATCGAAATTAATTTCCCCAAATACATTTAAAAAAAAAAAAAAAAGCACAAACATTTAGTTTATTTGTTTTAGGGTGAAATTTGGTAGTTATTTTCTATTTGGAATATCATGAATGAAAGAAATTTGTAATCTGTGCCACTGCTGCATTTGCATCCGTTTAGCAGATAACTCACTAAAAAAGTATTCTTGTGGGATTGCCATATTTTAGGTTATCAAATTAGGGAGCTGTTAAGTAGATAGATCCTTTATTTGGTATCCTTATGGCAATGCCAAACAAGAATTAGGGAGCTATCTACTAAGATGATGAAAAAGTCAACTTACAAAAAGCCCTCTTTTCTTAGTTTTGGTCTTCCACACTTCTTTAATACCAAGTAAAAATACTTAAAGGAT
>OW240912.1:16109393-16209840 GCA_933207985.1 Pelobates cultripes
GTACATTACAGAAAACACTCCCAGCAATTACAAACAAAATCCTCCCCCTCTGCCTGTGATATAATTATGGTACACAATACTTAACATAATTATCACAGGCAGGAAAAATACAGTTTTTACACATACACTTTAACTTTAAAACCATACAGCCAATCTCCATAAAAATTACATATTTAGAATCAGCAACCTTTAAATATACACAACCAAAAATCATACAAATCCCTCCAGTAAATCAAAAGTTAGACGGAAGTCCTTTATGACCGACCGCAAGCACATTTTCCTGCCCAAAACAGTTCCATGGATTTGGGCTGTGCGGCCGTTCAATTTACGATGTTAAAGGCAGTTCACTTAGAAAAACTACTAAGTCCCATTCGAATACACGAACGGGCCCCGTTGGTGCAAATAGCACAGTGTAACATGGTGTTCGAATTGTCGAAGGCACTTCGACTTTAACCGAAGCGTCGAAGTGGAGGAGACGGTAAGGGTCATTTGACTAAATTAAAATGGCCGCCGCCATGTGTTCCTTTGTCGAATGTCGGCCACTTCGACGACTTCGGCTGCATCCAAAGTGCCATATAAAAAGTACCCATCCTTCCCCATAGTATTTAATGGGCCAGAAGTAGTGACATACACTCTGGTATGGCTGAATACAGTTTTTAAAGGGCCCAATCTCCCAGGGCCATAGTCATGCGGAAGGAGGCTGCAAATAGGCTTCTCCACAACCCAGGGAAGCAGGGCAATTTGTCATTTAAAGGGCCAGTTACAAATGGCAGTTTGTAACAGTATTCAACGATTTAATTGCTGCTAAATCTCATGGCCACTACTCGATCCTAATTCTCCTTGATTTTTGCTGCCTTTGACACTGATCATCAACAGCTTCATCGCATTCTCCGTAATTTTGGTCTACAGGATAATGCTCTCTCCTGGTGCTCACCCTACCTCTCCCAGCGCTCTTTCAGTGTTTCTTTCTCTGTCTCTTCCCCTCAACCACTCTCTGTCGGCGCCCCTTAAGGTTCTGTCCTTAGTCCCCTACTGTTCTCTATCTATACTGCCACCCTTGGTAAACTCATTAGGCTTCAGTTATTTCTATGCAGATGACACGCAAATCTACCTGTAATCTCCGGATCTCCCTCCACCCATCTTGACTAGTGTCTCTGACTGCCTCTCTGCGATTTCCAACTGGATGGCTGCTCACTTCCTTAAACTGAGCCTGTCCAAAACAGAACTTCTGGTCTGTCCTCCCTCAAGTCTTGCTACTCCCATGTCCGTCTTCCTCTAAGTCAACAGCGCTACCATCACCTCTACCTCGCAGACTCGCTGCCTGGGTGTTCATTTTGACTTCAACCTCTCCTTCACCTCTAATGTCAAATCAATCGCCAAATGCGGTCGCTTTCATCTCAAAAACATAGCGCGCATCAGCCCCTATTTAAGGCTGGATGTGGCTACAGTGCTGGTCCATGCTGTTCTCTCTCGTCTTGACTACAGCAATCCCCTTCTCAGTGGTCTTACGTGTTCCCGGATTGCACCGCTGAAATCTATAAAGAATGCGGCGTTGAGGTTAATTTTCCTGTCCGCTCGCACCTCTCATTCTGCCAGTCCCTGCACTGGCTTCCAGTTAGATAGGGTTCAATTTAAAATTCTGGTGCTGGCTTACAAGCCCCTGCATAATGCTGCTCCAACCAACCTATCCTTACTAATACACAAATATGTCCAGTCGAGGCCCATGCGCTCTGCCAAACACCTACGCCTATCCTCTGATGCTCGCCTTCAAGATTTCTTGAGGGCTTGACCGCTACTCTGGAAATGTCTTCGCTTCTCTGTAAGACTTTCATCCAGTCTCCACTCATTCAAAAAAATAATTGAACTCACTTCAAGAAAGCATATAAATTAAACGGTTAGCAGGTCCCCCCTCCCCCCCCAAATTTTTTTTAAAAAAAAACCAGTTAAAGGGACACTGTAGGCACCAGGACAACTACAGCTTATTGGATTTGTTCTGGCAATTAAAATTATTCACTGTAGGCTTTTTGCAGTAAACACTTTTTTTCAGAGAAAAGGCAGTGTTTACATTAGCGCCTGTGTGGTGATGCATTCTAGTCAATGCTTAACCCCTTCAGGACCGGACTGTTTTTGCAATGTTTGTACGTAAAGGACCAGAGTTATTTTAACACTTTTTAGGTGTTTGTGTATAGCTGTAATTTTCCGCTCTCTCATTTACTGTTCTGATACAAATTATATTTTTTTTTTCAGGACAAAACTACATACTAATATTTTCATCATGTCATAATTTAATTAAAAAAATTAAATTATTTTTTTAATAAAATATGGTGAAAAATTAAAAAAAACAAACACCTTTTGACTTCTACTTAAAAAAAATATTTTACTGATCTACAAAATCGAATAAAACAAACTGCTAAATAGATTCAACATTTTGTCCTGAGTTTAAAAAACAGCCAATGTTTAAGTTTTTTTTGCTTTTATTTGCAAGTTATAGGGCTATAAGTACAAGTAGGAAATTGCTGTTTCAAAAAGTAAATTTTTAAATGTATAAATAGTGACATTGTAACACTTATGTCATAAATCTCCAAAAACCACCCCACATGTATATATTTTTCTTAAACTAGATAACCCAGGGTATTTATCTAAGAAAATTATGATACTTACTTTCTATCCATTTTACCACAAACTTTTACCAAACTTTGCATAGGTAGTTTTTATTTTTCACATACATTGCAATTCAGGTTTAAATTCAGATTCTGTTACGTGTCACTGCCAAACAACAACCCGATATGTGTTCAGCAACATCTCCCGAGTACAGTGATACCACCCATGTATAGGTGTGTCGGTTGTTTGGGGGCTAAAAGGCCACATTTGGCAGGTGTGCACATCAGTTTCCCAGCTTGGAAGTTTGACATGTAGTCAACCTGCATGCATGTCCTATTTGGGACATTTTTGAAGCCAGCCAATGTATTTTACCCCGATCAAACCATATATTTTTGAAAAGTAGACACATTGTGGTATTTTAACACTTTCCATGCACTAATTCTACCACCAGGCTTTGTCAAACATTGAGGTAGTAATTTTTTTTTTTTACACACATTGTACTTTAGGCATGAATTAACAGATCCTGTTATCCGTCACTGCCAAACACCCCAATATGTTCAGCAACATCGCCCGAGTACAGTGATACCCCCCATGTATAGGGTTGCTGGGTTGTTTGGGGGCCAAAAGGCAACAATCAGAACTTGTACGGTCAGTTTTTCAACTTGATATATAGGTATGCTTGGTCTAACTTCAGTTTGACATATTTTTGCACCCCCCCAGTTAATGTTACCATCATGAAAGTATATAGTATATATATAATTTTATAAAGTAGACATCAAAGGTTATAGAAGATGGGTTGTTTTGACTTTTTCCCCAACCATTTTGTCCCCCCCGCCCCCAAAAAAACAGAAAGTGTAGTGGTCATTTTTTAATTCTGGTTTTTATGCACACGTCATCTGGTGTTGGCCAGCTGGTTATGTGTTACAGCCAGAAAACTTGTTAGATCAAATGTGCAGGTAGCAAATGTACATTTAGCAGCAATCTTTAAACTGACTCCTGCAAATAAAATCTAACTGGAGATTTGGGGGACGGAAACTGACTAACAAAAAATGGCTGCTTTCCAAAGGAAAAAAAATAAAATAAAAATTCAGGAACACTTCTTACAACTGTTCTGAGTGGTACAGCTTGAAACATGTTCCTACACACAGTCCTGGTTTTCGAAGGGCAATCAGGACAGTGAAAAGGGGTGTCTATCCTTTTCCCGTTTTTAAAACAGACCCGGCAACGTTTCTGGGGTTTTTTTTTTCTATTAGTTGGCTGTAACTTAAAAATAAAATGTCTGGACTCGGCGTGCACCGTTGTTGGAACTTGTCCATCTCCATAAATTGTTAAAGAAAAAATTTTCAACTTAAATTGGAGAAAGGGTTGTTTTCCCTGGATTAAAAATGAGTTGTGGGTTGCTATTTGCATCAGATAGCCCCACCTTTTTATACCATGCTTTGTTTTTTGTAAAATAAGACATGGCTGCATCAGCTGATCAGCCAAATCAACACCCACCATGTACTTATTATACGCCCTAATGCAAACCGGTTTGGGCTCTACTCTGCCCCGGACAGATGTCTGACATGCGTTCGTCATGGATGGTGGTTAGCATGTTGACATCCTTTCTGTCCCTAAATTTTAGTGCAAGCACTTCAGCTTTGCGAAGTGCTTTACATTCGCCTTTTTTAAATTTTGCCTCTATGAGAGATCGTGGAAAGTGTTTGGAATTTTTTCTGGCAGTGCTGCAGGCCAGTGTCTCTAAACCATTAAGTGTTTTAAACAGACGGACGCTACTATAACAATTATCCACCTAAAGGTGGTAACCTTGATTAAACAAGGGGTTTAGTAGGTCCCATACAAGTTTCCCACTTGTCCCCAGGGAGTCAGGACAGCCAGGAGGGTCCAGTTGACCGTCTTTCCCCTCATATACACGAAAGGCAAACGTGTATCCACTTTTGCTATCTCACAGTTTTATGCCATAGCTAGAGCGCTTTGAGGGGATGGATTGTCTAAACCCTAACCTCCCTTTGTATTTCATTAGCGATTCATCTATGGATAAATTTTGTTGGGGGGTATAAACATCCGAAAATTTGTCCTGAAAATGATCTAGCAATGGGCGTATCTGGCTCTAGGCATGGTTTGGGAGAATACTGGACTAGACATTATTGGGTTGGTGCTCCAGTATGAGCGAATCGATTGCTTCTTTATAATCCCCAGGAGCATTGTAAGAGCCCAGAATTTTTTAAGCTCTGGGACATCTGTGGGATGTCAGTCATGCTCCCTGACTGTATAGCTACCTGGATTGTTATCAATAAATTAGGTAGAATACAAGTTAGTCTGGGAAGCAATCTCCTCCCAGATGGTATCCCCTAAAAACAGTTTTACATACTGCATTGGGGAGAAGCCATCCACACTAGAAAACTAGAAAAATGGTCAGAATTGTGGCAATTGACATTTAATGTGGATAAGTGCAAGATAATGCATCTTGGACGTAAAAACCCAAGGGCAGAGTACAGAATATTTGATAGAGTTCTAACCTCAACATATGAGGAAAGGGATTTAGGGGTGATTATTTCTGATGACTTAAAGGTAGGCAGACAATGTAATAGAGCAGCAGGAAATGCTAGCAGAATGCTTGGTTGTATAGGGAGAGGTATTAGCAGTAGAAAGAGGGAAGTGCTCATGCCATTGTACAGAACACTGGTGAGACCTCACTTGGAGTATTGTACACAGTACTGGAGACCGTATCTTCAGAAGGATATTGATACCTTAGAGAGGGTTCAGAGAAGGGCTACTAAACTGGTTCATGGATTGCGGGATAAAACTTACCAGGAAAGGTTAAAGGATCTTAACATGTATAGCTTGGAGGAAAGACGAGACAGAGGGGATATGATAGAAACATTTAAATATATAAAGGGAATCAACACAGTAAAGGAGGAGACTATATTTAAAAGAATAAAAACTACCACAACAAGAGGACAGTCTTAAATTAGAGGGACAAAGGTTTAAAAATAATATCAGGAAGTATTACTTTACTGAGAGGGTAGTGGATGCATGGAATAGCCTTCCAGCTGAAGTGGTAGAGGTTAACACAGTAAAAGGAGTTTAAGCATGCGTGGGATAGGCATAAGGCTATCCTAACTATAAGATAAGGCTAGGGACTAATGAAAGTATTTAGAAAATTGGGCAGACTAGATGGGCCGAATGGTTCTTATCTGCCGTCACATTCTATGTTTCTATTAACGCCTGCATTGGCACCAAAAGGGGGGACGTTGGGCTCGGCTAACTGTGGAGGTACCCAGTCCTCCTCCACATTCGGCGTAGCAGAGGAAGCACAGCTTTTTTTCCCTTCAGCCGGTACACAAAGATGACATGTCTTGACTAGACGTGTCAGAAAACTGACCTGGGTCAATATCTGATGCAGTGTCAGTGGCGTCAGAGTCTGACGCCAAGAAGGCATATGCCTCCTGCAAGTTATAAATACGCTGCATGTTTTACACATGACTAAAACAAATTACAAACACACACTTTTTTTTTTTTTTAACAAAAACAGACTAAACAGCAATCCCTAAACTAACACGTGTCACAAAAATCTAATGGAGATTTGGGGGAAGGAAACTGACTAAGACACAGATTTTTAAAAGAAATTTAACCCTTTAAGGGCAAAAAAAAAATACAGACAGTACATATGCACTGCTGTAACAGATCTGACAGGGAAGAGGTTAAAAGGGGATTTTTTTTTTTTTTTTTAAATAAAATACTGATAATTTCTGATGGTCACCGAACACTGCTGCAACAAACTATCACGATCTCTGTCTCTCTCGCCTCACAAAACGCTACAGAGGAGAGAGGGGCAGAGGTCACTGCTCACACGCTGCAATTGGCTGTTACTATCTGCCTGCCTGATAGTTACAGTGTTATACCAGCGGGAGCGATCTTTGATCGCTTCCCGCAATCCGTTTTTCGCTATGACGGTTCAGGACCGTCAGTGGTCCAAACGCACGTTTTACCGCTGATGGTCCTGAAGGGGTTTAATACGAATTGAGTGACACCACTTCACTCACAAGATAATGCAGTGGCAATTAAAGCATGTTAGAGCGTCTGCCAAGCAAGTCCATTAAGGAATTGGATCAGGGGATTAGTAGTTTAAACACCTGCTAAACAAGCACCAAATGTCCATGTGCTGGCAGTAGCAGCAAATTTAAAAAAAAAAAAAAAAAGGCTAAGTAGTGCTAAAAGATGAAAGATTACTTAAATCTAGAATAAGGGATATATCAAATATAGTTATCTACTAGAAGGGATAAAAAGACAAAAACTTACTTGAAAGCGTACAGTATCTAGAATCACCACCTTAGGATTCCCAGGACCATTGTCAAAGCTCGGTAAATGAGCAGGTGTAATGGCAATGCCATAAACAGACAACAAAGCTTTGCTCATACAGTAGCTGGAGACAAAAATAAATAAATTATACATTACAAAGCTTTTTTTTCCATTTTAAGAATGTGTGCTCATTTAAAGATGGATTGACAAACTGAAATTCACTACAATTTTTGACGATCTATAAAATAGCTGGATAAAACACACAAAAACACAAGCTGTAGCAGCAGTATCCTAAGGAAACAGTGTAACATACTTTGTAGGCATACAGTTTAAATGTGGAGTGCCAACTTTAAAATGGTCACTATAGGCACTGTAACCACTTCAAATGACTAAAGTGGTTATGATGCCCGCAGTCCATAGGTGCTAGGTCCCGAATAAATGTTGAACAGTTTACTCACCAGCTCTCTCAGAAGATTTTAGGTCCCATGCAGGCTGCCGACCAAACCCCAATGCTATGGCTTTGAGAGAGTGAGTTAGGCTTTGCGTTAATTAAAATTCTTACTAAGAATTGCTGGCAGTGACAGGTTTGCCCTCTCAGCCGATCACTGCCCGCTAACCCAAGTATGGTTTAAAGTAGAGAATAACGCAACCTTTGCCACATAGCCATTCGGGGCATGGCAGAAGACTGTGCAGCTCTGCTAAAATGGTCAATACATAGTTTAAAGGGACAATGGGCATTAAAACCATTTCAACCAATTGAAGTTATTATAGTGCCTGGGGTCTGTGGGTGCAAAGTCAATGTTAAAGGAACACTGTAGGTATTGTTAACTTCATCTCAGTGAAGTTGATATAGAATCTGAAGTCCACTGGTGCAGTCATGCCATTCAGTGTTAAACCATTTCTTATTTTTTATTTTTTATATTTAGCATTAAAACTTCCAAAACTGTTTAAGATTAAACGAGAGTACCCAGCAGCACAACCCTCAGCACCATTTGGACAAATGAGGAAGCATTAGGCCAAGCAGGAATGGGAAGCATTGCTGTGATTTACTGCAAATCACAGCAACCATTGGTGGTATAAATCGGAATGGCTTGAAGAAAGTGTGTAATCTATACCTTAGCCAAAGCTGAAGTGGGGACTAGAGACCATTTTGTTTTGTGTTCAATAGCTCGAAAATGATTTAACACTGCCAGTGAGAATTCAAAAAGTTCACATTAAAAGTAAAAATAGACAAACTGGAAAAATTCTCAGTCTGCTAATGTCCAGGTTGGCTACTCTGGCCTTCAATTTGAATACACACATTTGAAAATAATCTTGCAAATATAGAGACCGTGCTATAGGACTCCAGGGCACTATAACCAATTCAATGAAATTAAAATAAATACATTCACAGCAGGTCTCTTGGATCATAACATCCTAGCTCGGATCTTTTAAAAAGGCCACTTACCCTCATTTATACCTAGAAATGAAGTTTGATGCAGGAAGCTACGAATGATCACTCATTTAATTTCAGCAAGTGAAAGTATCAATTTCCTCTACATAGTAAATAAAGTTTCAATGGGTACGTCCATTCCTACAGAAATTTCACGGTTTGCATTAAAGTGATTGTAGGATGTATAACCAATTCATCTCCTTGAATTGGTTCTAGTACCAGAGTCCCTCCATTTAGAGTTTAACCAATTTCAAGTAATTCAACACTGAATTAGGTTTTAAAGTTTTCCATATCTCCACCCCCCACTGGAAATTTGACTAAGGCAGAGATTACACACTTTCTTCTAGACATGCAGATTTTGTTTTTTACTCCTTGTTACTGCCTTCACCCGAATATGCAATCTAGTGGTACTTACAGTACCTGAGTGTTTTAATTTCTAGGATCATAAAATCAGTGTCTCACATTTCGTCATTTTATCCCATCTAGAAGCCTCACAACACAATCCACCCCAAGTAGTATCTTCCATTTATTTCACTAATCCACACTGGTTTATTCTATGCCTTTCCATATAGTGCAAGTCTGTGTAAATGCTCTACGGTTACCTGTCTATTACCCGTTCCCTCTTGTCTCAAATCTCTTTCGGAACCTTAAGATTGTGAGCTCACGAGCCATTTAGCTTAGAATGTTGTACATATGGGTGGTAAATGCCATTTCTCAACTCACGAGAGGGGTCCTCTGCTCCTTTTGTATTGGCTTGTCTATGATGCACTGTAAAATTGTGAGACTGTGCAGCAATGATAATTCTAAGAAACTTGTAGAGTAGTGAAAACTGTATATACTCCAAATCAAATGCTATTCAGCAAGATGGAGTAATCAATGTTGTACCTTTTCCCACCCAAAATAAATTAATCATATAGTTATCGTACAATTATAAACATGCTTCCAAGACTAACTTACGCAATTTTCTTGCAGCTTGCAAGAGCACAGCACCACATATCACTTTCTTCATGCCATTTACATCTGTTTAAAAAAGGGGGAAAAACACAAATAGGGAGAAGGTCATATGCTGCTAGTTTGTTATTCAATGTATACACACACACACAGGTTTATAAAATTACCTAGTGTTACTCGCATAATCCCAGTAAACTGCTTCAAGGGAACGAGAAACACTAGCTCTTGAAGGCTCTTCTCCAAGCTTGTGTCCATAAAGTTTTACAATTAAATTTTCCACATCAAATATTTCAAAACGGTTATCGATTCCTGGGGTAAAGAAAAAATAAAAAAAATTTAAGTACATGGTGGAAAAATCACAGATGCTATTTGTATCACAATGTTAAATACTATGCAGGCGGTTTTCCCTCATCTGTAACAGTGCCGGAGTGTGATTTAATTCCAAGTTGGTTACCTCCAGGGAGTAGAACGGCTCCAAACAAGTAAATATGCATTGGTGTTGGATTTCTATTGTAGCCTTTTAGAAAAAGGGTTTTGTTTTAAATGTTTATTGTACAAAAAAAATAATACAATGGGAGAGGACTTCTCTTTCAGCTTTTCACATTTAGCCCCTTACTGCTTACTCATAATCAAACTGTAAGATAGTTGGGGAGATTTTCTACATTTGTTCTGATTTGCATACAATTCTATTTGTTGGTTAATGTTAGGTGTCCCCCCCCCCCTCGATGTCTGCACTACTTCCTATTCTGAAATATAAAGCTTCTTTTCTGGGATAGTGCTAGTTTAATAAATATTTTACAAGTGATACAACTTTCTCTTTTTCTGTTAATTTCACTTTTCAAATACTTTATCGGTGACTTAAACGTATCTTTGTGACAGTAGTCCCAATTACTGGGAGTATAAGACAGACACTCTATAGGTGCCCAGAATTTTCTTATGTTTTAGTCACCCTGTGCCCATTATAGCTGCTGTGTGTGTAGAATATAATTTAATTCTTAAAGGATTTGTCTCCTGTCTTACCCGCTGATGCTTTCAACAACTAGGTGGATTTGGCTGTGGAGCCTGTGCAGTGCCATCTGTTTGTTGTAAGGATCTACATTAACTTGTTAATTTGCATATTCAGGTAGATTTGCTTATTATGGATTCTGCAAGCAGGGGAGACATTTCTGGTTTGTTACGGTCTTCCCAACCCCATTACATATGTGTTAATATGAGTCCCTGTAGGTTTTCCCATGTGATTTGGGTATTTGCATTATATTAAGGTTGTAAGAGTAAGTTCAAAGTAATGTGCATATGGGCTAGTCTGGAGTAAATTTGAAGCTGCGTGTTTTCATTCTATCAGGAATTACATATCTTGATTTGCTAATTCGGAGATCCCAGTAGCAGAGTTTTTGGACTGGTTTCTGGTCTGAAAAATGTTTTAGATAAGCTGCAATGCATGCAGTACTAAGGACTGCCTCTAGTGGCAGTCTACCAGAGAGCCACTAGAAGAGCTTTCCGGAGTTTCAATCCATGAAACTATGCTGTATGGATAAATACATACAAAAATAAGACCCCAGAGAAGTATTCGGTGGAGGGTGGTGAAACACAGTTATGTACAAAAGAGATACAACCCGGGAATCAGGATAAAATAGTGGTAGAATATAGGAATAAAAAGGTACATATGGTGAAATACGTATGGATAGTGATATAGCTCCAGTTGGAGAAAAACTTACAAGAATGTACATGATATGCGCTTATCTTCTCTCAGGGATATCTGTAGTTTATGGAAAATCTTCCCAGCAAGATGAGTCCTCAAAGAACTTCAAAAAATGTGAAAATAGTGTGATATTGTATAAAACTATAACAATATAATTCAAAGTTGCACTTGCATCAAGAAAGCAAACAGCAGGCTTATCGCCACTAGCAAGTGGATCAAATAGAGACTCTCCCATTCCTAAGAGATACAGTGGCCAGTAGAGAACACAAATTATAAATGAAATTATAATTAAATAGTTACAGTTTTATACAATTTCACACTATTTGCACTTCTTTTGTCCTTTGAGGATTCATATTGCTGGGAAGATTTGCCATCACCTACAAATACCCCTGAGGGTATAAAGTTATATTATAAAGCGCCAAGTTCCAGAGCGCTGTAAAATGGGTGGACTAACAGACAAATATTTGTAAACAAGACCAGTTGGACATACAGGAACAGAGGGATTGAGGGCCCTGCTCAACAAGCTTACATGCTAGAGGGAGTGGGGTAATGTGACACAAAAGGTTAGGGTAGGGTAGAAAAGTAGGTTGCTAGGATAGTGTTCATTCAGGGCTTAGTGTTTTGTTTTGATGACCGTTTCAGAAGAGGAATCAGGGTGCGGGGAGGGAAAGCTGTAGATGGTTTAATTGAAATTCTTTCCAAAAGAAATACGTTTTCAAAGATTTTTTGAGGGAGTGGAGATTGGGTGAAAGTCTAACAGAGAGGGGAAGGGCATTCCATAGGAAGAGGTAGGAGTACGAACAGAGGTTAGAGGTAGGTCTCAGACAGACCTAGATGGGACATATTTGTGTAATAGTGAGGATAAGTAGGTTGGAGCAGCATTGTGTAGAGATTTGTAAGCAAGTATCAGGATCTTAAGTAGAGTCCTGTATCTTACAGAAGCCAATGTAGGGACTGACAAAGGGGGGGGAAGCATGGGCGGACAGGAAGAGGAGCCTCGCCGCTGCATTTATTATACACCGTAACGGGGCAAGTTGGGAACACACAAGACCACAGAGAAGCGGATTACAGTAGTCAAGGCGAGAGAGGACAGCAGCATGGACAAGCACCTTTGCTGTATCAGGCGTTAAATTACGTTCGATGAACGCAATATTTTTAAATTGGAAGCAGCAGGATTTGGCCACTGATTGGACATGAGGGGTGAAGGAGAGGTCGTAGTTAAAGAAAAACAACAAGGCAGCGAGCCTTAGAGGTAGAGTGGATGGCGGCGCCATTGACCTGGAAGGACACATACAAGGGAGTAGCAACACTTGAGGGAGGAAAGACCAGAAGTTCTGTTTTGGACAGGTTCAGTTTAAGGAAATGAGCAGCCATCCAGTTGGAAATAGCAGAAAGGCAGTCAGAGACATGCGTCAAAAGGGGTGGCAAGAAATCAGGGGACGACAGATAAAAATCTCGGGTCATCCGCATAGAAATTATACTGGAAGCCGAAGGAGCTGATGAGTTTGCAACAGTAGGAGGTGTAGATTGAGAACAATAGGGGACCAAGGACAGACCCTTGGGTCCAACAGAGAGGAATTTTTGGAGAAGATGCAGAGCCCAAGAAAGAAACACTGAATGAGCGCTGGGAGAGGTAGGAAGAGCACCGAGAGAGAGCGGTATCTCGTAGATGAGAAGAAGCCGTTAATGATCAACAGTGTCAAAAGTAGCAGAAAGGTTGAGGATAATTAGGTTAGAGTAGTGGCCATGGGATTTTGCAGTGATAAGATCATTGGATACTTTGGTCACAGCGGTTTCAACAGAGTGAAGAGTGCGGAATCCAGATTGAAGCAGGTCAAGCAGAGAGTTGGATTTGAGGAAGTCTGTCAATCTCCCCAACAAAACTCTCTCAAGGATATTGGAGACAAACGGCAGTAGCAAGATAGGGCGGTAGTCGGACGGTGGGGAATTAGGGTCAAGGATGGGATTTTTCAGAATCAGGGTTACGGTTTCATGTTTGAAGGGTAGAGAAAATGTGCCAGAGGAGAGGGAGAGATTGAAAAATTTTAGTGAGAGGTAGAGCAAGAGAAGAAGACAAAGTGCAGATAACATATGAAGGAAAAGGATCAAGGTAACAGGTGGTGGGGAGGGAGGAACAGAGAAAAGCAGAAACCTCTTCTGCTGTAATGGGTGCAAATGAGCATAGGACAGCTGAAGGAGTGTGGTTAGGGAAAAGGTTGGAGAGATGAGAGATCTCATCCCTGATTGTAGAAGTTGTATAGCTGTAACGGCAAGACAAATCTGAAATACACTTACTTGATTTTGTAGCCAGCCACTGCAGACACCACTTAACTCTGTATGCATCATTTGCCTAATAAAACAAAACACAAGTTACTGGGGATGTTACGAACGCACCCTACTTCAAGAGTGTGTGATGTAGTTGTGGTGGTGCAAGGGTTAAAGTTCACTATTTGTCTGCACTGGACCGGAAAGAATAAAGTTACCCTTACCACCACCCACACGTAAGCATAATATAAATACTACTATTTTAAAGCTGCCACCACCAAGACAATGGGGTGCTTTAGTCCCCAGGTAACTTAATAAAAACCCACCAAATGTAACTTAGCACAATATCTATGTAACTGCAAAATACTAATTAGTCTCTTCAGGTAACGTGATTCTTTACCATACAAAGACAGACCTTAATAAAGGCATATTATGAGCAAAAAAATAGTCACAGTGCATACAAAAATATAGCTGATAATCAAATTAGTTACACCAAGAACAGATAAAAACAAATGGGATAAAATAACAGAAGCCCTAAACATTTACTCAGGTTTTCAAAGCAAAACTTCTGCCCAGGGGGTCTCTGGTAAGAAAAATAGTGATTCACTTAGAATTGGATTCAGGCTCCCAAGCAAGTACAAATACACATCTCAGTATCATTGGATATATACACAGAGGCGCCTGGGCGGGCTTGTTTTATACTGAATGGAGATCCCGTGCAGGGGGTCTGGGAGTATATTTTTGTGTTTCTATAAGTGGCCAATCTAACTTTTTTAAACAAAAGTTTATAAACAGTTAAACACTATGTTGTGACTTTCTTATTTTCCCTAGCAAAATCACCTCTACTTTGTTTTAAAGCCACATGTATTTGCAAGATTGCAGGGGCAGAACTTCCCAAACATGTCCTTCATTCAAATCACTTTATTCAGATGAATAAACTGTGTTGCCTGGAGTGTCCTTTTAAATTACTGCTGCACAAATATTACTCTGTAAAAGTATATCTAAAAAAAAGTGTTAACCAATAATGACAGACTTTATTTTGCATCTTGTTGTCAAAAATTGTCTACATAGAGAAAGTAGGGAGCAAACTCTGGTCTGAAGTACAAATCAGTTTACAAGCCAATAAAAACAGAACGGTAACAAACCTTGCAGTATACGGTCGGCACCATTGCAAAGGCTGGACAGACGAATTCACAAAGGTTACGGAATAGGTTATGGTAGTCACTATTTGCAAGTTCAAAGCCCGAAACCGGTATCTGATGAGTTGATGAACCTGAAAGATTAACCAGAATGTGTTTACAAACATATTACAAGACAAGGGCCTGCAAAAATAAATGCAGTGTAATTACAGAATATATAAAGGGCAACTCAAGTGTTTAAAGGGACACCCCAAGCACCCAGACCACTTCTGCCCATTGGAGTGGTCTGGGTGCCAACTCCCACTACTCTTAACCCTGTAAGTGTAATTATTGCAGTTTTTAAACTGCAATAATTACCTTGCAGGGTTAACTCCACCTCTAGTGGCTCTCTACTAGACAGTTACTAGAGGGCACTTCCTGGTTTCTAGCACAGGAAACCTGTGCTAGAGCGTCGCTGGAAGTCCTCACGCTGTGTGAAGACCTCCAGCGTCGCTCATTTCCCCATAGGAAAGCACTGAAATGCTTTTTCAATGCATTCCTATTGGGAGTGCTAATGCACATGCGCGGCATTGCCCGGCATGCGCATTAGGTCTCCCCGGCCGGTGGGCGGGATCAGTCTCGCCCACCGGCCGACGCAATCAGAGGGAGGAGCAACGCGGAGGAAGAAGCAGCGACGTGGGACATCGTCGCTGCCTCAGGTAAGTTACTGAAGGGGTTTGAGAGAGAGTTGTTTTCCTGGCATTGGAGTTTCCCTTTAAACATCATCCCTGCTTTCAAGTAACTGATTATATGAGTAGGTAATGGAAAAAGTTTGAGTCAGCTTTTGTAAAAAGGGAGGAGCCTATAGTGCCAGGGAGATGGCTTGTTTTCCTGGCACTATAGAATCCCTTTAATGAAGGGTTAGGAACAACTGATTTTATAAAGCAAAGGCACAGAAATATACACGCAGACCCCCTTTATGGGATCTCCATTCAGTATAAAATAAGCGCAACGAGGCGCCTGTGTGTGGGAGAAAATTAGTCAGCCCTCGGTTAAATTATTTCCTGGATACAGAGAGCGCAATACAGAAATTCTCCCAAATCACCCCCACATATCATGTATCCCACAGAGAGGTATCGCTGGCGCGCCCATTCTGTGCAAAAGCACTTGGATCAGATGTGGCAAGTCGAAAGTTTAGCAGGACATGGCTAGGCTCCAATCCAGCGCATAGTTCCAAGATGCCACGTAGAGTTCCCTGGTCACCTAGAAACCACGCTTACTACTGGAACCTGGAAATCCCCTAAATCCTTCCTGTCATTTGATGCCTCGCCACCCCCTCTGTTAGACCTCTAAAAAGCTCCCAGATTGCTGGTCTTGTGACCAAGAGCGATCTGGCTGAAGTTTTAGCGGACAGCGGCAACTCAGTGTTTAGCTTTAGAGAAGTTCAGTCACTCACAGTCAGGCGCACCGTGATACAGAGGACCCCTAGCTGGTGAAAGGAGACTCTGGAGCCCCAAACAAGGGGTGCTGGGCTGGGAGGCATGGGCTAGTCCATAGTGATAGTCTTTTAAAATAGAGGGGTAGGAGTTTGGGGAGACATGTACCCTGCTTAGGTGACCAGAGGGTCTATCACACATATTTAACTTAAAGGCACGTTCCAAGTTAATGGTGCTAGATTTTAATGCATAGAGGAAACGCATTAAAATCTAAAAAACAGGGGGAAAATGCAGTCCCTACATATTGTCCAATTACCTAGGCTGTGTAGCGAGTTCTAATAAACCAAGAAAGGACTCTGCCAATCATGATGCTCACTTCATTTCTATTGCACAACGTGTAATTTTCTACATTCAGTGCTTTATGGGCACCACAAAGGTTTATCAATAGTATTAATTGGCAGATTTATACTATAGAAAGCCAAAAGCTGAACTCTTCGATACAAGCAGAATTGATATAGGATTGTACAAAACATGAGGGTGCCTGGTAGCCTTGTTGATACCAATAGCAACATATGGTATTTGGGATTAGACTGGATGTATTACTACAAGCCATTCTTACAAATGGAATTGGATTGTGTCCCTGTTGTAATTCTGCTCCAAATTTTATCAAGTGGCTAACAAATCTATGCAAAGATCTACACAAATCATATTGCAGCTTGCAATGCTAAAAGTAACAAAGTTACCTGCACTATTTTCCCTTGTCCAAGACGTTTCCCTCTTCAGGTTCAAAGTATATGGGTGTATAAAAGAAAAGTCTATAGAATATCCAGAGATTCTCGCTTTTTACAGAACTATTGCTTCATTTTTATTCAACCTTGGCAAATGCCCATCAACGAAGTAGGCACTAAATGGTCATGGGCTATTTGCATTAAAATTTGAATGAAATTACAATACAGTCTTTTCTTAAAGATTCCAAAATACTTAAACCTAATAGTGTCACTTTCACGCTATACTTGTGGTGCACAAGGACCACAGGCCCAAAACTACATACTCAACAGTAATGTGATATCAAACCTGATCCAGTGATAGTCTGCAGGAAGCCACTCCGATACATGTACAGTAAGGGGTAAGGCACACTCTTTAGTCAGGCTAAAAAGGTGTAGTTAGACTAAAAATAAAAGGAAAGAAGGTATGTAGAAGAGTAGAGCGGACTGCCTCAATTAATATTTTTGTTCAGTATTTGCAGATGAAAATGAAAGACAGTCATTTGTTACATGCGAGTTTCCAGACGAAGAGGTTCTATTTCAGTTGCCTAAAGTAAAGACAAATAGGTCGACAGGGCCTGATGGGATGCACCCAAAATTATTAAAAAGAACTTAATGGTGTACTAGCAAAACCGTTAAGATTTATTTAACCAATCATTGTTAACAGTAGTCCCAGATTGGAAATTAGTGATTGTAGTGCCAGTTCAGGCAACAAAGGGTTGTACTCAATGGGGTATATTCGAAGCAAGGTCTAGTTACTAGTGGAGATCTCAGGAAGCTGTACTTGGACCCATTCTCTTCAATATTTTTATTAGTGATAATGCAGGTCTTGATGGTAAGGTAGGTCTTTTTGCTGATGAAAACATCCCATTGTACAGCGCTACGGAATTTGTTGGCGCTATATAAATAATAATAATAATAATAATAATAATAATAATAATTAACAGGGTTGATGTTCCAGGAGGGATAAGCCAAATGATTTAGGCAAACCAGAAAAATGGTCAGTGGTGTGGCAACCGACATGTTAATAAGTGCTTTATAATGCATCTTCGCATAAAAACTAAAAGGCAAAGTATATAATATTTGATACAATCCTAACCTCAACATGTGAGAAAAGGGATTTAGGTGCAATTATTTCAGAGAAAATAGAAAGAAATGGGATTAATGTGAAATGGGTGTAAAAGGGAATAAACACCACCTCAACTACTGTGCAGGATCGCAATCCTGTGTGTAGTGAAGTGAACCGAGGGGTATAGTGAGAGAACATCACGACACAAGATCCCCAGAGTTAACGGAAAATAGGCAAAGCCATGCCTAAATATGTACCAAAAAGCCATGTAGAAGTGTAAAAATACTCAAAGCAGTGAAACTGTCTAAAAAGACGTGCGCAAGTGACAAGTAAAACCAAAAGTACAACTGTGAATACTCAAAGTGGCTAAATGGTACAGAGAACAAATATATGCATAAGTACTTGAAATATAAGCCATACATTGGTGAAAAATGGAACAATGAAATACTAAACATTGTTATAAAATAAACATTACTATACAAATAATAATCAAAATAAACATGATTATAAGAACGGCAATAAATGCCCAATAAGTCTCAAAACAAAGATATATATATATATATACACACACACTAAAATTATAATGTGCTTACACAAGAGCCATAAGGAATCTCTATTAAAAAAGATAAAAATAAAGAACAAAAAACAGAACCTCATGCCACTATGATTACAAAATAGGGAGTCCTCAGAGTAAACAAACTAAAAAGGTATATTCAAAAAAAGAAAAAAAGAATGAATGTACATGCTAACCCTGCACTAATCACAGCTGAATAGAAATAGACGCCAATACCTTAGAGGCTAAAGAGCAAAATAAACTAAAAGGCGATTATGTATTGAAAGAGATGAAAAATCCCTATATAAACGGTACAGACTATGGCTATATACAAAGGGTAGGTACAATAGAAAACCAGACACCGAATATAAAAATCTACATTATAGGATGGCCCAAATTTAAAGAAACAGTATGTGACATTTTAATGAAGTCCTTTGGGGGGTGCTGTATCCAAATGATGGATTCAGTATGCTTCCCTTTGTAACAGGATTTTGGATCTGTCCCCACCACGGGGCAGAGGTGGCATGTGGTCGATGGCAATGAACCTCAATATGGGCAGCCGATAGAGCCAAAAAATGTTTGGCAACTGGTTTCTCAGAGTGCTGGTCCCGAAAGGCAGTTGTAATTCCTGAGCGATGTCCTCTGATTCTGTCGCGGAGTGTCAAGTCCGTTTAGCCCACGTATGATAAACCACATGGGCATGTGATCATGTAAATAACATGATCTGTAGTGCAGATGATGTAGTGATTAATCGGGATACGCTTGCCTGTTTGTGGGTGAGCAAAAGATGTAATAGATAACATATGGCCACACCAGTGGTAGTCAACCTTTTTCTACATACCGCCCCCAATGCATTTTTTTTGGTTGGAAAAAAAAAAAAAAAATTCCTTACCGCCCACCAGTTTTCGCGCAAGTGCGGAATATTTTTTAGAAAGGAGGGTATATATATATATATATATATATTTTTTTTTAAAATAAATAAATGTACATACATTTAGCTTTTTATTTCTACTTAATGCAGGTTTATAATGTTTTTAACTTTATTGTTTAATGAGAAAAAAATAAATTGAAATTACCTCTACTAGTGATTAATGAGATCCTTGAGGTTGATGCTGCAAAATGTCTGGTTCGATTTTCATAAGGAACAAACAAAGTTCTCTTCTTTCGGTGATATTCAGACGACTTCTCTGTTTGTGCATAATATGATTTCTCATCTGTGCGTCAGCTCCCCTCCTCACTTTTTTTTTTTTTTTTACATTTTTTTACCTTTCTTATAGCAATGCCCAGTAGAAAGGCTGAGCTAGGTATCCCACTTACTATTACTTACTATAGCCCACTATAACAGACAGGCACACATCCATACACACACACACACACACGACACATACAGACAGACAGGCACACACACATATACAAGCAGGCACACACACAGACACATACATACAAACAGACAGGCACACATGCATACAGACACACACATAAGACATACATACATAGAAAAACACATATATAGACAGACACAAGACACACACACACAGACAGATACACACATACATACAAAGACACAGACTGTCACATATTCATCCGCTTATAGAAATGTGGTTAATGAAATTTACTGTCCACACAGGAAAAGTTGTGCCGAGCAGCAACCTAATCCACAGAAGGGTTAATGCTGAGCAGCAATTATGCAAATGAAACCTGGTAACTGACTTTGCGGTCAAAGGCCAGTTACAGCCTATCAGAACTAAAAGAGGGGTATTTAGGCCCAGTTCTCATCCTGCTCAGTGCCCTGTCGTGGTTTCCCTTGTGGTTGTCCGAGAGCGCGTTTCTGTTATTAGTTTTCTACCTGGTTTTTGACTTTGGCTTTGTTTATTGACTTCGCTATATCCTGGTATCCTGACTCCTGGCTTTCCTCATCACTGCGTCCCTTTCTGGGTTCCCTGACCTCGGCTAGTATTTTTGACTATTCTTTGTACGTTAAATCTGGCCATTCTAAGGACCGATAATACGTTACTTATTTGTCATCCGTGCTATACAGTTCTACGTGCTGGATCAAACAGTAATCCTGACACATACATACTGACACACAAGACATACATACAAAGACACACAAAATATTTTAGTCACCCTCCTGTTTCCTACCTTTTAGGTGCAGGAGGGTGACTTTCTCTGGGGTCCAGTGGTGGCTCAGGTGGATGGGAGTCAGAGTTCCCACTGACTCCCTCCTCTCGCGCGGTCTGTGTGTTAGCTGGGAGGAGTGACGTGCAGTCACTTCCTCCCAGCTCTTTGATGCAATCACAGGGGGCCCGGTCACGCTGTTCAAGCGCCCAGCGCTGACCGGGCCCCCTCACAATCCAGATCCATTGGGTGGCCGTGACAGCATGGGCCACCCGATTGACTCCTCCATATGCGGCCCCGGCGGTTTGCCGCAAGTGGTGATTGCGGTTCCCGGTTGCAGGGGTAGCGCCGGCTCGCACCCGCCCAATCTCTCAAAATTAGAAAATCCCTACCGCCAACCTGGAATTCTGAAACGCCCACTAGTGGGCGGTAGGGACCAGGTTGACGACCCATGGGCTACACGTTACACATCCTGTGCATTTGTAGCAACCTTTTTTCGTAATCAGCATGGTTTTCTGGTAACACTGTACAGGGTCATTGCGGACCAACATCTCTCTCAGATTCCTGTTTCGTTTATAACTAATGATAGGTGGATTTTGAAAAACGGGTAACAAGTGTTTATCTGCTTTTAATATGTCCCAATGTCTGTATATTTTGTCTCTTCATATGCTTTACGAGTTGAACCGTTGAAGCATTCTTCCACTTACTTTTCATACGAACACGTCACAAATTAAGGACAAAATATACAGACATTGGGACATATTAAAAACAGATAAACACTTGTCACCCGTTTTTCAAAATCCACCTATCATTAGTTATAAACGAAACGGGAATCTGAGAGATATGTTGGTCCACAATGACCCTGTACAGTGTTACCAGAAAACCAAGCTGATTAAGAAAAAAGGTTGCTAAAAATGCACAGGATGTGAAACGTGTAGCCATGTGTTATCTAGTACATCTTTTGCTTACCCACAAACAGGCAAGCGTATCCCGATTCATCACTACATCATCTGCACTACAGATCATGTTATTTACATGATCACATGCCCATGTGGTTTATCATACGTGGGCTAAACGGACTTGACACTCCGCGACAGAATCAGAGGACATCGCTCAGGAATTACAACTGCCTTTCGGGACCAGCACTCTGAGAAACCAGTTGCCAAACATTTTTTGGCTCTATCGGCTGCCCACATTGAGGTTCATTGCCATCGACCACGTTCCACCTCTGCCCCGAGGTGTGGACAGATCCAAAATCCTGTTACAAAGGGAGGCATACTGGATGCATCATTTGGATACAGCACCTCCCAGAGGACTTCATTAAAATGTCACATACTCTGTTTCTTTAAATTTGTGCCATCCTATAACGTAGATTTTTAAATTAGGTGTCTGGTTTTCTATTGTACCTACCCTTTGTATATAGCCATAGTCTGTACCGTTTATATAGGGATTTTTCATCTCTTTCAATACATAATCGCCTTTTAGTTTATTTTGCTCTTTAGCCTCTAAGGTATTGGCGTCTATTTCTATTCAGCTGTGATTAGTGCAGGGTTAGCATGTACATTCATTCTTTTTTTGAATATACCTTTGTTTGTTTAGTCTGAGGACTCCCTATTTTGTAATCATAGTGGCATGAGGTTCTGTTTTTTGTTCTTTATTTTTATCTTTTTTTAATAGAGATTCCTTATGGCTCTTGTGTAGGCACATTATAATTTAAGTGTGCGTGTATATATTTTAGTTTTGAGACTTATTGAGCATTTATTGCCAATCTTTATATCAAAGTGCAGTTGCACGATTCTTATCTTAGGAATACTTTGTTTAGTCAACTTAGCAATTATTTTTCTTAGTCCGTTTGGCAATCATGTTATTTTTTCTATAGTATAGAAGATTTATATGCTTGTCAGGCCATTATGCGTCATTATGAGTATGTCCTAGAGATTTATTTTTTGTAGGGTTTTATAATAGATTGCATTATTTTTTTTATCTCTTTATTTTATTTTTGTCCCATCAGTTTTAGTGATGTTTATAGCACTCATATGCTTCTACGCTTTAGTAATTACATATGGGCTCCGTTCTTATAATCATGTTTATTTTGATTATTATTTGTATAGTAATGTTTATTTTATAACAATGTTTAGTATTTCATTGTTCCATTTTTCACCAATGTATGGCTTATATTTCAAGTACTTATGCATATATTTGTTCTCTGTACCATTTAGCCACTTTGAGTATTCACAGTTGTACTTTTGGTTTTACTTGTCACTTGCGCACGTCTTTTTAGACAGTTTCACTGCTTTGAGTATTTTTACACTTCTACGTGGCTTTTTGGTACATATTTAGGCATGGCTTTGCCTATTTTCCGTTAACTCTGGGGATCTTGTGTCGTGATGTTCTCTCACTATACCCCTCGGTTCACTTCACTACACACAGGATTGCGATCCTGCACAGTAGCATAGCAGGTCTCCATGGTGATCACGTTTTTATTCTGCCAGACGTCAACACGTGATGACGTCATGTAGGCGGTCCTAACACACTTCCGGGTATCGGTGAAGGGATTCACATTGAAACGGATTGGTAAGTGCACTGATGCTTCTATATATATTTATTGTTTTTGTTGTCACAGTAACCTTGAAAAAGACCCGCAGGGGTCGAAACGTCGGTATTTGTTTGCTGTATGCACATTACTTAAATAAATCACAGTATTTTTGTCAAAGTTCTGCGAGTGCATCTTGAATCCTTTTTTTTAATATATACATACACACATATATATATATACATATACACACACACACACACACACACACACAATGACTGCATGCTTCAAACGCACTGCACTTTTCACTCTCACAGCACTACATTTCTGGCGTACACACTTTAGATTCCCTGTAAGCAAACACTACATTCCCTAAATACCACTCTTTACATTCCATGCACACATTACATCACCTGCACATACATATAGCCCCAATGCACACACTCACTACATCCCCTATCCACGCACACACACTTTTTTCCCCACTCTACAGCTCTGAGCCACACATAGTACAACACAACTAAAACTCATCTATTTACACAAATAACCACAATCGGCTCACTCCACACACACGCAATCCCACAAGCAGTCTTCAAACACATGCACAATACCCTTTACGCTGATACCACTTATGGAGACACCAGAGACAAGTCACAAAGAAATACTGCGCAACCATGTTAATAAACTTACGTGCGCTGCTCAGAACAAATACAGGGCCCTTTTCTTATGCAAGAGCTCTTCACCAAGGCTGTGCGCATGTACTGCCCTGGAAGAGCATTGAAACAACATGCTCACTTTGAGAGGGGGCATGCTTGTCATTGGTGATGACAAAACACACCCCTCTTTGGCCCCAAAACCTTCTCCATGGGCCACGGTAAAAAACGTGTAACATATGTGGGAGCTATGGATGAATAAGAGACCATCACCTACCCTAACACCAAAACAGCTGGTTACACAAGGTTTTAACATCTTCAAGAGAAGTCTAGTGTCACAACTGGAAATAAATGGACTACAGAATAAATCAACCATACACCATGAGGAGGAAGAAATTCACATACCCACATTCTTACCTGCACAGAATTGTAAACCTGAATCCATACCCCAAGGTGGCATAACAGATATAAGGTAAATTACCCTAGAAAAACTAGCACTTGTTAACCTGCGGACAATACTACCGAAGATCACTGGAAAGCATTTGTGACAAACTGCCATTTGCCACTGGGCATTGGAGAGAACGGATTGCCAGCCTCCTGCCACATAACTATGGCCCTGGGATATATGGCATTTGAAAACACTATTTGTGCCCTGTGACAAAAATGGAGATTGTGCACAAATATGACTATTGTCCATATGTTTTAAGATTCCCTTCATTTGTTGCACTGTTCCCTATGTGTTTCATCTGTTGGTTCGGCTGGATAGACTATCAGACAAACTGTGGAGTTACTGGGTGGCCACCATTTCATGTATCAGAGGCACATAGTGAGAACAATGGATGTCAGCCATTTTAACTCACAGACACAGTTTTCAGTTTTCTATACAGTGCTCTCGCCGGTATTTGGTGCACAAAGACATCGTTCAGTAGTTTTAAACTACAGAACAGGGGACACATTTAACAGTAATTATTTTTCATATAGCCTGTATATGTACTGCGGAATCTGCATTAACCCCTTCCCGCCGCTACGGCGTTCTATGCCGTCGCGGCTTTTATGCAGCCGTTGCGGCGGCATAGAACGCTGTAACGGCTTTGAGCCCCACTGGACCGGCGGTACTTACCTCTCCGTGATCCTCTTCTGGAGGGCTGCCAGACCGCCCAGGCAGCCCTCCTCCGGTGAATGAGGCCCACGGGGGCCATGTGATCGCTCTCAAAGAGCGATCACATGGCCCCCTATAGCTGGCTGTGGATCTGCCAGCAGGGGGGCTGTCTAAAATAGCAGACAGTCCCCCTGCTGGTGGAAAGTGTAAAAAAAAAATATAAACATGTTAATATATATATATATATATATATATATATATATATATATATATATATATATATATATATATATATATATATATATATATATATATATATATATATATATATACACATATATATACACACACACACACACACACATATACACACTATACATATAACGTCATACGTAATGTATTTTAATAATATAAGTATATCTTAATATTAAAAAACACTTAGAATTACGTTACATATAGAATATGTATATATTATATATGTATGATATATACGTATAATTACAATAATAAATAAATTAAATAATAAAATATTGAAACTATTTAATATAAATTATATATTCATATGTAATTTCATATGAATAATTTATATTAAATTGTTTCAATATTTTATTTAATTCATTATTGTATATATATATATATATATATATATACACACACACACACACACACACACACACATATAATTACATAAGTATACACGTAGAATTTAAATACCTATAAATGCATATATATTAAAATTCGACATGTATATTTAAGTAATCTTTTAACATAATTATGTGATTTGATTAATTAAAATTTGATTGACATGCCTGACAACACAGGGAGAAAGTGCAGAGAATTTAATTCGCAAGCACTATATTTGACCCTGTAACTCTCCAAGACTCCATAAAACCTGTACATAGGGGGTATTGTTTTACTCGGGAGACTTCGCTGAACTCAAATATTAGTGTTTCAAACTGGTAAATTGTATTACAACGATGATATTTTAAGTAAAAGTGACTTTTTGGCATTTTTTTTTTTACAAACGAACGTCATGTTTATGGACTATATTATTGTTGTAATATGTTTTACTGTTTTAAAACACCAATGTTTGTGTTTAGTGAAGTCTCCCAAGAATAACAGTACCCCCCATGTACAGGTTTTATGGTTTTTTGGAAAGTTAGAGAGTCACATATACGGCTTGCATTTCATTTGGTTGACATTGGAATTTGAAGGTGACTAAGTGGCTATTAAAAAAAGACTAAACATACCCCACGTTCAATACCTTGGGTTGTCTACTTTTTCAAATGGTCTGCCATTATGGGGGTAATTCTCATTCCTGGGCTACCACACCGTCTCAAAGGTAACATTACTAATCTGGCAAATTTCAATGTGAAAATGGAACGTTCTATATTTGACCCTGTAACTTTCCAAAACCCCATAAAACCTGGTAATGGGGGGTACTGTTGTACTCGTGAGACATCGCTGATGACAAATATGTGCATTTTTTTGCAGTAAAACCTAACAGTATTATGACATTTACAGCTAAAATGTGAGGCGGAACTACAAATTGTTTTAAAAAATGTAAAATTTCTCACAGTTTTTTAAATTTTATTCATAATAAATTATGTTTTATAGCTAAATATTTGATATTAAATGAAAGCCTGGTTTCTCCTGAACAAAATAATATATAATAAGGGTGGCTGCATTTACTATGAAAGAGGTGAATTATGGTTGGAAAGACATGTAGCGCAAATGCCAGGTTTTGTTTACATTTTGTTTTGTTCACAACGTGTACATTTGGCTCTGTCCTTAAGGGGGTTAAAGGACCACTATAGGCACCCAGACCACTTCAGCTTAATGAAGTGGTCTGGGTGCCTCCAGCTACGTGACTACAAGATCAGGCTCAAAGAAAAGCAATGCACACCATGGAGAATATTATATATAACTAACACACACACAGTGCGGGAGTCAAAGCCTTGGGGATGATGTAAATAAAATTCCACAGATCAGGTTGCACTCACGGGCTTCATAAAATGATCCTGAGGAAAGTCCCATGTGGGGACTGAAACCTTGATTGCATTTTAATGTATACCCAATAAACTTTTATGAAGTCGTGACTGCAGCCTGATCTTTGGAATATGAAATTGTGTGTGTATATATTATATATATATATATATATATATATATATATATATATATATAATATATACACACACACACATTAATTTTTATTAAAGTATTGTACTAAGTGGCATTATTATACTCTGTCTTAAAAAGTCAAAAATCACATTTCTTTTGAACTTAAGGCAATTTTTATTATATGTGGTTTTATTAGATTTTGATTGTAGACGGATCATATTTTATTTAATAAATTTGGTCCAATAAAGGTGCACATTATGTATTTTGTGTAAAGATATATTTTTGCACAAATTTTAAATGTAAAGACTATTTTTTTTTTTTTATGAGCCATTTGTGACTAAGGACTTACAAACATTACAAAGACATCGCCATATGCAAATGTGGAACTTTTCTGAAAAATATTTTAGCACTGCTCCACTTTTTTATACTTTGATATAGAGTAAACTGAACTACTGCCTAAGCTGACTGTAGATGTGCAGTGGCTGCATCAGTTTACCCTTAATTCAATTGAGAACTTAGAAGCAATTGTACAGCTGCAGCTTAAGAGTCTTAACAAGAGCACTCAAGGAGCCCATGTAAGGGGATGCCGTTCTACTTGCATTTATAAATTTTGTGGTTTTTGCTTTTTTTTTTTTGAACATGTACAAACAGACTGAGAACTAGCATCATAACCTATTCAGAAAGCGTAGGTGACTGTTAGGAGTGTCTTTAAAAATTTATAAGGGTGCAACAGTTGTCCTCCCCCTTCTAGTGACAGAGGATGACCGGGCTACAGAGAGAGCATGGTGCTGGCGTGTGATCTCAGATAAAATTATTCCTTTATTTTTCTTTGGGGGCAAGGCTACTTAAAATCTATCTCAGCAAACAAATATGTTGATTCAGTTCCACCATATGGCTATATTGTGCCCACCACTACATTACAATACCCAGAAACACAGTTAAAACACAGTCCTTAGTCATGCTTTCAGTGTTAAACTATTTTGAACAGTTTAAAACTAAATAGGGTCCATGGACTTCCACAGACTGGCCTATGTTGGAGATATGGCGAAGCTGAAATTAAATTCTTCTTTTTAGCTATACCAAACCATCAATGGACACTGATGGAAACGCTCAGGCAATAAAAGCTGCCCATTGCTGTTCAAGTTTCCTCATTACTTTGAGCAGAACAGAGAGGATGAGCTGCTGGGGACTCTTGATTAGCATTAAAACAATATTAGTGGAAGGATATGACTAGTGTACTACAGACATTATAACCACTTCAATGAGATAATGCAGTTACAGTGCCTATAGTGAACCTTTCAAATAGTATAATCGTATATACGTGAACAAAACCAACTTATTCTGATTTCCTTTCAAGTGTGACAAAAAATAAATAAAAAATAAAATAAAATAATAATACTCATACTTCCTAATTGGCAGTGATAGCGAAATCCCCGAGGAAGTTCTCCTGAAAAATACAATGGAAAAAGTTAGAGGCACCAACAAATAAATCAGATTTGTTAAGAATCGATAGGTCCTTTATCATTCATATCAGGGTAGGAAGAATTTGGAAAATCAGAGACCATAATATGGCATCACTTAGGATACATTCATATAAAATAGATTCCCAATTAAAAGGACACTACGTGCATCAAGTCAACTCATCGGTTATTTGATTTGGCCTCGCATTCATGATCGATTTTCCTTTCCCAACTCAAATCTTATGTAAAAAGTTTGTAGCAGCAAAACCCTGCCTTGCAGTGTTAAATTTTGCAGAGTAACAATTACTCTAATTTAGTCTACAAAATATTTGAAATTTAATTGACTAAAACAATTCAGAAGACTAAAATACGAATAAAGCTAAAAATGTTTTATTATTCAGAAGACTGACTAAAATAAATTAAAATTTACCACAAAAATGAGCACTTCCCAGAGGGTCTGTGGAAGGGGGGCAAAATGACAGACCAGGGCTTGGGAGAGTGACACCTAGAGGGACTAGGAGGACAAAGACACAGAGGGGCAAAAGAAACAGATAAGAGACTTTAACTAAACCCATTAGATTTTAGTTGTCTCGATTAAAACAATTCAGAATTATAAGAAGATTGTGGTGAAATAAGTTTAAAAATTAACCTTTAATATATTGAATAAAAAATAGTTTCCGAAACCAGGGATACTACTACATTTTTAACAATTATACTCGCTATAGAAAGTGAAAGAAGAAACGAAAATAATCCTAAATGATAGGAAAGCATAATATTATTGACTTGCTTATTTCAACACAAGTATCTTATCCATAAATCCCGACCTCATCTGATATTCAGTTGTTTCTCATGTTTTTGCCCCTTCCTGAGCAGGGCCTTCTTCACCTCATCTCCTATATTCCGTATGTACATTACTTGTCAAATCATCCCATTTTAGAATTTTAACGCGCTGCAGAATGTTGGTGCTATAAAAATCACCCCCCCCCCCCAAAAAAACCATAATGATTTTTTTTATGATGCAGTAGTTAGAGCCATTAACGAGAAACCAGTCAATCCTATCACAGAACTTCAATTTCCAGAAACATACTGGATAGCAGGATTAGTCTGAAACAAGAGAAAACACACAAAAGGTATCTTAAAAATGAACCATAATCCCAATAAACATCATACAATTGACATCACATAGTAATGTGGCAATTTTTTTAAAAAGTCCATAACCGGGGGGCGGAACAAACCGCCTAAAAGCGGACACTTTCCCGAGCTCCCAGTCCGAAAGCACTAAAACAGCATTTTGGGGGTAAAAATGGGCACTCAGACTACAATAACCCAATAGTTCAACTCAGGACTTCACTAAGGGACTACAAGTAATACTAGATTATAACATTTTGGCAGAAGACTCAACTATTGCAAAATCATCAGTAAATACCTAAATCTGTACAAGTGTATTTTTCAGAATTGCACCAATAGAACTACCTGTTGTCAAGGCATCTGAAATCTGCATTCCCACTGACTAGATTAACACCTTGTGATTAGTGGTAATGTTATGCACATTCTGCTCTGTGTCTGACGCCAATCTCTGTATGAGGCAGTCTATAGATTAATAACATATGTAGATATCTTGACACACAGCAGTTTAGAAAAAGGTTGACAAAATGCAGAGACTGATGTCAAAGCATGAAATGCAGCAAGAGAAGACTCCCTATTTTGATGCAGTTTTGCTTTAGGTGCATCACATAAGACCAGGCGTGCCCATACTTTTAAGTGGCATGATCTATTTTGTAAATGACCAACGAGATATACCTACTAAAAAATTCTTACAAAAAAAAAATAAAAATAAAAATTTACATCCATGCATCTTCGTATTAAATTATATAAAAAATAAGCACCTGCCACCCTCTCTAGAAAGCCCCATGAATGGACACCTTCTACAAAGCCCTGATAGCCCATCCCTATAGAAAGCCCTTGCACAGCTCCTTACAGTTCTTTAAAAAAAAAAATTAAAAAAAACGGGGAGCGGAGCCTGAACGCCGATGGAGCAGGACGTGTAACGCCTGAGCTCTCCCGTCCACGAGCCACAATCCGCCAACATCGGCACCTTTTCCCCGACCACCCATAAGCACAAACGGGTCACACGCTACCCACAGCACCCCCCGCTCACCATCTCCATGGGGGGCAATAAAAATAAAGGACACCCCTCTGTGGCATCAATGTTCCGCGCCACCAGGGAAAAGGGGCGGCCATCTTTAATCCAGGAGGCCCAAGAATCCGGAGCTGAAACAGACGACAGTGAAGCCCCAGACAGAGAAGTAGCTACACACTGCCGCAGAACGCCTGAATCACTTACCAAATCCGATCTCCGCCAAATGCTGCAAGATGCCACAGCTGACATAAAGGCACACACAGCCACAGAACTGGAACGCCACATTTCAGGCCTAAAAGGGGAAATTGAAGTCCTGAACAACCGCACGGCACAGGCAGAAGCTGACATCACACAAATTAAAGTGAACACTACCCAACATAAACAAGATATCTTCTATTTAAGCGACAAAGTGCAATTCCTTGAAGACAGCCTGGAAGACCTCAATAACCGGTCTCGCAGGAACAATATTAGAATAAGGGGCATGCCGGAAACAGTGGATACAGACGCCATACTACCCACGCTACAAGAACTGTTCCGGTCCTTACTCCCGAATTCCACAGACCAAAATAGGGAGATAGACAGGGCACACAGGGCACTGCGACCCATAGCCCTCAACCCATCAGTCCCCAGAGACATCATCGTCCGCCTATTACACTTTGCCACAAAATAAAAAATCATGGCGGCAGCCAGAGCCATGCAACAAAAACATGGGACCCACGTGCTTACCTTCTTCCAGGACCTAGCACCATCCACTCTGAAGAAAAGAAGAGACCTAAAACCACTCACTATAGCGTTAGCCCAACAAGGACTGAGATATAGATGGGGCCACCCCTTCAAACTTCAAGTCCGCATAGGAGAACAAGAACACGTGCTACACCACCCGTCTGCAATGGAGGAGTTTGCAGCGGCCCTGGGACTACAGCTCGCCACCGTGGCACCACCGAGAGACCGGCACAACAACAACGAAACCAGAGGAGCTTACGCCAACAACCGTCCCCAACCGACACCAAACCAGCAAAGGCCCCCCCCCCCCTGACGACCGGGGCTACCAGCCCGGCCACTGTGACCTGAACTCAGCCCGCGCGGCCTCTGGACTCTTTCACCCAGCGGAGCTCACCGCTAAAACCCAAACGAGGACTCAGGCCTGTATACCCTGATATGTTGAAATGTTGAAATGTTTTACTGTTTTACTGTATTACTGTTAGCACTCATTCCTGACATGATGATGTGACGAAGATTATGCTGACACACTTGGGCCACCAACACACCAGTTCAGGGGAATAAGCCACAATTACCAAGACCTCAGGCCTTCCTCATCACTGCTCCCCCTTTCTAACCGCACAATCCCCTACGACGATAGACCACTATCTTAGAGAGGGACCGGCTAAAGCCATCCTAAAGCCCTAACAGCACTCCCAAAACCATCCAACCACGACAACCCGCTATCGCAGCGGCAGACCCATTCCATACCACGGCCCGACGTGGTAATCAAACCACATCGCTAGACAACTAAAATACCAGGAGATAAAACATTTGGAAACCCTACACTATGTTAATAGGGCAGGTGTGATATTGCAGTGTCCCCCTCTGCCATGAATTGGATGATGAATTGCACTGTTCTCCCGTCATTAAGACACCGATGTTAAGCTGCACTGCCCTTCCTGTACGGAAGCAATGAGGTTAACGAGTACCCTGTTCCCCTTACCGAGACACAGGTATCGAAGGGCACCTCCCCCCTTCTTGCCACGGCATGAATGCCCTCCATCTAGGGAAGCACAAGGGCCGAAAGGCGCCTCTACTATAACACAAATAGCACAAGACACTGCCCCCACTGAACTACAGCATAAGTGTCAATCCGGACTACTCCCCCCCACAGCGGCACGGAAAGCACACCGGGGGGGGGAGGGAGGACAACACTTAAAAAGAGACAGGACAAAACGACAAATAGGGATTCTACGGGCGCTAACATAAGGCCACGGCAGAACACCCAAAAAAAAACAAAAAAAAACCACAAGACAGGTGGGAGACAGGAGATGGACCCCCAAAAGCCATCCACAGTTCTAATACCCAAGACTCAACCGACCAACCCAGCACACGAACCACAATTTCGACACAATGCTAACACCATGAGAGCGACCCCCGGGCACCGGCCAACTGGAACCCCTCGTAACCCAGGAACATACCACAACTGGCAGCAACAATTAATGACATGTACATTTTCTCTGCAGAACCCCGGAACCCTCAACGCCCTCACATACCGGGCCACACCGCAGCCCCCACCTAAGTGAAACCCCAGCCACTGGTTTCCAGCGACCCGACACGACTCAGGTAACACTGGCATGGCTCGGAGAGGACGGGAGGTAAGGCTAATCCCCCCTCCAGACAGCTCCGACCCAACTCACTACTAACCCCCAGTAGCAGACGATCACACCTGCTCCCCCCCAGCCAGACAATGGACCACCCACGGGAAAACGGGAATAGGACCGCACCGATACACCGGTACCTACACCCACTCAACCTCCGCCCCCGCTACACCCGGCAACTTAGGTATAAGACCGGGGAACACCCGACCCTCACCCCACTTACAAGGTAAACCCCTGACCTCCTACACCCACGGACTCTGTTCCTCAAGTCTAGCGGCCACCGAATATACAGACAACCCTTCCACCCCGGACCTACACATTCCCCTCCCGACATCCCACATACCCTCCAAGCGGCACTCAGCCACTACACACTACAGACACGCAGAGAACCAACTTACACCACACATCACGGAACACTATGAACACTAATCTGACATGCGTATCCATCAACTGCAAAGGCCTTAACAACCCTGCGAAAAGACAAACCGTACAAAAGCAGACATAATATTACTGCAAGAAACCCATTTCACACAGGCCAAACCCTTTCCCCTTCTCAGCAGACAATACCGAGAATGCCACATGGCAAACTCCCCCACGACCAAACAAAATGGAGTTGCTATCCTGAAGCGAAAAACCTGTCCACTCAGCACCAAACAAATACTGAAGGACCCACAAGGCAGATACATCACACTCACGGGTCAGGCAGGACACAACCAATACGCCATAACCTCACTCTACGCCCCAAACACTCCAGACAAAGAATTTTGGGACACGTTCCACGCACACTTAGCTCTAACCCCTGGCCACCTCAAAATTGTAGGCGGCGACTTCAACGCCACAACGACATCGGCGGTCGACAGACTACGAAGCCAAACCCGCCCAAATCCCACACCCAAAATAGACAGACTATTGCAAGACTTCGTGCAAAAACAGAGACTGGTAGACATCTGGCGCCTGCTCCACCCGACCACCAGGGACTACACATTCTACTCCCACCCACACAACTCGTACTCCCGCATCGATCTTTTTCTGATCTCACCCCCCTTACGCACATGACCCAAGCAGCCGACATAGGCAACATCACGTGGTCAGACCACGCAGATATCACAATCTCAATCAAGGTCCCCGACGTAACCAGGCCATGGTCCTGGAAACTTAATCCCACACTGCTACACAACCCGAGAATAACAGAAGCAATCCAACCAGAACTGACAAACTACTTCACACTAAACGCACCCTCGGCACCCTCACCAGGCGTACTGTGGGCTGCCCACAAGGCAGTCCTAAGGGGAAAAATTATAAGCCTAGCATCTCACCTAAAACGATCACAACTGGCTGTGTTAGCAACAGCCCTTACGACCCTCAGATCCCTAGAAACGAGCCACAAACAAAACCCCACACAAGACATCCGTATGGAAATAACAGAATGCCGAACCAAAATTAAAAACTTCATGACCAAAGACACAACCAAAGCTATACAATGGACAAAACAAACCTACTATGAAAAATCCAACAAGGCCGACACCCTACTAGCCAGGAAGCTGCAACGCAGACTTGACCGAAAACAAATAAACACAATACAATCACCGGACGGCACCACACATAGCACGCCGTCTAAAATCGGCGAGGTCTTCCAAAAATATTTTGCCACACTATACGACCATAGCCCCAACACCAGACTACAATCCGAAGACTCCAGACAATCTATAGACGAATAACTACAGAAGATACCCTTACCAGCCCTAAAACCGGAGGCTATATCCAAAATAAGTGCACCGATCACTGTCGAAGAAATAGCCAAAGCCATCAAAAACACTAAGCCCAACAAAAGCCCGGGACCGGATGGCTTCACGGGCCTCTATTACAAAACATTCCCTGCTATACTCCTCCCCCACCTTTGCAACCTCTTCAACACGATACTGCAGGGAAACCCCATACCCCCCGACCTCCTATGAGCAAACGTGTGCCTTCTTCCCAAACCAAACAAAACCCACCTGGACCCAAGCCACTTCAGACTGATATCCTTACTAAATGTAGACATAAAACTACCTCACGAAGCTACTTGCAGACAGAATAAACCCCCATGTACATAAACTTATACACCCCGACCAAGTAGGCTTCATACCCTACAGACAGGCATATGATAACACCAGACGGACCTTTGACCTCCTATGGACGACCTCTCATCGACGAATCCCCACCCTATTCCTGTCCCTAGACGCCGAAAAGGCATTCGACCGAGTATTATGGCCTTTCCTCTTTGCCACCCTACACAAATTCCGGTTCCCCGACCCAATTCTCAATGCGCTCAACATCTTATACTCCACTCCGGAAGCGAACCTCCTAATCCCAAATTCTCAACCCCCCTCTTTTCGCATCTACAACGGGACGAGACAGGGCTGCCCCCTTTCCCCACTCTTATTTGCCCTCTCATTAGAACCCCTACTCCAAGCCCTACGCCTGGACCCAACAATAAAGGGAGTACACGTCAGGGAAGAAGAATATAAAGTGGCAGGATACGCAGACGACCTACTCCTCACCCTCACAGATCCGATAAACTTTCCATAAAACACGGGCTCACATCGAACCCTTCACCCCTGACACCAATCATGAGAAACGAACACTTCACACCGGGCATGACCCCAAAAGACTTCGCGCACTACGAAGACAACGACCTTGTCAGGACATATCAATTTTTTCGAAACCAAAAAATCATTGCTTTCACGGACTTGCCACAAACCAGACCACTCACCACACACACACACGACTTCTTCCGCTACCTGCAAATCAAAAATCTCCTAGACACCCCTACCTACAAAAAAGCTGGAATTAAACCCCTCACCGTTTTTGAGCAGGCATGCATCCATGCCCCCATACAAAAAAGCCAGATCTCCACAACCTACGAACTACTGCTCAAACCGAAAGGGGCAAACCCACCAGGGTACGTAATAGCATGGGAAAGGGATCTAGGACCCCCCGCAGACCGGTCCGCAATCTGGGTAGCCACAGCGACAGTGACGATATGCGTAACACATAAAGAACAGGCATACAAAACCCTGATGCGCTGGTACCATACTCCGCTAAAACACAAGCAAATGGGACTATCCACCTCGGATAGATGCTGGAAGGGGTGCGGCCAAAAGGGAACGTACCACCACATGTGGTGGGAATGCCCCCACGTTACACAAATCTGGACTGACATAGTGGCCCTGGCCTCCAGAGTCCTACATGATACCATCCCAAGAGACCCGTGGTTATGGTTACTATCCAAACCGCTGGTCGGTACGCCACGGGCTCATAAACTACTAGCCAAACTAGCCTTGGCAACAAGGAGAGCCATAGCCTCCCATTGGGGCTCACCCACAGTCCCGTCACTCACTGACAAAGAAAAAAAATTGAACGAAGCCAGGGCAATGGACAGTTTATCTGCACTCATTCATGACACCACAACGCATTGTGACAAAATATGGGATCTGTGGCTCATGGAACCCACCACAGCCACATAAGACACCCAAAGACAAAAAAAAAAAAAGGGACAACCAACCACGACAGGAACCATACACAAACACATAACCCATAGGGGCCAAGACGTCAGTGTCCAAGACAGGTCCACAATGAAATACGCAACTCCGAAAAACCGTACAACCCACAGATCAGGGACACCTTCTCACCCCCCCTCCCCAATCCCCCACAACCCCATCAGAAACCCCAAAGTGCAGAACCCCCAATCCACACTCTATCCCGGAACTGAGCTTAATCCACTCTCGCCCCTTAACTTGTAGTTCCGAATCCATGTGCCGTACCAAGGAAACATGATCTTAGGTTCAAACTTGTTAATATTTGTTTTGTTTTGTTTTGTTTTGACTTGTTTAAATGTATGGAAAACCGACAGAACAGAATCGTATACGAGAAAATAATGTTGCGTTACCAGTAAACTACTCTACTGGTATATACCTCTCTGTATCACAATGTATTACTACACTGTTTACCTTTTGGCTTTTGCATAAGCCCACACATTACCTTCTGTCCAACATCTGTATACTTACCATTTCTGTCAACCGGAAAATAAAGAATTAAAAAAAAAAAAAAAAAAGTTACAAGCAATTGATGAAAGTCTGATTTCTGCTGAAAGCGTCAGACTCAGGCCTAAAAGCTCTGCCACTGCCTACACCCAGTGTCAAAGCGGATTCTTTTGGTGTCTGGACACAGAAGGAAGCGGAGCACCTTGACTCCGGCGTGGGGCACCTTTATGCTCCTCCACATGATCAAAAATTGCTGCCAGCCGCAAGTCACAGCCCTCGTCCCAAGTCTAATTAATTAAAGAGCCAGCTGAGATCTACCAACATCGCCTTTGCAATCAACTGGTAGATCGCAATTGATCTATTGGGCACCCCTGGCGTAAACTTTAAAAAAAAAAAAAAAAAAAGTTAGAAGACCCAGATGAATTGAGATAATATTGTTAATGTAAAAAGTTAAGCTTATTGTCCATTTTTCAATAAACATATCTCCTTCAGATTACCCTATAACATTAGCACAGCACAATGCCGTTGAAAGCAGAACACCCACCCAAACGTTTTAACATTGCAAAACGGATATCTCTATTAAGATTATAAAACACCCTTACCAGGATCAATGAATTCATGAAAAGTGCCCATTATGCCATCCCGTAGAGAATAACGTACACAGCCAATCTCACAAGGGACAAACCTCTGCTCACACAAACTGGGCATCTCTCCATGACTGAAGATGTTCAGGAAGTAAAACACACTTTGGTCCAGACCTTCGTAAATAAAATGGGTGCATAAATAAAGGCACTTTACAGTTTTTAAACAAGAATTCCTCAACGGCTAAATTAATTATATGGATTTTTAGAGTATATTGTCTAGCTATGGTGTTAATCTATTTTTGCCATTTGCAGTTTACACACATCAAATTCAGTATCACAGTTTCAGTGCTGAACAAGTTGTGTATTAAATGACATTTTAAAGCACTGACATACCTTTGTGGTTCATATTTGTATCAGGAGAGGAATCTTCAGGTCGTAGTATCACAGTCTTTCCAGGAGCCTTCATTAATAAAAATAAAAATTGAAACTATTGGTATTGTTAAGGTATTACATTCGGCATGATGCAACAGATTACTTTCCCCACTGGTTGTAGTGGGTAAATCTGCATTTAAGATATGCTCTGTGTTTCCCATCTTTTTTGGCAGTTAAAAGGAAATCATGAAAGCAGAGTGCAGTAAATGAAGCTAGAGACCACATCACCTTCATTGTCCCTGCAGTAAGTGTTTTACTCACATTTTTTCCCAGTACAGTGTTGGGTCCATTTTCGCTGGCCACTTCTCCTTGTACCTCAGAGATCTGTACTTGGACCCATTCTCTTTAATATTTTTTATTAGTGATATTGCAGGAGGTCTTGATGGTAAGGTAGGTCTTTTTGCTGATGATACTAAGATATGCAACAGGGTTGATGTTCCAGGAGGGATAAGCCAAATGGCAAATGATTTAGGTAAACTAGAAAAATGGTCAGTTGTGGCAGCTGACATTTAATGTGGACTTGAAAACCCAAGGGAAGAGTACAGAATATTTGATAGAGTCCTAACCTCAACATCTGAGGAAAGGGATTTAGGGGTGATTATTTCTGATGACTTAAAGGTAGGCAGACAATGTAATAGACCAGCAGGAAGTGCTAGCAGAATGCTTGGTTGTATAGGGAGAAGTATTAGCAGTAGAAAGAGGGAAGCGCTCATGCCATTACAAAGAACAATGGTGAGACCTCACTTGGGAGTATTGTACGCAGTACTGGAAAAGGTATCTCCAGAAGGATATTGATACTTTAGAGTTCAGAGAAGGGCTACTAAACTGGTTCATGGATTGTACGATAAAACTTACCAGGAAAAGTTAAAGGATCTTAACATGTATAGCTTGGAGGAAAGACGAGACGGGGGGATATGACAGAAACATTTAAATATATAAAGGGAATCAACACAGTAAAGGAGAAGACTATATTTAAAAGAAGAAAAACTACCATAACAAGAGAGAGTCTTAAATTAGAAGGGCAAATGTTTAAAAATAATATCCGGAAGTATTACTTTACTGAGAGGGAAGCCGATGCATGGAATAGGCTTCCAGCTGAAGTGGTAGAGGTTAACACAGTAAAGGAGTTTAAGCATGTGTGGGACATGCATAAGGCCATCCTAACTATAAGATAAGGCCAGGGACTAATGAAAGTATTTAAAAATTGGGCAGACTAGAAGGGTCGAATGGTTCTTATCTGCCGTCGCATTCTATGTTTAGATCATTAAAATTGATCTTAGCCAATCCAATGCTTTCCTATAGGAAAGTCCCAAGGAGGCTTTTACAAACTGAATGATTAAAATGGACGAGAAGTATAATTTCCAAGACAAATAGCGTATGGCTGAAATGTGCACTTTTAAGTTTGCAAGAGAAAAACCTTTAGTAAATGCCAGTTGTAACTATTTAGATTGCAAGAAATGGAGGCTAAAAGATGAGCAATTCAAGTACTAGAATTTCATGAAGAAAATATTTTTCTAAGATGGCTGAAGAGGAGGTTTCCAATATTTTGGTTTTACTAATTTGAGAAGTGTTGAAGGTCAAGCTCTTCTGTAGATGAAGGAAGTCATGAAAATCATTGTAGCCTTTTCAGAATTGTAATTCCATGCTTCCAGAATGAAAATGGATGGGGAGCTCAGTTCAGGGAGCTGAAAATGTGTTTATCTCCTGAGACTGCATGGGATCTGGCGGGTGCCAGTCACCTTCTCGACAAGAACCAGGGTTTATGTCATTTCGGTCACTCTCAGCCAATGAGGTGGTCCTGCATTACAACTCTGATGTCAGCTCCTGACTAATGAAGTGCCAGGAGCTAAACACAACCTTGCAGAAGAAAATTGCCACACCCGCGACAGTGCAAGTAAAAACTACCTCCCCCCGCACAGAGAGCAGAGCAGTCACCATATGGGGTCTTTGCAAATGTGACGGAGCCACTAACACTGCACATACACACTCCAGGTACCATGGCCACTTCAAATCACTGAAGGGTTCACATTGCTAGGAGTAACACTTCAATATAGTATCTATATGGTGGCAGATTGACTACATGCAGAACTTTTTGTGCGCACCAAGATACATAGTCAGTCTAGGGTCTGGCTACAGTAACTAGACTGCTTTAGAACTTGTATAGATAAATCAAAGAATCTCTCTAAAATTGTTGAGAACTTTAGGCAGAATCTCAGCACCATCTTCAAGAAGAGAGAATCTATCAACTTATTTTGCTCTCAAGCTACTGATGTTCTTGAAGCCTAATCTTTCGTTTGGAAGGAGAAAGAATAGTCTTTTGTGTTAGCAGAGCTACAGGTAAGGCAGAGATTTCAGTTTTCACTTTTTCCTGCTACAGTACATTTTCTTAGAAGTTAACAAGTTGTTTACAACTCGCACATAAAAATTGAAGGTAGCTTTTCTCTTTTCCAAAGGAGAGTGCTCCAAGTTATACATCCCAAACAGATGAAAATTGTAATAATGTATTATATTATATAAGCAAACCAGTTTAACCAACTGAAAGTGAAGCTTTAGAATAGCCATGCCTTTTTCTTTTTGGGTCTTCTTCATGAATCTTAAAGGGACACTCCATATCCCTAAATACTTTAGCACGCTAAAAAGCTTTGTGTGTGAAGAGTGTCCTATTTATTTCCATTTTGCAAAAAGAGAAGACTTCAAAATTGATGCTTTGACGTTAAGACATTTTACAGTTATACTCACAGTACACTGTTAGGGTATCTTCTGCCAATGTTAATGCTCACCTGTTGTCCCAGGTTTACACAATTTATGTTTGGACGGGATTCCTTAGGTGGATTGTTCTTAAATCCCCGGGCCTTGTCTGCATATTTTTCTTTTTCCTCACTGGACAATAACTATAGTGAAATGCAAAAAACATATTTAATGCAAAATAAATTTTAAAAAAGAAGAATTTCTTCTCACTGGCAAGTAAAGAATTTAAAGCAAGTCTGTAACCAAAAAATACATTTGAGAGTTACATAAACAAACTCTGTATTAAAATATTCTTAATTAAAAACAACTAAAAGACACAACAAAGTAGCAATTACATTGTCTGAAACAGAGGGTAAGAGGAGGCTAAAGAATCTCCCCTAGATCAGAGGCGTAAACAATAATACAATCTGACCAAGTTTATAAATGGTTATTACATATTTTTTAATTACAATTTTTTTCTTGCTTTATTTTGGTTTTTATATTTGTTTTAAAGGGTTTGCTTTCTGGTTTAAAATAAATAAAATATATATCTATCTACAAAAAAAATAAATCTACATTAGTCAAGTTATGTTCATAAAACTGTCGCTATTCTTGTTCCTTGTGATCTGCCTATCTAATTTAATCTGTAGGCATGATAATCTTATACAAAGCTTAAAAATAGCTCTAAAACAGGGAGCAGGGAGCCCTAAATGGGTACCTAGTGACCAACAAATAAAATAAATAAAAAAAAGGGTATCTGGGCAGGAGAGAATATAAAGTGAATGAATGACTCACACAGTAAACTCAATACCTTAATCAAAAATAATCTTTCTTGCAACCAATGAAGCCTTGATGTGCATTACACTGTGAGAAATTCAAGGGGGACAACATTTGAAGAACTGTTCACAGTGAAACGCAGGCCAGAGCTTGACTACAGAGTGACCTACATGTATTTTTTATTTCTGACTTAAATTGACCATAGATTTAAAAGAAAAGCACAGTAGGGTAGCACTTTTTTTTCATTCGATTGATATGGACAATAGACAATTTAAAGGGACAGTATAGTCACCAAAACAGCTTATTGTAGTTGTTCTGGTGAGTATAGTCAGTCCCTGCGGGCCTTTTCATGTAAACAATGTAGGGATCGACCGATATTGATTTTTTAGAGCCGATACCGATATTCTGTGAACTTTCAGGCAGATACCCAATAACTTACCGATATTCTGTACAAGTACCATTTTGAAAAAACAAAAACAAAAAAAAAAACGATTTCTAAAGGTAAAGGAACAAAATATACATGCTATGTGTAGTGGATGCAGTGCGTTCAGACAGGGGAGCAGTGTGTGTACTGGATGCAGTGTGTATTTGTCTAGTGTGTATATAGTGAATGCAGAGTGATTGTGTAGTGTGTATAGTGAATGCAGTGCGTGGGTAGTGTGCGTAAAGTGAATGCTGTATATAAATGCAAAGTATTTGTGTAGTGTGTGTATAGTGAATGCAGTGTGTTTATTTGTATAGTGTGTGTATATAATGCAGTGTGTGTAGTGTGCACTACACAAACACTGCGTTATATACACAGTGTGTTTGTGTAGTGTTTATATAATGCAGTGTTTGTATAGTGTGCATGATATAAACACACTGAACAAACACTGCATTATATACACACTACACAAACACTGCATTATATAAACACTGCATTATATACACTGTGTGTATGTAGTGTGTCTATGTAAAGCAGTGTGTTTATATAATGCACACTACACAAATTCACTGCCTTATGTACACACACTACACAAACACTGCATTATATACATTGTGTGTTTGTGTAGTGTGCATTATATAAACACACTGCATAAACACTACATTATATACACACTACACAAACACACTGCATTATTTCCTGGCTAATCATGGCAGCATATACACATGGGTTAGCTCCTCCCCTACAGCCGATAGGACAGGAAAACCACCAAGGTTTTAAAAGGAGGCTCCATCCCTAAGGTCCTCAGTCTTTTTCCTGTCCTACAGCCCTTAGGACGTGAGCAATTTGCTCCCTTTACTTATGGACATGTATGTTGTTTTATCTTCATTACTTTATTTTCTGTGTTACTGTAGTACATTATGCAGTTATGCTTTTATGCTGTGATGCATTTAAGCTTTGATATCTTTAACCCCTTAAGGACCAAACTTGTGGAATAAAAAGGGAACCATGACATGTCACACATGTCGGGTGTCCTTAAGAGGTTAAACTAGTACATTATACATCTGTACCTTATTTTTAAGATTGTGGTACATAACGCAGTTGTGCTTTTACAAGGAAGCATTTAAGCTGTTGCATTTAAAACTGTTTTCATTTAAAGTTGCATGTAATACCGCAAGTCATTGAAGACTGCAGTTTGTTTGAAAACTGTGATACATTTTGAAAACTGTGATACATTTTGGAAACTGTGATACATTTTGGAAACTGTGATACATTTTGGAAACTGTGATACATTTTGGAAACTGTGTTACCTTTTATACCTTGCGGCCTTTAGACTGTGGTGCCTTTAAAATTGATTTTTTGCTCCTGGTTTCCTTTTAAACTTCCTTGCAGGCACTTTTTTAATCTATGTTGCTTCCCCTCGGTCCCAGTGATTTATTCCTGGTTCCCTGGGTGTTTAGGGGCCATGTAGGCTTCAGACAGAGTCCTCTCCCTGGTCTCTAACAGCAAACACACTCAGAATAGGACCACATGTGTGCAGTTTGTGCCTTATTGGGCCTAATACAGAGGACTTGCATTGTGGGAATACAAGTTGTGGCAGCCATCTTGGATAAGGGCAATTGCCAGAAAGTGCCTAAAATAAAGGGAAAATTACAGTAAACATACACTTATTGGGTAAGTATTGGCAGGGTCTCCAGACATGGATAAGTGCTGTCTTCAGCCTGTTTTAAAGCTGTTTCGCTGGTTTCTTATAGAATTTAACAGTGCACATTTTTTCTTAATACTTTACCACAGGTAATATTTAGTTATTATTTGTCAGGTGTCTGATTCTTCACCAGGATCTGGATATGAGGAGAATACAGTGGAAGGAATCGGTTATGCACTGACTGCCTCCAGAAGGTTGTCGCTTCAGCATGACCTATCACTGTGCAGCCACATGACATGCGGGCAGGGCTTACAAAGTAAGTTCCAGAGGCCTTAGGGGTAAGAAAAGAGGCCAGGCTTTACCCTGTGGAGGAAGTTATTTCCAACCCCAGAACTACACCACCTAAGTTGCACACTTATGGATCATAGGTGGACGCAGACCTGTCCAAAATTTTACGCCTACCATTGCAGGAGGCCAGCCAGCTGTGATTTCTGCTGCTGTTTCTACAAACATGAGTTATGTGATTAAAGATCTAAAGGCTACTATGAAGAGAGATATTAAAGGCCAAGATTGAAGAGGCAGTCTGAAGTCTTCTGGTTACAACTGACTTCTTCACAGAAACTTCCCTAGATGTAACTAGGATAGTCTGTGGATCAAATGGCTTTATCTATAGCAGCTAAGAAAGCATTATGGTTCTGTTTCTGGGATGATGACTCATCCTCAAAGTCTGCCCTCTACACCATTCTATTTGAAGGGGTGGTGCTGTTTGGGGAATAATTCCATTGAAAAGGCGAATGAGGGCTGCAAAATATTGGTACCTTAGGATGGAAGTTCCAAGGATCCCAGCTCCTCATAGTCTGACCGGAGAACCTCCAGTGACCAGTATTTCTGAGATACATGAAGCTACTGGCCCTGCGGGGAATACTCCAGAGGTAACTCATGGCAGTTGGTAAACCTGCCTTTCAAGGTTCTAATGTAGCTATAACGCAGTTGTTTTGCTCTTCAGCAATGAACATATCTCTTCCATTACTAGGAGCCTCATTTTTCTGATTACACATACCTGGGCTTGTCATACTCTGGAGGCTTGAGTGTTATCCATGGCCCAGATTGATATAGACTGGAGTTTTTTCTTAACAGGCACGGGCCTCCATACCAACAGGAGCATTAAGACCAATGAATCAAAAGGTAAAGCACTGAAGGAAGAAGCCTTCTTGACAAAGAGGTGATTTTTTTTTTAGGTCCCAGAACAAGAGCAGTTCCAGGGACAAGTTTCAACCCCTCTTCTGGTGCTAAGAGGAAAAGCACATGAAAGTCTACACTGGATCTAAGAGGGGCCAACAAGAGGCTGAATGTTAGTCTTCAGGATGGAGTCAATCAGATCCATATCTCAAGCAATCTGGAAGGATAATTGCCTTACCTCTATATATCTCAAGGATGCTTACTTTCAGTCCAATCTGCAGAGATCTTCGGCATTAGCTCAGAAGAGAACTTCCATGTTAGTGCCCTACCATTTGGCCTCAATGCGGCCCCAAGAATCTTTCTATGTGCTTATAGTGTTATTGAGAGTCCAGAACTCCACCTGGTTCCATTATCTGGAGGATCTACTTGTGATAGCCTTAGACCCTCAGAAGGCAGGCACACATAGGTATATAGTTCTTTCATAACTCCTAAAGTTTGGCTGCTTGATGAATATCAAGAAAAGCAGTTTCAGACCAGCTCAGTGATTGACATTCCTGAGTTGAAAATTCTAGGCTCTGCTTTTCCCTATCTCGGGAACAGTTCCACAGATTTTAAAGGTTTTCTCTCACAGTTTCTTCATTTCTGCTTGGTAACAGCAAGAAAATAGATGCAACTACTAGGAATCCGGGCTTCCACCAGCAGACTTGTCAGAGAGGCCCAATGGCATCTCTGGATTCCTTACAGATCCTTCCTATCTTGGTCTAACAAGAGAGAGATTATTGGAGCCAGCCACTTACTATGTCCTCATCAGTGGAGTTGCACCTTACCCTGGCTGCTGAAAGAGGGATTGGATCTCTGAGTTTCCAGTGAACAGAACCTCATTGGTCAATTATTAGCTCGAATTCCAGTTTTTATAAGATTGGTTGCACAGTGTTTGGACCATGTTGCACAATATTTCCATTCATTTGTATGGAATTAAGAGTCATTTTCTAGGCTCTTCTTCACTTCAGAGGCTTGCTGAAGAACGAGTGGGTCCAAATTTGCTCAAATTTCAATGCAACTGTATCCTATATCTACCAAGATGGGTATCACAGATACGTATTGATGGAATTCCAGCCCATAATGATCAGGGCACAGAAGAACAACCAGTGGCTCAGAATACCATGGCTGTTTGCTGGAGCCGAATAACTGTGCCAAGGTGGATTGGCAACCATGTCCTTACGGATCCTCGTGGTTGACGCAGATTGTTTGATGGCCATTTCTTGAAACTACCAGGTCCAGAAGTATTTTTTACATGCTAGGACCAGAATGCTCAGGTTCAGGATACACTGGCTCAAATTTAGAATTTTAGTATGATGTACATATTTTCCTGTTTTCAACTTTCTTAAAAAGGCAATGCAAGAGGTGACAGTGGAAGACCGTGTCGACTCTAATTCCTATGATGAATAAGATGATTCTGGAACCTCCAAGGGAAATTCCTGTACGTCCAGACCTATTACAAGGCCCCATGACACACCAGGATCCTCAAGTTCTGGTGTTGATGCGGGAGTCCATATTAGTATAGGCATCCCTGAGACGGTCATTGAGATCCTCTTACAATCCTATACAGGCTTTACTAAGCTTGACATGCTTTTGTCTGTTGGAATTACTCCTCGTTCAGGCCTTGAAAGGTTCTGTGTTATAACACTCTAGAGGAACACTTAGCTGCACTTTGCTTCATATAGGCATTGATTGAAATCATGCCTCCACTGAGTGTGGTGAAGCCAATATGTGACATACCAATGGTCACACGAGCCCTGACTGAACCATTATTCGAACCTCTAGAAGGAGCTTCCATGGTGGTAGCACAGAAAGTGCTGGTGGCTGGTACCCCAGCAAGAATAATGGGTGAACTCCAGGCTTGGTCCTGTGAGAACCCCCTTTCACTACTTTTCAACAGATATGATCGTCTTGCATTTGGCACCTGAAGATCCTGCCTTTGGTGAATGCTTATCTATGTCATTCTCTACCTGTACTGAAGGGTACCGATTGAGCGTTGATGCCCCTGGTGTTTTGCTTCATGTAAGCAACAACTGAACTCAAGCCTCCGCTGAGGGTGTTGAAACCAATATGTGATGTACCACTGGTCTCACAGACTCTGACTGTACTTCTAGCAAGAGCTTCCATGATGTTAGCCCAGACGTTGCTGTTGCTGTTGCTAGTGACTGGTACCTCAGCAGGGTGAATGTGTGCACTTGCTGCACTTTGCTTCATATAGGCATTGATTGAAATCATGCCTCCACTGAGTGTGGTGAAGCCAATATATGATGTACCACTGGTCTCACGGGCCCTGACTGAACCATTATTCGAACCTCTAGAAGGAGCTTCCATGGTGGTAGCACAGACAGTGCTGGTGGCTGGCACCCCAGCAAGGGAAATGGGTGAACTCCAGGCTTGATCCTGTGTACCCCCATTCACTGAATTTCAACAGGAGATGGTTGTCATGCACGTAGCACCAGTGATCGTGCCCAAAGTGAGAGCTTTTCAATGCCGTTCTCTACCTGTAGCGAAGGATTTGGGGCATTCTCCACTAGTGCTGTTACAGCATCTCGTGGGCTTCCATGGCAATGGTCTCTGCTGAAACTTTGTAAAGTTGGCATTTTGACCTCTTTGAACTAGTTTGTCCTGCATTACATATTGGACATTGAAGCAATTAACGAGGCACAATTTGGACGTCACGTCCGTTCTCTACCTGTGCTGGAGGGTATCAGGGCACTCTCCTCTCATGCTGTTGCAGCATCATGGGTTGCCATGGCAATGGTTTCTGCTGACACTTTTTGTAAGCTAGCATTTGAACCTCCTTTAGACACGTTTGTCTGGCATTTCATACTGTTCGTTAAAACAGTCTATGATGCACAATTTGGTACTCAAGTACTTAACTCAGTTCATTCTTCTATCTATGTTGAATTATTCTGATAATTTGATTGGCTATTCTGTCCCTCCCTTTGTAAGCTTGGGTATTCCCCATGTGTATATGCTGCCATGATTAGCCAGGAAAGTGGAAAATTTATTCATACTTACCGTAATTTTCTTTTCCTGGCTATTATTCATGGCAGCATATACTTCCCTCCCATTAATGTCTCTATTTATGTACTGTAGAGCTTGTAAACTGACTGAGGACCTTAGGGATGGAGCCTCCTTTTAAAACCTTGGTGGTTTTCCTGTCCTATCGGCTGTAGGGGAGGAGCTAACCCATGTGTATATGCTGCCATGAATAATAGCCAGGAAAAGAAAATTACGGTAAGTATGAATAAATTTTCCACTATACATAGTGTGTTTGTGTAGTGTGTATATAATGCAGTGTGTTTATATAATGCACACTACACAAACTGCATTATATAAACACACTGCATTATATACACAGTGTATGTGTATATAATAGTGTGTGTGTTTGTGTATGTATGTAATTGAGGGGGCATTTTTTTTTTTAAGAAAAAAACTTAAAAAAAAATAAATTATATATATATATATATATATATATATATATATATATATATATATATATATATATATATATATATATATATATATATATATATATATATATATATATATATATATATATATATATTTTTTTTTTTATTATTTATTTATTTTTGTCCCCTCCCTGCTTGTTACCTGGCCAGGGAGGGGTGATATGTTAATCCCTGGTGGTCCAGTGGCATGTACTGAGCAATGGGGGCCGGCAGCAAGCTGTTACTTACCTTCCCAGCAGCTCCTCCAACGTAAATCTTGCGGCCTGTGTGCCGTGCGGAGCGTTGCCATGGTAGCCCGTGGCAACGCTCTGACCACCAGGGATTAACATATCCCCCCTCCCTGGCTTGTAATGAGCCCGGCGGTCCTGTTATAGATTATCGGCAATATCAGTATCTGAATTGCCCGATACGATATTGCCGAAAATACCGAATATCGGCTGATATCGGCCAGACCGATAATCGCTCGATCCCTAAAACACTGCCTTTTCAGAGAAAAGACGGTTTTTACATTGCTCCCTAGGGACACCTCCAGCGGTCACTAGAGATGCTTCCTGGGACAGTGCTGGATGTTCAAAGTCTCTACCCTCTGCATGGAGACACTAAACGTTACCAATAGAGAGGCTTGGTGTTTGGCACCGCCCCAGCCGACCTCCGCGACAATAGCAATCCAATGCTTTCCTATGGCCTCATCACTTCTGATGTCAGCCAAGGAGCCGGATTAGAGGCAGAGCTAGCGCTGGCAGATTGGGAATAAATTAAGATTTCACAATATTTAGGAGGGTGAGAGGTGCCAGATAGTGATTTTAACACTATAGAGGGAGGAATACATCCTGACCCTATATTGTTCCTTTAAGGAGTTGGTGGTATAACTTCTATTTTATATGGGTTGAACATGTTGTCCATTTACAGTATGTGTAACCCAGGGCTTGACAAATTTACTTGAGATCTAGGAGCCAGTTTAAAAAAATAAAAAATTAGGAGCCAGATTTTTCAACATCAAAATTACAATTCTTAAAGGGACACTATAGTCACCAGAACCACTACAGCTTAATGTAATTGTTCTGGAGTTTATATACTTTCCCTACATTGACTTTTCAGACTAAAGGCAGGGTTTAGATTGCAGACTGGTAACACCTCTAGTTACAGTCACTCAGACAGCCTCTAGAAGTGCTTCCCGGGTATGTGCTGCACCTACATTAATGCTCCTCATAGGAATGCATTGATTCACGGCATCTCTATGAGGAGAAGTTGATTGCACAACATGGCGTTCTACCGCACATGCGAAATGGTCTCCCAACGTCTTTTTATGGGTAAGCATTGGATTGCCGGAGATCAACAAGTTTGATCTCCGCAATAGAGGTGGGGCCAGCTGTGGCGTTTCCGGCTTCAAGCATCACTGGAGGGCGCACAAGGGAGCAGAGCAAGGAGATTACAGCTCCCTCGCCGCACTCATTCCACTGCCCACCTCCATCCCTCAGCTCTCAATGAGCTGACCATCCGCCTGCCTGAGCCGCTTACCCCCATTCAATCTCGGGAAACCGGTCACCTCAGGGGCCTCTGGGATTTGTCAAGCCCTGGTGTAAAAAGGTATATTCTTAAGAACCAAAACAACGTTAGCCTAACAGGCCATTTTTGGTGTAAAGATCAGGCACCTACAGTATCACTGCTCAATTGTCTCCCATGTGGGTGTTAAATCTCTTTTCTGTTCATGTAGTTCTAGCTGCACCTCGCCTGGCAGTAACTAACACCCTCCATGAAAAGTAGATTTAGGTTTTACAGGACAGTTATGACGAATCTCTGAGTCTGGGTGCCCAAACTGCAACAGGAAATCAACATATTTATCTCAAAGTGACACATCTACTATTATTTATTTTTTGAAAACGGTCCATAATAATTAATGGTTTTATTTTAAGATGGAAAACCCAACAAAAAGGGTTTCAATGATACACAGAGTAATAGGTGTGTACCGCATGCTGCACTGGGATGTTCATTGACAGTAATTATGCACTAACCATACTCCTATGCCACCATCCCTCCCCATGCCCATATTGCTGGTCTGGTCATGCCTCCCATACTTTCTCCAATTCAGGTCATAGAGAGGCCTCTGTGTGTTGGCTTTGGAATGTATGCCACAGTTTTATTTAGAAGTTCTTATAACCTGCTCTTTTACATAAACTTTAATCCAAGCACAAGACTATTGCATGCTCTGGCAGAGTAGGAGAGAAGAAATTCTATGTTTAACAGACTGTGCAATAAAGGAAGTATAAATATTAGCTCTCTTTACAGGAAGAGTGTGCAGAGGGGGTGTGGCTAGGCGATGCAAAAACAAAGTGATTTAACAGTTTAGTGATGGATGTGTTACTATGTCCGATCTATAATGGTTTTGATGATGTCAGGATGTATTGGCACGTCTAACGTTTTGTTGTGAGTAGGGATGCACTGAAATAAAAATTCTGGGCCGAAACCGAAAAGTCAGGATGCCCTTGGACGAAAACCTAAACAGAAAACGGAAAGGACTTTTTTAAAAGTGTTTTCCTATAATTTTATTAATATTAGACTTTTTAATGAATTTAATTAAAGGAACACTCCAGACCACTTCTGCCCATTGGAGTGGTCTGGGTGCCAACTCCCACTACCCTTAACGTGTAATTATTGCAGTTTTCATAAACCATAAACTGCAATATTTACCTGGAAGGGTTAAGTCCTCCTCTACTGGCTGTCTACTAGACAGCCACTAGAGGACACTTCAGTGTTCATAGAACACAAAAAGTGTGTTATAACGACGTTGGACATCCTCACGCTATGTGCGGACATCCAGCGTCACCGAAATCCCCATAGGAAAGCATTATTCAATGCTTTCCTATGGGGAGGTCTAATGCGAGTGCGCGGCAATTAGGTCGCCCCCGTCGCGCATGCTCAAAGGTATTGCAAGTGGGGTATGTCCAGTCTTTAAGTAGCCACTTAGTCAAAAACACTGGCCAAAGTTAGCGTTCATATTTGTTTTTGTGTGAAAAAAAAAAAGCAACAAAAAAAACAAACAAATATTTGGCCAGTGTTTGTGACTAAGTGGCTACTAAAAAAAAGACAAAAAAAAAAAGACTGGACATGGCCCATTTGCAATACCTTGGGTTGTCTACTTTTGCAAATGGTATGCCATTATGGGAGTAATTCTCATTTCTAGGCTACCATACGGTCCCAAAGGCAACATTACCAAACCGGCAAATTTCAATGTGAAAAAAATGAAATGCAAGCCTTAGATTTGACTCTCTAACTTTCCAAAACACAATAAAACCTAAACATGGGGGGTACTGTTATACTTGGGTGTTTAAAAAAAAATAAGTGTTTCAAAACTGTGAAACACATTACAACAATAATATAGTCAGTAAAAGCGTCGTTCGTGTGTGAAAAATGCAAAAAACTTCACTTTTACTGAAATATTATCGTAATACAATTTATCATTTTTGAATAAAAAAAATAAAAAAATAAAAAACCTAATATGTGTGTTCAGGGAAGTCTACAGAGTATAAAAAACAGTACCCCCCATGCACAGGTTTTATGGTGTCTTGGAAAGTTACAGGGTTAAATATAGTGCTTGTGTATTAAATTCTCTGCACTTTCTGCCTGGGATGTCAGGCACGTTAATCAAATTTTAATTAATTAAATCACAGTTATGTTAAAAGATTACCTAAATATACACGTAGAATTTTAATATATACACATATATGTATTTAAATTCTACGTGTATACTTATGTAAACACACAATATATATGGTCTTGAGAAAAGTCTATTGTGACTGAAACGTCGACATTTTTGTATTCTGCACAATAAAGCAGTATTTATTTTGATATAAAACGAAGACTCCAGAGTGCTCTCTACTTGGATAATAGTGTATATACACACACACATACATTATATATATATATATATATATATATATATATATATATATATATATATACACATACATATATATATATATACATATATATATACACACACACATACATTATATATATATATATATATATATATATATATATATATATATATACACACACATACATATACATACACACATATATATATATAAAAAAGGAATCCATGTTTAAAATGGAATGAGTCAAAAAATGTGATTCTTTGTTAAACTAATTTGCATATGCCCACCCAGAATCCTTTGCGGTTGTAACATCACTGCTTATTTGGGATTTCTGTGGGAAAAGCAAGTCTTATGGCTTGACTGGTGTGCAGATTTTTGTTTAGCATTGTATTAACTATCCACATACTTCAGGTGGAAGGGGTTTTCAATCACAATTTTTCCCCACCATAACCTCTTTGGATTTTGCTTCCCAAGCACTACCAAGCCTCACTAAGCAAACCAGTAACCAACCTCATGCTGAAGAGTTGCATTAACAACGAAACAGCTGTCCATGAGTGGTTCACTGGTTTTGCATCTTATCCTAAATTGTGTTCCAAGCAGTTGTATACTGCAAACACAAATTAAAAGGAATCCATGTTTAAAATGGAATGAGGCAAAAATGTGATTCTTCGTTAAACTAATTTGCATATGCCCGCCCAGAATCCTTTGCGGTTGTAACATCACTGCTGATTTGGGATTTCTGTGGGAAAAGCAAGTCTTATGGCTTGACTGGTGTGCAGATTTTTGTTTAGCATTGTATTAACTAATATATATATATATATATATATATCTCTCTCTCTAAACTTATGCATGTTCAGGTGAGTGCAGCCAACCCCCCTTGTTTCTCACACACACACACACACACACACACACACACACACATATATATATGCGCTGTTATTTATATTATATATAGAATGTCATCCTAAGTGTATTTACATTAATAACAAAATACAGTTAGAATAAAATTATATAAAAATATATAATTTATTTTAATTTTAAATTATATATATTTTATTTAGAATTGTTATTATAAGTATATATTAGGGTCTGGCCGATATTCGGTATTTTCGGCAATATCGGTATCGGCAATATCGGTATCGGCCAATAAAGATACAGATATTGCCGATAATACATACCAGGACCGCCGGGCCCATTACAAGCCCTGTGGTCCTGGAGGGCCCGCAGCAAACTCTTACTTACCTTCCCAGCAGCTCCATTCAGCTCCCCTGTGTAAATCTTGCGAGTCTGGCGGCTGTCAGAGCGTTGCCACACCGCGAGAGTTAGACAGGGGAGCTGAAGGGAAGAGCTTGCTGGGCCCCCACTACACAGTCCATGCCACTGGACCACCAGGGAATGCCATATACCCCCTGCCAAGCCAGGTAACAAGCAAAAAAAAAAAAAAAATTTAAATAAAAAATGCCCCCGCTCACCAATTTTACACAAATTACATACCTACAGAAACACACACACACACTACATTCATTATATACACACACACACACACTGCATTCACTATACACACACACTACACAAACACACACACAGCTCCCCTGTCTAAACACATTGCATCCACTACATGTGACATGTATATTTTGGGCATTTACCTTTAGAAATATTTTTCTTAAATGATAAATGTACAGAATATCGGTAAGTTATCGGCCTGAACGTTATCAGTATTGGCTCTAAAATTTATTTATTTTTTACAAAATAATAAGTCGATCTATATCTACACACACACACATATATATATATATATATATATATATATATCATCATTCTAAGTGTATTACTAATATATGTAATTAAACATTAAAATACACTACATATGACGTTACACACTTTAAAATAGTTTTAATATTTTATTTATACTTCCCACCAGCAGGGGGACTGTGACAGTCCAGACAGTCTTCCTGCTGGCAGATCCACAGCCAGCTATAAGGGGCCAGATTTTCCGTGGGAGGGCTGTCTGGGCTGTAAGGCAGTCCTCCAGAAAAGGATCTTGGCGGAGCTCCTGGGGGCTTAAACCCCATTATAATGGGGACGGCATAGAACGCCGTAACGGCGTTAAGCGAACACTATAGGGTCAGGAGCACAAACATGTATTCCTGACCCTATAATGTTAAAACCACCATCTACCCCCTCCCTCCCCCCCTCCAGTCTCCCTAAAGATAGTAAAATATTAATTGTATTCAAGTCTGCAGCTGCTGCCTCTGCCCCTGATCTGTTGCTGACTATAGTGTCCCTTTAAAATGTTTAAATAAGTCTTCCCACTGGTATAACAAACAGTCGCTTTGATTTCCTGAAAATTTTTTTGCTCTCTCAGGAGTATGCTGAAAGAGTGTATGACATCCAAATTATGAAGAAGATCTCCCACTTCGGAGGAACAAGGGCAGTAAGGGGGGGGGAGGGGGAGAGAGAATTGTGGCGGACTGCCTGACAGCCCGACGGTGTACCTCCGCCAATCATGCTTCCTAGCTGTCGCCAAGTACCCAAAGCACTTCACCAAAACCACTGTAGCCCTTTAGCTGCCGTAGCTTGGCTGGGGTCTTGCTGTCCCTTTTCACCCTGGACCAAACTTCTGCATCCAGCTCCCAGTGAGAAGACCTCTCCTCCAAGAGAGTTGGACAGTGTAGCTCTTACAAGAGCTAGTGATATTATAGCAATTTCCCTCCAAAAATGAGACCAGGCTCTATGCTGGGATATCATCTGGTTTAATGCGAGCCACACACAGCCTTTTATGTAACTCCCCATGCAAGGGGTTTCCTTAATAACATTCCAGGGGCATTCCCCACTGGACCGGAGAGGAGACTAGTTACAAGCACACGTTCCACACACTCCTCCCCTGTGCCTAAGAGATAATAATTGAGCACACAAACATAATTAAATGATCTCTCCAGTACAAGAAACATACAATTTAACAAATCCCAAAAGCACCCCAAAAAACATGAAAACCCAATAAAAGTCACATACCCTGATATCCCCGATCAGGGTGACCAACATATTTAAAATTCACCCAGATCGGTTCAGGATTTTCATGGAAGTCAATTATTTGACCGACCATGCACATAGTCCTATGGCCAAAACAGTTCCAGGGAATCAGAGCCAACGGTCTGTCTTTTCAGGGGCACAAAAGTACATAAAACACCTAATGGAATCCTTATATTACTTGTGTAGCCGGTCCCCTATGTTCGTGGGAACGTTTCCACCGAATAGTGCTTTCTAAGTTGTGTAGAACCAAACGCAGGCGATGCTGGAATTCCAGCTGTGTTCTGGAATTTGTGTACTACTTCAGTTTAATGAGATTCATGCCGAAAACACCGCTGCCTGAGTTTGCGGGAACAAGATGGCCGCCATCTCACAGTCGTTCATACGAAATGCGGCCACCCAGACGAACACTGCAGTAGAAAGTGTTACAAAACGGTCAATTGGGCTTAACAAGCTCCTGGGTGGTCTCTGGTTTGTGAGCCTATTCGGTTCACGAACAAAATAGAGTCATTGCAAAGTCTTTTCACATGGTTTTTACAGGGCCCATAGTCTTTTGGCAGGAGGCTGGCAACCAGACCCCTCCAAGAACACGTGGTAGAGGCATTTCTGTCACAATTTAGATTCTCATTGAGATGGAACAAATATCACTTTAGGCAGAAATTCTAGGACTGGACTCATAACCACGGTGGCAGAACCACTGCTTGTTCGGGTGCTTTCCCCTGGTATGGAGTGTTTTACTTGTGTTTCCCTATGTACTCCCTGTTCCCCAATATGCCATTTAGAACGCTATTTAGAACATTCACATCTCTAACATAGTTGCTAAACAGCAAGGGAAGCAATTAATGGGAGCTCCCCTGCGTTGCCAACATTTCGTATAGACGAACACCAGACGGGGGAGCGTTCGTGGATTGTTTCCCAACTCGTTCGTCTCCCAAACAAGGACCTCCCCAGTGCCCCATTAGAACACTCCCACCAATTAATCAGAACATTCACACTGGCTACATAAGTGTGAAACCGCAAGGGAAGTAATCAAGTAGTGCTCCCCTGGGTGGCCGCCATTTCATATAGATGGGCGCCAACCAGGGGGAGCATTCGAACCCTGAAAAGAGTCTCTTCCCTTGCAGGTTTAAGCACAGGAATCTCGCGACCAGAGATTGCTCAGAGAATGTGCCAGTGTAAGGTTGGCTGAGATTGGTGGGGACACTTTTGGGGCACAAGCTGGTTTGACGGGCTTTTCTGCACCTGGGAGACAAAGGGACGGTCTCATTCCCCGCGCCTTGGCTCCCAGTAGTCCTGGGATGGCCCATTTATGTGTGTGGAAGACCCCTTGCATGGGGCTATGCCTAAAAGCTGTGTGGCAATATAATTGTTGGTACCTCCAGAGCGGTGTCTTGTCCAGTAAAGAAGGTATTAGCTTACCCAGGTACAAGTAGAAAAAGGATCAGCGCTGCGTAATTTAGTGGGGGCTAAAGACAAGTAGAGAGCTGCAACCTATAAATGAGGTTCCCTCTAAAATCCTCAAGGAAGAAATGGCAAAACAGAAATAATAGGTCGCGCTACAGGAAGAGTAATTGCAAATGGAAAAGGGTAAATATAATGTGCTAACATACACTTAAAAACATAGATAAAAAGAAATATATAAATAGTAGTCCAAATACTTGGTATACTTATGAGTTCAAATGGATATATAAAGACTTGAATGAATGGTAGTCTCAATACTTTGTGTATTTCTCTTATGAGTTCCAGTAGATATATGAAGATGGTGTATCCAATAGGAGACTGGATCCTCTAATATTGAAGGAGTCTTGACTCGATGATAGACATAGAAATAGAAAAACAGAGACGATCCAATAGTGTAGACTGTATACTAATAAGTAAGGATAGGAAAAATAATAGGGAGGTAATACACTCACCTATTTCAGAGCATAAACTCGCTCTAGTATGATAGGCATTCAGTGGCGTCTGTCCCCCACTGGTAGGATATAGGTGTAGATAATTCCTCGGTATAGAAAGGAGATAAGAGCAAAATATAATGCTCACTGAATATAGATAAAATAAAATAATAAAAGTACTCACATTTGAATGAGCAAGATATACTGCTCAATATAATCACATAGGTGGTACAATCCCCACCCAGGATTCTTGGTCGTGTGTAGACTCCAAGATAGTATATGACCAGGTAACAGGAAAAATATAAAAAATAAAATAAAAAGGTATATGGCAAAAGTATAATAAAAAAGCCAATATTCCTTTATTAATACAGTATAAAATATAAGAAATAGCCAAAACGCGTTTCGCCACACAGGGCTTTATCAACTGGCAATAGTAAAAATCAACCTGGTACATAGATACGTATATAAACTTAGTTAAAACATGCTTATTCAAATTTTGGCGCCAAAATGACGTCATCAATACAATTTGTAAAATACAGAAATCATTAAAAACATAAAAATGAGAAATGCATAATATAAGTGAAACAATATATAAGATAATCCTTTATTTTTAGTTGTAAAACGAGTATTATTAATAGAAATAGACGAAAAAATAAGAGGGGTTTATGGTCATGTGATCGTGATCTAATGCGATCACATGGTATGCCCTGATGTGGGATGGGAAACGTAGTAATTTTAAAAAAAAACCCAAAAAGGAAGAGGAGATGTCTAGTCACGTGATCGCGGACTTCCGCGGTCACGTGACATGCCGCAAATACTATGGGGAATGAAATGCTCAGACGGAGGTCGGCATCTCGGAGCACGCCTCCGTCTGACGTCAGCAGATTGAGCGGCATCACTACATGCCGCAAATGCTATGGGGAATGAAATGCTCAGACGGAGGTCGGCATCTAAGAGCACGCCTCCGTCTGACATCAGCAGATTGGGCGGCGTTTTACTCCGAGTAAAACACGCCGCCTTCAATCTGCAAATAGGGGGCATGAAGCCAAAATGTGGAACAGAGTAAGCGACATCAGTACTAAAAATAGAGACTATAACTGCTAATAAAAGACTAATAAAAGACTAGTGACTGGGCATGTAATGCTGCCCATTTGTTAACATATAACCCCTGTGGGCATCGGGTTAACGCTTTTATTTAAAGAATAAGAAGTGGACAGTGATCATGTCCTCACAATGGAGATATTAATTAAATACAAAAAGCAAATAAATAAAGGGGCATATGGTGTCCACTTGTGCCCCTATGATTGGGCTCTAAATACATAAGTGGTGAAAAAAAAGAGACTAGTAAATAAAGAGAAACACTATATAAAGAAAAACTATCTACTGAAAAAAAAATAAAAAAAGATATGAAAATATGTAATAAAAATAGGGTGAGAAATGAAAATTTGGATTGATTAAAGTTAAAAAAAAAAAATATTATTGAAAAATTTATTTATTTGTATTATAAAAAGTTAAAAAGGTCAAATTCAGCATTTAAACCTTCAGGGGAGAGAGTTTTAAGTTGAAAGACCCAATACATTTCCCTTTTTCCTAGAGTTTTTGTCATATCTCCACCTCTCCATGGGAGAGTAACCTGTTCTATCCCAGTAACTTTTAAAAGTGTCGGGTCTTTGTTATGTATTAAAAAATGCTTTGAGACTGAATTAATTTCATAGCCTCTTCTGATGTTATGGCAGTGTTCTGCCAATCTTACTTTAAGACATCTTTTGGTCATGCCCACATATTGGAGTCCACATGGGCATTCCAATACGTATACATAGGCATTCCAATAGGCTATTCCATAGTATTTGCGGCATGTAGTGATGCCGCTCAATCTGCTGACGTCAGACGGAGGCGTGCTCTGAGATGCCGACCTCCGTCTGAGCATTTCATTCCCCATAGTATTTGCGGCATGTCACGTGACCGCGGAAGTCCGCGATCACGTGACTAGACATCTCCTCTTCCTTTTTTTGGGGGGTTTTAAAATTACTACATTTCCCATCCCACATCAGGGCATACCATGTGATCGCATTAGATCGCGATCACATGACCATAAACCCCTCTTTTATTTTTTCGTCTATTTCTATTAATAATACTCGTTTTACAACTAAAAATAAAGGATTATCTTATATATTGTTTCACTTATATTATGCATTTCTCATTTTTATGTTTTTAATGATTTCTGTATTTTACAAATTGTATTGATGACGTCATTTTGGCGCCAAAATTTGAATAAGCATGTTTTAACTAAGTTTATATACGTATCTATGTACCAGGTTGATTTTACTATTGCCAGTTGATAAAGCCCTGTGTGGCGAAACGCGTTTTGGCTATTTCTTATATTTTATACTGTATTAATAAAGGAATATTGGCTTTTTTATTATACTTTTGCCATATACCTTTTTATTTTATTTTTATATTTTTCCTGTTACCTGGTCATATACTATCTTGGAGTCTACACACGACCAAGAATACTGGGTGGGGATTGTACCACCTATGTGATTATATTGAGCAGTATATCCTGCTCATTCATTCAAATGTGAGTACTTTTATTTTCATTTTATTTTATCTATATTCAGTGAGCACCATATTTTGCTCTTATCTCCTTTCTATACCGAGGAATTATCTACACTATATCCTACCAGTGGGGGACAGACGCCACTGAATGCCTATCATACTAGAGCGAGTTTATGCTCTGAAATAGGTGAGTGTATTACCTCCCTATTATTTTTCCTATCCTTACTTATTAGTATACAGTCTACACTATTGGATCGTCTCTGTTTTTCTATTTCTATGTCTATCATCGAGTCAAGACTCCTTCAATATTAGAGGATCCAGTCTCCTATTGGATATACCATCTTCATATATCTACTGGAACTCATAAGAGAAATACACAAAGTATTGAGACTACCATTCATTCAAGTCTTTATATATCCATTGGAACTCATAAGAAGTATACCAAGTATTTGGACTACTATTTATATATTTCTTTTTATCTATGTTTTTAAGTATATGTTAGCACATTATATTTATCCTTTTCCATTTGCAATTACTCTTCCTGTAGCGCGACCTATTATTTCTGTTTTGCCATTAGCTTAGCCAGGGTCTGCTACAACCACCTTGTAAGGGAAAAGCATTGTAAAGGATTCTCCAGAAGACAGTGCCTGAATTTCACAAATTAATCTAATCAAAAGGGATCAAAATTAGAAGACGTTTTCCCAGTAAGAATGGGGTCTGACACTTCTTCCAGATGCTCAAAAGCTGAAACGCGGAAAGCTAGTAAGACCAATGGTAAATACAAACATATAATTAAATGAGCTAAATTTAATAGGTGGTCTAATAGGCATCACTGCCTTTGCAAACATGTCAAGGACTGCATTAAAAGACCATCTTATTTGAGTTAATGTGAAAAGTGCCGATACTTGAACCCTTGAGGACCTAGGACCAAGTTCTTCATCCATGCCAGTTTGGAGTGGGTGCAAAAATAAAAAAAAGCCAGAGTTGTTCAATAGTCTTTGAAAGCTTCCCGTATACCATGACATGTAGTGGACCTAGATTTTTTTGATTTCAGTAAAGTATAAGTGGCTGCCTCAGATTGTCAGTGTTTGCCTTTCAATTTCCATGCTTTTAAATTTCAGAGCCTTGATCTGGGGGTGAAATATTGGTCCTTGGAAGATCAGGTCCTTCATCTGGGTTTACTCCCACGGGTCTTCCACCATCATACTCCTCTACAGTTAAAACCAGGATCTCCAAAGATAGTACAGTATGATAGCATGACTGATATTTCCCGATTTTCTTCAAAACCCAAGGAATCACGGGGATCGAAAGAAAAATGTATTCTAGGCTGAAGTTCCATGGTTGTGTTAGAGCATTCCTCATCCAAGCAGTTGGTTCAACTTTGCGTGAAATATTTTTAAAGGGACACTATAGTCAACCAGACCACTTCAGCTCAATGAAGTGGTCTGTGTGCCAAGTCCCCCAGGTTTTAACCCCTCAGATGTAAACATAGCAGTTTCAGAGAAACTGCTATGTTTACATTGCAGGGTTAATCCAGCCTCTAGCGGCTGTCTTCCTGACAGCTGCTAGAGGCGCCTCTGCAACGCTGGATGCAAAATGCTTAACTATGGATTGTTCGAATGCGGGCGCGGCTCTTGCCGCACATGCGCATTACGCTCCACTCAGGAGCCAACATTTGAGTGGGAGAAGTCACCAGCGCCGAGGGAGCCCGGCGCTGAATTAAAGTAGGTAGCTAAAGGGGTTTTAACCCCTTCAGCGGCAAGGGAGGAGGGCCCTAAGGGTTATATAGTGTCAGGAAAACTCGTTTTGTTTTCCTGACACTATAGTGATCCTTTAACTTTTGTTTTTTCCTTTGTAGCCAGCATAGCCATTTCCAGATAACCCCAATTGTGAGTTAATTTCATAAATATTTTGGGATCCGATCTCCATTTGCCTGGGTCCACTTTGTGTCAACCTAAATAATCTGCGCCTTTTGTTTCCCTGGAATGTATACTGGTTTTAATCTTTCTAAATTATTTGTGCCCGTATCATTAATGGTTTATTTTCTGTAACAAACTGCTTTTTGTTTATACTTGCCTATTTAAGCAAGAGGCTACTGGTTTGTTTTCTGTCTGAATCAGTATCCACTGTCTGAGGATCAGGTTCTTGAAACAGAGGAGAAGTCTGAAAACTGAAGTCCCAGTACATTTGAGGGTAAACTTTATTTGATAAAACACCTTATACAACTGTATTTACCTTAAGTGAGCACACCCATCCTTTCTTGAGTCTGTTGATATATGTATTCATTCTGGATCTTCCAGGGAAACTCCATTCTCTGGGTTCTTTCTTTTCAACCACCATGTCAAATGAATCTTCAGATCTCGTGAAATATAAACAAACATTCTGGCTCCAAAGTTTCTATAGTGTAAGTTAACCCCTTCCCGCCGGATGACGGACCTGGTCTGTCATGGCCCGGGCTCGTCATGTGGTAACGTTAACCCCAGATCGCGGGGGTTAACGCTCCTCCGGTCTGCCTCTGTATTACAGGTCAACCGGGAGCACACGATCGCGTTGCCCCTGAAGCAGTGAGCACTCTGACAGGCTGTCAGAGCGGACAGATGTGCTGCAGGGACTCACGATCCGCCTCCCAGCTCTTCCGTGATCACTGTGAAGTGCAGGAAGACAGATCACTGCTGATCTTCTCCCTGTGTAAAAAATAAATAAAATTAAAGTAAAATCCCACCCCCGCCAATTGATCACGGACTACAGTGATCAATTGGCAGGGACTACATTTTACTGTGATCTGATTTATTTTTAACCTCTGCGGGTTAACTTATTTTTTGTAACCCTCAGGGGTTAATTTTATTAATTAATTTAAATATATTAAAATGATATATTTAGCTAGCTGGAGTGGATGGAAGTTAGTGGGGCATTTGGAGTTAGGCTAGCTATGGGTTTTAAAAAGTAAAAATGTTTTAATAACATTAAAAGAAAAAAAAAAAAAGTAAGACCACCCCCCTTTACCCAGTCCTAATAAAAATTAACCCCTTCACTGCCAGTTGATCACTACCTACAGTGATCAAAATACAGATCACAGTATAATACTGTGATCCAATTTATTTATTTTAAACCCTTAGGGTTAACTATTATTTATGTTTTTAACCCTCAGGGGTTCAATTCATTTAATTAATTTAAATATTTTAAAAGGATATATTTTGCTAGCTGGGGTGGGTGGGAGTTATGGGAAATTGCAGAATTTACGGTTAGTGCTGCTTACTTCTAGTTAGGATAAGCAGCACTAATGGTTTAAAAAAAAAAAAAAAAATTATTAAAATTTTAAATCTGTAAAAAAAAGTTAAGAAAGTTTTAAAAGATGAATTAGCAAAAAAAAGTTTAAAGGAACACTATAGTCACCTAAATTACTTTAGCTAAATAAAGCAGTTTTAGTGTATAGATCATTCACCCTGCAATTTCACTGCTCAATTGACTGTAATTTAGGAGTTAAATCACTTTGTTTCTGTTTATGCAGCCCTAGCCACACCTCCCCTGGCTATGATTGACAGAGCCTGCATGTTTCTGTTTCACTTTCAAACAGATGTAATTTACCTTAAATAATTGTATCTCAATTTCTAAATTGAACTTTAAATCACATACAGGAGGCTCTTGCAGAGTCTAGCAAGCTATTAACATAGCAGGGGATAAGAAAATCTTAAACAGAACTTGCAATTAAGAAAACCTAAATAGAGCTCTCTTTACAGGAAGTGTTTATGGAAGGCTGTGCAAGTCACATGCAAGTAGGTGTGACTAGGGTTCATAAACAAAGGGATTTAACTCCTAAATGGCAGAGGATTATGCAGTGAGGCTATACACCAAAACAGCTTCATTAAGCTAAAGTTGTTCAGGTGACTATAGTGTCCCTTTAAAAAATAGTTTTAAAAAGTAAAAAAAACTACCCAGGGTATATTCTTTAATAAATAGTATGTGTTTGTGGGGAAGTTTGAATAACCAACCAGCTAAACTACTCCAAAGTGGAACATGGACACAGCGTAAAACTTCAAAGTTAGAAAAAAAAACTGAATGGCTGCGTCTCAAATGTGTCCCTTCAACATCCACACATACCTGGGAAAGGTACATCCGGGGGTATTGCTGTACTCAGTCGACACAGCTGAGCAACATATGAAGTATTATACAGTCGTAGCACACATTCGATTTGCAAAACATACTGTGCAAACTCACTTTGTGTGTCAAAAAGGCATTAAAAAAAAATAAAAAAAAAATTACTACCACTACACTTGAAAAATGATCCCGCGCTAAGGTTCAAAATATGCCTTTTGAAATACCTTGGGATGTCTTCTTTAACAAATCACTAGAGAGTCAGGAACACAAACATGTATTCCTGACCCTATAGTGTTAACACCACCATCTAGCCCCCCTAGGCCACCCATGCCTCCAAAAATATAGTAAAAATCTTAAAATATTCAAGCCTGAAGCTGTAGATCTGCATGCTGTTTGCCTATGAAAAACAAGCAGTTTGCTGACATAATCAGAAGTGGTAACCTGATCCAATCACAGTGCTGCCCCATAGGATTGGCTGAGACTGACAAGGGGCAGAGCCAGCATGATTCAAACAAGGTCCTGGCCAATCAGCATCTCCTCATAGAGCTGAATTGAATCAATGAAGCTCTATGAGGAAAGTTCAGTGTCTGCAAGCAGAGTGAGGAGACACTGAATGTTTGGATGCATTTTAGGTAGCCATGACCCATGAAGGATCTCTAACATCCATCTGAGGGGTGGCCAGTGAAGTTATCACTAGGCTGTAATGTAAACACTGCTTTTTCTCTGAAAAGACAGTGTTTACAGCAAAAAGCCCGAAGGTAATGATTCTACTCACCAGAACAAATTCAATAAGCTGTAGTTATTCTGGTGACTATAGTGTCCCTTTAAGAAACGGTATGCCTTTATGGTGTAGTTATAATATGTAGCCTGCTCAAGTGCTTCAAAGTGGGACACTGACGCATCAAAACCCTCCATGAAAATTCACACTTAAAGCGGCAGTGTCATGGCCGAACCCAGTATGTTTTTTTTTGTTTTTTTTAACCCCCTCCCAAATCCACTACATCTAATTGACCCCCTAGTCAACCCCAAATATCCCTAAGCCCCCCATATTACCTAGTTATTTTATTATTTTTTGCCCTTACCTAGGTTCTGGGCGCCGCCATCTTTGTGAGGGTAGATGAAGTCCCTGTGGGACACATCTGCCCACACTAGATGGTACTGTGAAATTCCCACACATTCCCAGTTAAATACCTGGGCATGCGAACGGGAATTTTATCCATTCATTCGTCAGAAAGACGAATGAATAGAAATGTCATACAAACAAACACCGAATATCAGTGTTAGTTTAGTATATACTACCGGCACGCAGCTCCCTAATTGTAAAATGTAAAAATAGAAGTGTCAGGGAGCAGAGCTCCCCGCCACTTCCTAAGTTCCCCATGTCCTCTCTCACTTTATGAGGGTCAATATGACCCCCATAATAGAATAGGGGAGATTAATATCTCTCGAATGCCCACAACTTGCTATGCCGTTAAAAAAGAAAAAAAAAAAAACGTTAGTACCCCCCTCCCGAGCAGTGCGAGTGGGGGCTATTAAACTGAAGGGGGGACCTATTGTCCTCCCCTTTGGCCCCCAACCCTGAGTGGCGGGTGGGGGCCCTAAATGAGAATAGGGGGAGGTGGACCTATTGTCCTCCCTCCCCTTGTTCCCACAATGCTTCCTATCACTTTTCCCGAACGTCCTGCCACTTAGAGCGCGGGCGAAACTACCGAATTCCATCCTAACCGAATGAGAACAGTTTGTTCATTCATGTTAGGACGCAATTCGGAACTTTGTTCATATCGGAAACTGTTCTCATTCGGTTAGGACGCAATTCGGTAGTTTTGCTGGCACTAAGTGACAGGACGTTCGGGAAAAGTGATAGGAAGCATCGTGGGAACAGGGAGGAAAGTTAAGAATTGTGGGAAAATTTATATTACCACCGGAAATGTAGCACACTTTGCTCCTCCGCTGGTCAGGTATAGGAAACCACCATAAGACAAATAGTTCCTACTTTGTCTAATATTTTTAAAGAAAACTAGAGCAGACAGGAAGAAATGAAGAAAAGATACTGACAGAGGGAGAGAAGAGGAATCGAAGAAAGGCAAGTTCGGCATGACAGTGCCGCTTTAAAAACCTGAACTTGTCACGTCTTTTACAGCACTGTGAGTTCACAAAATAGTGTCTAGGTCATACATTGGGCATACTGTACTCAGAAGATGTAACTGGGCATAATTTGGGGATTTTTATGACAGTGGTACATATTAAGTGTAAGAAATACTCAGCAAAAATGCAACATATATGTAAAAATTCAATTTTTTTTACCCCCCTCACCGCAAACATTGACATGAATTGGTGAAAATATGGTGACAAGTTAAGGCACAATCTACACCATATAAGATACCCTGGGGAGTCTGCTTATTAAATGAAAGCCCTTTGTGGGGTTATTTGAACAGTCACACTGCTATAATACCCTAAAATGAGACATAGGCCCGTCAAACCCATCTACGAAAATTTTAACTTTAGAAACAGAAATAGCCGTGTCTCTTATATGGCATTGTAGCTTTACAGAAAAGTGCCAAAGGCATACAATGTGGGAATCGTTATACTCAGCAGATGTAGCTGAACACAATATGGGGTTCTGTGCAGGAATACGACACCAGCTTTACGAAATACACATTACAAAAACCTGTTATATGTGTATATGCCAAAATAAAGAATTAACACAACTTTACTCCAATATTCAGCAGAGATATACAAAATGTCAAACTAACCTTATGTAAATAGCCTGTGATGTCTACTTTATATAAATATATACTTGTGTGGCAAAACCTACAAGGCAAACATACTGTGGCAAAACTAGCCACTTATGACTGTATTTGCATTAATGTGCTGCTATAGCTTTAAGGTTGTTAGAACCAAGTGTATTCAGATATATGTATTTCATGCGAACAAGAGTATTCGTATGCTGGCGGCATGAAAGCCACCAGCATACATACAGTAGTTGCACGAACAGTGAATTTCAACACTGTTCGTGAAACGAATAAACTACGGAATGGGCGACCACACACAGGAGGTCGTGTGGCGCCCATTAACCGATTGCAACATTGTTGCAATCGGTAGTTAAGTGTTTTCCTAGGTGGCCGTCGTTTTGGCTACCGACCACGCGGCGGTCGGCCATCTTGAATCCTTTGTTAGCCCAGCGGTATTTGATCGTCGAGCACCTGGAACTAAAACCGGCTACTCGACGGCACGAATACCGCTGGACTGCCAGGCCGTTCGGGAGCCCCGGTCATTCGGTGTTTTAAAGGCAACTAGGAAATAATGTGTATTTCGTGCGGCGTTCGGTTAGTTATGCTGGGATCTGAGCTGTATTCTCACGAACTGTGCGCTCAGACCCCAGCTATCTACCGAACGTCCATTCGTTTAAATAGAGTTAATAATGTGAAAGTTATATATTTTAGTGTGAAATATTGGATCTGCTGCACCGAGGGATAATCCACTTAACTGTATATTCTAGTGGGAGTATTTTTTTAAATTATTTTATAATTAATGAGAATGTATCTATGTATATAAGACATCAAATTAAAAGGATCACTCTAGGCACCCAGACCACTTCAGCTTAATGAAGTGGTCTGGGTGCCAGGTCTAGCTAGGGTTAACCCATTTTTTCATAAAAATAGCAGTTTCAGAGAAACTGCTATGTTTATGAATGGGTTAAGCCTTCCCCTAATTCCTCTAGCGGCGGTCTCATTGACAGCCGCTAGAGGCGCTTGCGTGCTTCTCACTGTGATTTTCACAGTGAGAGCACGCCAGCATCCATAGGAAAGCATTATGAATGCTTTCCTATGTGACCGGCTGAATGCGCGCGCAGCTCTTGCCGCGCGTGCGCATTCAGCCGACGGGGAGGAGAAGAGGAGGATCGGAGGAGAGCTCTCTGCCCAGCGCTGGGAAAAGGTACGTTTTAACCCCTTTCCCCAGCCGGGCGGGAGGGGGTCCCTGAGGGTGGGGGTACCCTCAGGGCACTATAGTGGTTCTTTAAGGTCCCATTTGACCTCTAAAAAACTATGTATAAATATATAACATGTGATGGTGCAATAAATGACAGATGGAAATTGCGTTTGAAAACAAACCGCAAAAAAGGATACAAAAAAAACAAACAAACTCGTTTTCCTGGCACTATAGGGTCTTTAGGTCCCCCCCACCCTCAGGGTCCTACTCCCACCAGCCTGAAGGGGTTAATCACTTACCTTTCTTCAGCGCCTCGGCACTGTGGAAATCTCCCTCTTCCGATGTTGGCGCTAGCCGCGCACGCATTCGATCAGTCCATAGGAAAGCATTGACGTCAGCGTCTTCTCACTGTGATTTTCATAGTGAGAAGTGCGGAAGTGCCTCTAGCGGCTGTCAGTGAGACAGCCACCAGATGCTGGATTAACCCTAATGTAAACATGGCAGTTTCTCTGAAACTGCTATGTATACAGCTGCAGGGTTAAAGGGACACTATAGTCATCAGAACAACTACAGTTTATTTAATTTGTTCTGGTGAGTAGAATCATTATCTTCAAGCCTTTTGCTGTAAACACTGTCTTTTCAGAGAAAATGCAGTATTTACATTACAGCCTAATGATGACTTCACTAGACACCCCTCAGATGGCTGTTAGAGATCCTTTCTGTGTCATGGCTGCCTAAAATGCATCCAAACATTCTGTGTCTCCTCCCTCTGCATGCAGACACTGAACTTCTCATAGAGATTCAGTGATTTCATTTATTGCTATGAGGAGATGCTGATTGGCCAGGGTTGTGTTTGAATTGTGCTGGCTCTGCCACTGATCTGCCTCTGTCAGTCTCAGACAATCCTATGGAGAAGCACTGTGATTGGATCAGGCCACCACTTCCGATGATGTCAGAGGAAGTTCACAAGCAGAGGCAGCAGCTTCAGACTTGAATACAAGTAGGATTTTACTATCTTTAGGGAGGCAAAGGGGGCCAGATAGTGGTTTTAACACTATAGGGTCAGGAATACAAGTTTGTACCCACACACAGACACACTGACAAACACACACACACACACACTTTCATGGAGCCGATGGAGGGTCTCTCCCTGGGGTCCTTCCAGCTCCTCACTGCTCCCTCACGCGGTTTAGTGATGCCAGGAGCTGGAATATGACGTCATATTTCGGCGCCCGGCTTCACTTCAGTCTGCGTGCGCGAGGGAGTAGTGAGAAGCTAGAGCACTGAGATCTTTCGCAGTCCTCCTCCCGGCCAGGTAAGTGTCAGCAGAATAAGCACCTGCAATGTGGGGAAAGCAGGTGTCTACTCTGCTATAACACTGAGCATGCACTTGCGGCTCGCTGGGCCATAAAGATGGTCCTTGTGGGCTGCAAGTTTGACATGCTTGGGTTAAAGGAAGACTTGTCCTCGCTTCCACAGATGCCATTGTGCCCATCTCACCAGTCCAGTTATCGATGAAAGGGAACCTAGGAGACCCGCACACCAGGATGCTGTAGAAATCCAACTCTTTCTTGTGTCTATGTCTGTTCCTAGGAATATTACTTTTCTTGCTGGAATAGATTGGCTCTTTTGGAAGTTTAAATAACCAATTCTAACTAATTCTTGATAAGTTGTCAGAGTTCTCTTGGTCTGACTCACTGCTTGTTTCTTTGAATTTGCCACAATAAGGAGGTTGTCTAAGTAACGAAAAAAATTGATTCCTTCCAATCTGAAAGGTACACTACAGTCACCAAAACACCTTTAGCTTAATTAAGCAGTTTTGGTTTATAGATTAACCCCTTAAGGACCAAACTTCTGGAATAAAAAGGGAATCACGACATGTCACACGTCATGTGTCCTTAAGGGGTTAAAAAGGGCACTATAGTCACCCAGATCACTTCAGCTCAATGAAGTGGTCTGAGTGCCAGGTCCCTCAGGTTTTAACCCTTCACATGTAAACACAGCAGTTACAGATTAACTGCTATGTTTACATTTGGGGTTAATCCAGCCTCTAGTGGCTGTTTTACAGACAGCCACTAGAGGTGCATCTGCGACGCTGGAGGTGAATTTCGCCTCCATCGCGCAGAGCGTCCATAGGAAAGCATTAAGAAATGCTTTTCTATGGACACTTTGAATGCGTGCGCGGCATTTGGCGCGCATTCAGCTGCAGTGACATCAGACGGGGAGGCGAGGTCACCAGCGCCGAGGGAGCCCGGCGCTGGAATAACCCCTTCAGCACCACAGGAGGGGGACCCTGAGGGTGGGTGCACCCTCAGGGCACTATAGCGTCAGGAAAACTGCTTTGTTTTCTTGACACTATAGTGACCCTTTAAGCTGCTGCAATCTCACTGCTCAATCATATGCCATTTAAGAGTTATTAAATGCAGTGTGTGTGTGTGTGGGTATGGGGGGTAATAGGTTTTGCATCTACTTTATTATTAAGGGGACCCGTTGCCAATGGGTAGGAGAACATTATGTTAAAGGACCACTCCATATTTGGGGAAAAAAACAAAAACAAAAAAAAATTTAATAGATATACCCCAATGAATACATGCTTATTTTTATGTATGTATTCACTGGGGGAAATAGTCCAAAACAGCTTCAAAAGTTGCATTTCTTAGGACTATAGCCTTTGTAAGACCTCCTCCTTTTCACCAGAACTGACTTTCAGTCACTTCACGGAGAATTGTCTATTCTATTTTTACTTGTGATTTTTTATTTGTATTTAAATTCGAATTTGCGTTAATATTCTCAAGCACAACAACATTTTATATTCAATGTGCACGAGTCTCATTCCTCCCTCAGTTTCTCCCTGGTGACCGCTCTAAGTCCGGCCCTGGCACAAGTGTAAACACTCGCTAACGTACTGGCTGGCACACACGTGCCAGGGGACACGCAAACAAATACAAAAAAAATAAACATTGAATCAATGCTTTCCTATGGCGTTTTTTTTAAAGTGTGAGGGCGTTCATCGTCATTTCATGGAGTTAAACGCTGTGAAATCCCAGTAAGCACCTCTACTGGCTGTCTGGGAAAGCTTTCACATTTTTTAGACGTGCATCATTTTGGGACACAGCAGAAGTCAAGATTTCTATTCTATTTCTCAAACACGTCATTCGGTTGCGGCAGTGTCAGCAGAGATGACAAGAAATCTGGTTTTGACACGATTGCGTAAGCACAGTACATCAATGATACTCGACTGTCTCTAATAGTCTAGCCCCTATGCACAATACAGTAATATACAATATAGCTTGCCGATATCCAGCCCAAAATTTCCACATTCCCTTTGAGTGTCTGTTTTCCACTCAGCCTTTCTGTGTCTCTTTGGAACCTTCCCTTCCTGTGCCTTCCTCCACGTAGCGTGGCCAAGGAGGCAGTCTGCAGCAGAGAAGCCTCAGTTTCCTATATACTGGTCTGACAGGAAGCAGCTCTGTACTCTCGGTGAGCACTTCTTGTCAGACTGGGTTGGGGGTACAGAAGCTCCTCTACCGCAATCATTGGCAGGAGGGAAGCGCTGTGCAGTACTCCTGTCCTACCGGTCACTGCATGTAGCATGGCTGTAAATGTGGACTGCACCTCACTGTAGCCGACAACGTTGGGAAAGCTGTGTTTTAATTTAATGTAAGCAATGCAGTTTCTATGAAACTGCAATATTTCACATTACAAGGTTAAGAGACAAAAACAGGGTACCCAGAACACTTTAATGAGATTAAGTGGTCTGGATGCCTATAGTGTCCCTTTAACAACTGGGAGTGTACTTTTCATGGCCATCACCTGACCTACACAGTCCCACCCTGTCAGCTATTTACTACAGGGCAATTGTCAGGAATTCAAAGTGAATCTTTAACCCCTTAAGGACACATGTCATGAATCCCTTTTATTACATTAGTTTGGTCCTTAAGGGGTTAAATGCAAGTTTAAAAAAAAAAAAAAAAAGCTGAACTGGATGTATTCTCCATGTCAGCTACGGTTCCAGTTCAGCTCTTTTGGTCTAAAATGTGAAATTTATCTTGGATTCCTGACAATTCTTCTCACTTTACTGAACAGCCTGGTGTAGCTCACCTACAGGGTTACTCTCCAAGTGACCAAAGTCAATGTAACCTGCGAGCCCGAAATAGCCGAACTGGATAAGGTCTCCACATCTGCTCTCAGTTCGGCTACTCTGGCCTAGACGGTTACATTCACCCTGAATGGTCATTTTTAGTAAATAACCCGGGGGAATCGTTAAAGGGCTGCAGGATCGCCCAAGGCTCGCCATGCTCGCACTATAGTGAATAGATCGAGGTGAGTCCATCACTCACCGCCCAGTACTCCGAGCACAGTGGGATGGCATCCCGCACCCCGGACACCTCCAGGCCGCGGCGTCTCAGCTCCGGGATCATATCCAGGGCGAAGAAGAAGTACGCGTTCCGGGCGGCTTTCTTATTCGGCATCCCCGCGGTCTGCGCTCCGCTCTCTTCCTTCCCTCAGCAATCCGCTCCACAAAATGGCTGCCGCCCAACGTGCTCCGCGCGGGAGATATCAGCGGGCGCGCCCTGGCCGCTGAGCGCGTGAACGGCGAGCTTGACGCTGATTGGCCGCGGCCCATTCTGCCCGCCAACCGCTCCATAGCACTCGACGCTGATTGGCCGATGCTCATTCTTCTTCCCCCCTCAGTTGGGCAAGGGGTCACTTCTGATTGGGTAGACAAAATGGCGGCTGTGCTGTAGAGCCAGTCTGTCAGAAGTGAAACAAGCTATCCTGGTGACCTGCTTGTTATAAACCCATACTCTGGAATCTCCTTTGTAGCTGATAATATCAATTCAGACTCTGGAAGTGAAATAATGTAATGCTTGGCAGAGGTTTTACTCCCCTCATATGATTAATGGGTTTTATTTATTTTTCTAGATAAGCACATTTTGGTTAAATTTTGCTTTTAGAAATGCACTTTCTTAAATTAGGTAATTAAGAAACAAATCTCTTCATATATTCGAAAATATTAGCCCAAATTAAACCAGTTAGAAACATTTTCTGTCAGTTTTGTTTCCAGCTTGGGTATGTTTTTGTTGTTGTTTTTTTTCCGATGTTCAGTTGTACATTTTTGCATAGTATATTATTCATATTTATTTTATTTTATTACCCCTGACAGCATGTAGAACAAATTGCTGGGAGATGCTGCAACAAAATATTTTTATTTTAGTTTAAACCGTAGACATCATAACAACTTCAGTTGAAACAAATTGACTGAATAAAGTCCAAGCGTCAGATGATCACTATCAGCCATTGATTGGCATGCTTTTATTTAAAATAGCACTATTACTTTGCACATAGTAACGGTGATCTTAAAATTGATGTGATTAATTTCACACCTATGGCTATTTCCTCTGAACGCAGCATATGCCTAATGTATAATTATACCATAAAATATGTCACACACAGGGAATTAAATAGGTGCAGGCAGCACTTTTTAAACATCTCCCATAATATTTTTTAATCCTTTTTTTTTTTTTTTGGTATAAATAAATGTTTAGTCTACGTGACATTCTAACTGTGAATGTCATAATACTGTTTGCTTTTACTGCAATAAAATATACATATTTGTATTCAGCGATGTCTCATGTGTAAAACAGTACCCCCTATGTACAGATATTATGGTGTTTTGTGTTTTGGGAAGTTACAGGGTCAAATGTAGCATGTTACATATTTCAGTTTTTTTCACAATGAAATTCGCCAGATTGGTTACGTTGCCTTTGAGACCGTATGGTAGCCCAGGAATGAGAATTACCCCCATGATTGCATAGCATTTGCAAAAGTAGACAACCCAAGGTATTGCAAATGGGGTATGTCCAGTCTTTGTTAGTAGCCACTTAGTCACAAACACTGGCCACAGTTAGTGTTAATATTTGTGTGTGAAAAATGCAAACTAATTTGAATGCCAATTTTGGCCAGTGTTTGTGACCCCCACCCCCTCCCATGTACAGGTTTTTGTGGTGTCTTGGAAAGTTACAGGGTTAAATATAGTGCTAGCAAATTAAATTCCATGGACTTTTGGCCTGGGTTGTCAGGCAAGTTCCACAAATTGTAATTAATAAAATGACCTTATTATGTAAACTTATTACATAAATATATACATAGAGTTATTATATATATATATATATATATATGTGTGTGTGTATATATATATATGATTTTTAAAAATTATTTGTATTTATATATAGATATACCGTATTTTCCGCCGTATAAGGAGATTTTTTAACCCTGGAAAATCTTCTCAAAAGTCGGGGGTCGTCTTATACGCCGGGTATAGGGTCGTCTATATGGCTGCCTAGGGCGCCATATAGGAGGGGGCGCCTTGCGCCCCCATCGCCGGCCCTTCTAATGCTGCAGCCGCCTGAGCTCAGACGGCTGCCGCACTGCCTCTCTTACCTCCCCTTCCCTGTGCAGAGTGGTGGGCCGAGCTCCTCTTCGTCCTGTCAGTCCGGCCGGGTACCGCACGGTACAGGGGATTCAGTTCCTGTTCCCGGCCGGACTGAAAGGAAGTGAGCACTCAGTACCCGGCAGGACTGACAGGACGAAGAGGAGCTCGGCCACCCACTCTGCACAGGGAAGGGGAGGTGAGAAGAACGGGGGGTTGAAACAGCTACCTTAAACCATCTTTTATGACAGGTCCTGATATCTAGACCTTTTTTTTTTTTATCATTTATTTTAAAACACTTTTGTTAGGTTATGTTACATTGTGTGCAATAAAGATAAAATCATTTTTGGTATTCATTATATTAGGTACTGATTGCCACCTGTGGTTCCATAACAATAACCACCCTTTGTGTCCCTCCCTAAGGGCCTTTGCCTTTTTTTCCACAAAGCATGATATCCCCGTAACACAGGAAATAAAACAAATAAGAGTATATGAAGTCTGATTGCTAGAGCAATTGCGCCACCCCGTGGCACAGATTGGTAATTGTGGTTATTGTGAATTGAATACATTTGCTCCCAATATATATATAATGATGGTGCAAATATTTGGCAAGTTCTAAATGTAAAAAAAACAAAAAGTGTACAAAAAAAAAAGTAAAAAGAATGGAGGGGGGGGAGTATATTTCAGCCTGCTTATAGTCTTTGAGAAAGGGGTAAAGACAAAGACACAGAAGAGGTATAACAGAATGGAGGAGGAGGGTCTGAGGGATAAGACAACTTGCAGGAACAAGCAGAGGAAAAAATTATGGTTGCTCGCAGAGCAAAGGGAATAAGAAGGTGTGTATTTGTTAGTAAAGAAAAAATATAGTGAAGAGTGGAATTTTTGAGGGCTTTCTAGGTAGGTGTTAGTAGTCTGAATTGGGTCATGAAGGGTAGAAGAAGCCAATGTAATGATTGGCAAATAATAATAATTATAATTATTATCATTAATATTTAATGTCTTGCTTTGTAGCTCTGTCTGCTCACTGTACATCATGGCTAATTTTTATTTGGTGTGCATTGGAAGAGGGGGTAGTCTTATACGGCGAGTATATCCCAAACTCTATATTTTAACTGGAAAAGTTGGGGGTCGTCTTATACGCCGGAAAATACGGTATATATAAATAAAAATATATTATTTCGTTCTACATGTATTTTGATATCAATATATATTTATTTTTATTTTTTATGTATTTACATATTTATTTTATATTATTTATATAATGATAAGTTTATTTATATATATATATATATATATATATATATACTTATTAAATATCATTCTATGTGTTTTGATAATATATATATATGTATGATTATATATATTAATATTAAAATACACTTAGGCTATGTATGTGTGTATATGTATATGTGTGTATATGTATATGTGTGTATATTTATATATATACTTAGAATATATATATATAATAAATATATATAAATGATCTTATTTAATTTTACACTGTTTTAAACATTTTTTTTTTACAGGCAGCAGGGGGAGTACCTGTCATTCCAGACACTCCCCCTGCTGGCATTGCTATGGACCTCGCGATCACATGGCCCAGGGGGGCCGGAAAGGAAGGAGGGGGACTCCCTGGGCTGCCAAGTTAGTCCCCACACCGCGATCGCCAGCAACCAGGTAAGTAGAAAGGAGTGCGGGGATGTGCTATGCTGCCCCTAGCGTTTAGAGCCGGGTCCTCAAGGACGGCATAGCACGCCCGCCGTCCTTAAGGGGTTAAAGGAAATCTTTAGTGTCTGCTCCGCTTCCCTTCTGGAAACTACAAGTCAAGTATTTTACTTACTTTCGCTGCACTGGTCTTTTCGTGGCTGGCCCCACCTCCATGGCTTATATCATCAATCTTAATGATCTCCACCAATCCAATGCTTTTCCATAGGGAGGCCATTGTGCATGCGTGTCAAAAGGCCACACTGCATCAATCAGCATATCCTCATATAGATACAAGGAATCAATACATCTCTATGGGGGGCGTTAGTATCTTGCTGCATAGCAGCACTGATATTGGAAGCACCTCTAGTGGCCGTCTAAGGTGTAACGATCATGAACTTTATATGTTCAGGATACTCCAATATAGTGTACTTATACACTATATTGGAGTAGGAGTATCTTGTACATATAACGTTCATGTATGAGATAAGTAATTTTCTGTTGTTTTAGATGTGATTACACTATAATTATTATTGTTAAATAAGTATGGTAATTAGCGCTCCACTGTTATTGTATCATACTAAATGATCATTTAAAAAAAAAAAAAAAAATGTGCAATCTTTATTAATTTATAATGAGAGTACCATAGATTAGAATAGGGTATGTGGCATCATCAAAATTCTTCACGACAAACAAAAAATGGTTTCTTTATTTCGCCTTTTTGGGGGCTGAAAAAAGGTTTTAGAAAAAAGAAGACTTCTAATAGTAAGTATGATTTTTTTTCCAGGTATTTAGTTTTAATGTATGCACCTCACTATTTTTAGGGTGAGAGGGGTAGGTAGGGATTCATTTAATTTTATTTGGGTGGGGGGGTGACTAGGGGCTTGGGGACCCATAGTCAGGGGGCGGGGGGTAATTTTACACTTCGCCAATGGGTGGGGGCAGGGGGGAGGACAATAGGTAATAGGTAAATCATAACACTGTGATTGGTTGCTTTTCAAATTGAAAGCAACCAATCAGAGGGTTATGAGTAAAATTACACAGCATGGGAAAATTCCAAAGAACTTTCCCACGCTGTGTAAAATGACACAGAGCACTTTGATTGGTTGGATTTCAAGCCCCCCCATTTTCATTTAAAGCCCCCACTCGTCGCCCATGGGTGGGAGCTGGGGGGAGGACAATAGGTCTACCTCGCCCCCATTTTCATTTAGGGCCCCACTTGCCGCTCATGGGTGGGGGCCAGGGGGGAGGACAATAGGTCAACCCCCCCATTTTTAATTACGGCCCCCACTGCCTGCTCATGGGTGGGGGCCAAGGGGGGGGAACAATAGGGCCCCCCTCACTTTCATTTAGGGCCCCCACCTGCCGCTCATGGGTGGGAGTTGGGAGGGGACGCTAGGGGGCTTTTATTTTAACAGTGAGCAGCCACTGTTTAGTAGACATGCCCCTATTCACGGCATAGCGAGTAGGGACATTCGGGAGCTCCCTTTAGCTATTATGGGGACATGGGGGGGCTGAGGAAGTGGCGGGTAGCTCTCCTCCCTGCCACTTCTCTTTTTACATATTACAATGAGAAGCTGGGCGCTGGTAGCTCCCTCCTTGTAATAAACCGAACGAACGAAGAGGTGCATGCCAATCTGATATCTCTTTATGAAAAGCATTGAATCCAGCATTAGCAACTTTGTGCTTAAACTTTTTTGTACGTGCTTGTAGCGAATGTAAAGACCTTTGAAAATCAAAGGATCTGAACAATCTGTCCCTATTCTATATTGCTTTAAGTCTACAGTCCGCCCCTTTCATTCACATTCTGTTTTGAGACATCTCTTAATATCCTAACATAGCTTCCTGCAGTGTGATAGAGAGTACCTATTGCATTAGCCTTGTTAAACTTTCCTAATAATGTCTTTTTTACCTTGGTGCCTAATAAAGTCCCTTACTGTTTTTTTCCAGCTGGGCTATTTTTCTTTAGCTAATGCACATGCTTGCATAACTACTTTAAAGCTACTAGTTATTTCAGGGCTTTGTTCCTGCTCTGGTTTATAAAATCTCTCCCTGGCCTTTTCCATGCTTGCTACCTAGGTACTGCTGTTGAGATTCCCATTGTGGGGTTTTTTTCCCTCCCAATTATTAACATGCTTATAAGAAACTAAATTTTTGTGGTGTCACCCAAAATACCAAACGATCTTTTCCTATTCCTAAATCAATGATTTTAAAATGTAGCAACTTGGTTATGTTTTCTGCAATTTTATATTTTATGGTACAGGTAATTCTAACTTGAATTCTGTCCTTCTAACTTGAGCTAATTTATCCTAGTTAAACGGTAGGATGTTTTCTATATCCCATCACCTGATAACCCCTTTACATCTTCTCTGGATGAATACTTAAAGCGGCACTGTCATGGCCAAATCCCGTTGTTGTTTTTTTTACCCACCTCCCGAATACACTACATCTAATTGACCCCCTAGTCACCCCCAAATGCCCCTAAGCCCCCCATATTACCTAGTTTTTAAACTTTGTTTTCTACCCAGACCTAGGTTCTGGGCTCCGCCATATTTGTGTGGGTAGATGAAAGCCCTGTGGGAAACGTCATCTGCCCTGACTAGATAGCGCTGTGAAATTCCCGTGCATGCCCAGTTAAACACTTGGACATGCGAACGGGAATTTCATCTATTCATTCGTCAGAAAGACGAATAAATAGAAATGTCAGACGAACAAACAAACACTGAATATCGGTGTTCGTTTGTTCAGTTTATTACAGGGAGGGAGCTACCGGCGCAGTGCTCCCCTCCACTTCCTAAGCCCCCTTATGTCCTCCCTCACTCTATGGGGGTCAATATGATCCCCATAATAGCATAAGGGAGATTGATCTACTGTCCTCCCCCCCAGCCCCCACCTCTGAGCAGTTATAAATGAAAATGTTCTCCCTCAAGGTGACTAGGGGTCCTTAAGCCCCTAGTCACCCCCCTCCACCCAAAACAAAAATTAATAAACCCCTACCTACCCCCCTCACTCTAAAAATAGTGAGGGGGGAATAAAAGAACTAAGTACCTGTAAAAAAAAAAAAATGAAATAAAACTTACTATTTAATGTCTTTTTTTTTCTAAAATCTTAATTTTTCAGCCCCCCAAAAAGCTAAATAAAAACCAGAATACCAGTCGAACTTGTAAAAAAATGTAAAAAAACAGAGCGAAAAAAAAAAAATCAGACGAAAAAGAAAAAAACCTGATGCTAAAAAATTAATCTATCTTCACCCGGTGAGGGCACGGCACAGACTGATCTCCGCAGAGCGGGGAAATGCTTATACACCCTTCCCACGCCCTGCAATTTGACTCAGAGCACTCTGATTGGTTGGCTTGGAATCCAACCAATCAGAGTGCTGGTCATTTTACACAGCGTGGGAAAGTTCTTTGGAATTTTCCCACGCTGTGTAAAATGACACAGCGCACTCTGGTTGGTTGGATTTACAGCCAACCAACCAGAGTGCTTTGACAGGTAAATGTGGAGACTTACCTGTCAGTCTCTTCATTTACCTGTCAGAGCACTCTGATTGGTTGGCTTAAACCAATCTTTAGTTTAATAGATCATGCCCCTGCGGACTCACTGCTCAATTATCTGCCACTTAGGAGTACAATCATTTTTGTTTCCGTTAATGAAGTCCTAACCACACCTCCCCTGGCTGTAACTCACAAACCTGCATGAGAATTTGTTTTCATTTTCAGTCAACACAATGTGTTCACCGTAGAAGTGTTTATCTCCTGCTCTGTTAGTTCAACTTTAATCACACACAGGAGGCTGTTGCAGGGTCTAGCAAGCTTTTAATGGAGCAGTAAATAAGTAATTCTAAATTAGACAGACTGTGCAATAAAGGAAGTTTAAACATTAGATACCATTTTACAGGAAGGTTTGCGGGAGACTGTGTAGGTCAAATGCAGGGTGATGTGATTATGGCTGCATAACCAAAGTGATTTAGCTCCTAAATGGCAGATAATGGAGTAGTTAAACTGCAGGGGCATAATCTATACACCAAAACCACTCCATTAAGCTAGAGTTGTTTTGGTGCTTATAGTGTCCATTTAAGCACTCCTGAAGGAATGCCCAATCATCCATTTAAATTATATTTATCGACCTGTTAAAAGAGCTAAAATGGCTGTCGCTGGAATCCATACACACCCTTAATCTTTCAAGCCTTGTGTTTAAGAGTTTTTCTGGGAGGCTCCCATCCTACCTGAGTAGAATGCTCTTCCCAGCTGTTCCCACCTCCTATAACCTCTGCTCCAGTACCTGCACTTTATTTAGTCTACCTCAATCCAAAAAGAAAGCGTCTCGTTCCTCTTTATCCTATAGCGCACCGCAATCATGGAACAACCTCCCGCATACTTTCAAATCTTCCCCATGCCTAAAAGCCTTTAAGAGGTCCCATATCTCAAAACAGAATGCTCCTGTTGTGGTTAATTATATACCATATTTACTCGAATCTAACGCGCCATCGAATCTAATGCGACCTCAATTTTTTAAACCTGGAAGCTGAAAATTTTAATGGGCATTTATACTACTATACAACATTGTGCTACTATGATAACATTGTGCTACTATAATAAAGTTTATTGCCATATACCATAGTAACATTGATGGTATTTCAATTTTAGTGATACATGTTAAGTCTATTCTTTTTTTTAAGCCCTCTTTTAGGAAAGGCCCTGGGGAGATAGCGCAGCCAAGCGGACAAGGGCACATGTAGGAGTGTGGGGAAAATATTTTATAAATACATAAATATTTCTCTGTAGATTCCTTAGTGAGTCCTGCAAAGTTGTTCAGAACATGTAAGTGCAACAGAAGGTGTTTTTTTTGTTTGTTTTTTAACCTACCTGCACAGTACAATGCTCCCAAGTTAACACTTCAGTAGTGTTCACTAGGGTTAGTAACTGTTCTAAAAGGCTAGTTGCTTGGTATCTATTTGTTTACAGGACTCAGAAGTGGATGGGGAGCAGTGATCTTTCTGGGAATTCATTTAAACCATTACACCATGACTACCACTGGTAGCTATAATACACCATAAGCTGTAGCGGATATATTGCTTGTAGGGTCTTGCACTAGTATAAACATGATTGTTCTGAAGTAATAGAGTAAAATTAGAGTAAAATTACTATTAGTTTTTTTGCTTTTGTCTGCTAAAGTAAGCAGTATTGCTGTTTAGGTCAATGATATAGCCAAACCCTCTCCACATTACAGTATGTCTTGCAGTGTATGAGACACAGTGTGACAGTCATATGTTACTATATAAAAAGCTCACAGAATAAGCATTGCCAAAGTGCAGTCCAATATGTGTTACTGTGGCTGATTACAAAAAAACAAAAACATCCTAGATGCTCCTCTAATTAGGGCAGCCCAGGTGGCATTTGACATTGCAGTGTGTCACTTGTCAAGTTTCACTTGAGTACTTATTCGGCAGTTGGGCTCCTTGATGAAACAATGTTTCTGACAGTGGCAGAGTGGGTTCTAGCCGGACTGGAGATCATCATCAACCTGGAAAAGGAATTAGACATTTCCTAGGTATGCAGCTAAAGTGATGAGTGAACATTTCTCATGTATTGTACTAATGTGACAGACTCATATGTTTTTTGCTCACTCGCACCCACTACTCAAGCAGAGGTTTCTGCTCTGCTTCGGTCCTCTAGCCCTGCCACTTGTTCCCTCGATCCTATATCCTCACATCTCACTCGCACTCTATCTCCTTCTCCTGCTCTGACCCTCACTAAAATATTCAATCCCTCTCCTCTGGCATATTTCCTTCACACTTCAAGTACACAACCATCACCCCGATTCTAAAAAAGCCAAATCTTGACCCTAACTTGCCTTCTAACTACTGCCCTATCTTGCTACTACCATTTGCTTCCAAGATCCTCAATAGAGTTGTGTATGCTAGATTGACCGACTTCCTTGAATCCATCTCCCTGTTTGACCTACTTCATTTCAAATTCCGCGCTCGTCAGTCTGTCGAAATGGCCCTGACCAAAGTATCCAACAATTTAATTGCTGCTAAATCCAGTGGTCGCAACTCTCTCCTTTTTCTCCTTTCCCATTTCTGCTGCTTTTGACACTGTTGGTCATCAAAAATGTATTCTCATACTCAGTAATTTTGGTCTGTGAGACTCTGTGCTTTCCTGGTTCTCCTCCTACCTCTCCCAACACTCTTTGAGAATTTTTTGGGGCTCTTCCTCGCTTCCACTACCCCTCTCTGTCGGTGTCCCCCAAGATTCTGTCATTCATTTCCTTTCTGTTCTTGATCTATACTGCTTCCCTTGGTAAACTCATCAACTCTTTTGGCTTCCGTTATCATTTCTATGCGGATGACACGCAAATATATCTGTCCTCTCCAGTTCTCTCGCCATCCTCCTGACTCGTGTTTCTGACTGCCTCTCTGCTATTTCCAACTGGATGGCTGTTCATATTCTTAAGCTTCTCGTCTTTCCTCCCTCAAGTGTTGCTACTCCCATGTTTTTATCCCTTGAAGTCATTGGCTCACTACCATCAGCTCTACCTCACAGGTGTCATGGTCTTAAGCAGGTCAGGTAAGAGACTTTGGCCAGGGTTAACGTTTGGTTCTTTATTGGTAACTTTAGACATGGTAACTAACAATTTAGTATAGCTATCAAGCCAATATGGGAGGACGAACATTATATAGAGGATGGTAAGTAAAAAAGGGAAACTGAAAGAAAAGAGATTTAGACAATAAGTCCTAAGCAGGTTAATCTATAAGTGTCAGGATTACAAGTTGATCCAGCACACCTAGGACTAAGGATAACGTATAACCGGACCTTAGAATGGTTGGACTTAACATCTCCAAGAATAGTCAAAATACTAGGCATGAAACCACAACAGGGCACTGAGCAAGAGGAGAACTGGGCCTGAATACCCCTCCTGTGGATCTGATTGGCTGTAACCGGCCTTTGACCCCAAAGGCAATTTCCAGGTTACCATTTGCATGATTGCTGCTCAGAACAAACCCTCCTGTGGATTTGATTGCTGCTCGGCACAACTTTTCCTGTCAGGACAGTAAATGCCATTAACCACATTTTTATGTGTGGACGAATACATGACAATAAGTGAGATATTGACAGAAGGTAGCTAGAGAACTTATAAACAAGATTATAGGGATACATAAGCAGAGAAAACAGAAATCAAGCGTTAGGCAGTATGCACCTGACAGGTTATTAACAAGATATAATTAGATAGTAGAGAAAACCTATAGATGAAATTATAGAGGGACAAGACAAACAGAACAGAATAGAACTGAATGGTTTCAGAATTGCAAGTTAAATAGACGTTTAGAGAATCAGCCCCCAGTTTCAGAATGCGTACTTCTGGTTAGTTGCATAGATCAGGTTGATATAAAGCAGGCTGGTAAAGTAGTTTGGGATGGTATAAAGCAGGTTGGTAACCTTAAGCAGGTTGGTAGTATAGATTAGGTTGGTAACCTTAAGCAGGTTGGTAGTATAGATTAGGTTGGTATCCTTAAGCAGGTTGATAGTATAGATTAGGTTGGTATCCTTAAGCAGGTTGGTAGTGTAGATCAGATTGGTACGAAGCAGGTTGGTAGTGTAGATCAGGTTAGTATAAGCCGGTTGGTAACCTTAAACATTTTGGTAGTGTAGATCAGGTTGGTATAAAGCAGGTAAGTTTATAGGAGCCAGGATCAGAAGTTCTTTCAGGCAGACCATAGACTTCAATCAATGTAAAGGCCCCCTTCTGAGCAGGGTGTGGCTCTTTATATTCAGATGTAATCATTCAATCAAGGCAGGTGAGAGATTGTGGATTAAGACTACTGGCTAGGGAGGCCACTAGTGGTGGAAAACTGAAATTGTAGAAACAAAACAGAAGAAATGAAACTTGATTTTGGATGTTATGTTAGGATCCTAACAACAGACTCTCTGCCTAGGTGTTCTATTTGACTCTCATTTGCCCTCGAGTCCAGTCTATCTCAAAACATAGCTCACATTAGCCCCTATCTAACGCTGGATGAGGCTAAGGTGCCGGTCCATGCCGCTATCATCTTTCGCTTTGACTACTGCAGTTTGCTTCTAAGTGGTCTTACAGATTTACAGTTGGCCCTTTTACAGTCTATGATGAATGCGGCTGCGAGGCTCATCTTCCTGTTAATAATACATCCTTCCCTTACCTCTTTACCCCATTCCCTCTAGAATGTAAGCTAGTTTTAGCAGGTCCCTCAGCACCCTCTGTTCCTGTCCTTTCAGCTTGTCTTGTTGCAAATACATGTCTTTTAGTCCACCTATTGTACAGTGCTACAGAATTTGTTGGTGCTTTATAAATAATAATAATAATATGTTTCCCAAAGAACAATACCCATCCACATTCCTGATGTTTATGCAGTTAAAAATATAATGCATTAAATAAATGTTTATGTTTAATTTGCCCTCCAGTAGAACTGCAAACCACATAATCTGCATTAAAGTATTGTTCATAGCCCCTTCAGAGTCTGGAGAATCATCCTCCAATTTCTGTGATAATTGTACCCATCTGCAAAATATGCAAATAGTCTATTACTCTTATCGCTGTTTTGGCTAATTTGCACCTCTTAAAGCACAGGTGCAAGCAGTGAAACAGAATAGCTATAAATAGTTGCTAATAAAAACGACAATTATAACATATTTTCACTCTCTTGGTCCCTGAGGCTTGTACTCCTTACATTGTCCTTTGTGAACAGTCATTCATGTAGCTACCTTTTTAAACATTACTATGCGTTGCTAGGTTTTATTATAAACATGTGTTTCTTCTATTGTCAAAAGAACATTGTCAGAAGTGGTTCATGTCTGTAAAGAAGCAAACTTCCAGGTCTATCAAGTTAATATATTGACCATTTGCATGTGTTCATCATTACCCTCTCCACAATAGAAGCGTTCTGTTTAGACTCTTTAGATTAGCTTTATTTCCACGTACATAAATTAGTGGCAGCGCTAGCTCTAACACTAGGCACCAACATACCTCAAGGAACTTTTCGTAATAACAGAAATTTGGTCTGGACTTCGGTGCGTAATGTGTATTGTATCATATAGTTCAAGGAGCTACACTGGAATAGATCAACGAATATTCATTTTTTAAAATTCTTTATTTATCAAAGTGCAGAGTTAAGTACACAAATCAATATTGATGAATGACATGACAGATGTTATACATGCTAAAAGTCAAGTTTTACTGCACTTTTTTTTTTTTGGTAGAAAAGGTAACACAAGAAATAGTAGCTATATTGTCTAGGTAGAGTAAAACAAATAACAAAACAATAGCTTCAAACGGACAATAAGTACCATCCAGGGGTATACAAGATTAGTATGTGCAATAGGTTATAGGCTGGGTTTTACAATAGGGGACATTCTGGCACACACATAGTTTATGGGTTAATGTCAAAGACTTACATCCTATCTTGTTATTGGTGAGAGTAATGAACAAGAGTAAATAAAAAATAAGATATAAACATAGCTTAAATGCGCTCTATATATGATAAATAATAGAAAAAACCTTAGGTACTCAGTTCTCTGTAGATAAGAAAGAGAGTCACGCAGGAACATGGAACTGGTGATAGAATTACAGGGTAGACCTAAACCAATGGGTCTGATTATATAACGACAGCCAGCATTTACCCAAGTTTTAGCATCTAAAAACAAACAAAAACTGTGTAGGCATGTATGTTTTAATGGGCAGTTATACTACTGGCAGGGCAGTGGATCCATCAACCGATTCCCTGTGAGGGTGAGTTCCAGTCTCTGCCGTTGTCAATCACCTCGGTGAAGCGCAGGGTCGTTGTCCACAGATAGACATTTTGTTCCCCCGCCAGAACTTGTCCGTCAACCGCAAAATGTATATGCGTTGCGCAGGCGAGTTTCCCGCCTTGTATGGGTGATCCCACCGTGTCCCAAGTTCCCACCTCTTCGGCTCCGGACCTTATGTCCATGGATCCTCCCAATCTCGGTGGTTGGATCGTGGGCCCGCGGGTTTCCTTGTGCCAGACGACCCCTTGGGTGTATGGACGGCGTGGAGTAAACTCTTGGCGTGCTCCCATCCCAGAAGTGTAGCGGGTAGCCAGAATGATAGCTCTGGACACCCTCTTGGCAGGTGAGATCTCGAGTTGATTTTAAGCTTCCCTCCATTCTGGGAACGTTAGGCTCTGCTTTGATTGTGGCTCTGCAGCCATCTTGGTAGCACCGCACTGGAGGCGTGTGTGCCGCTCAGGGTCCACTGGAAACGGGTCTGCTGCTTCGAGAAGGTACTTCGCCCCAGTGGGCACTGGGATATCCCCCACCGGTCCAGAAGGGGGGTGACGGGGCTGCAATCCAATCGCTGTGAGCACCCAACCAACGCTGGGGGATCAGCCACCTCCCCCCAGACGGTAGGCCGCGCACCTCTGATGATCGCCAGGCCGGTTTCATAATGTGTCGGTCGGAGCAGCAGCAGACTCAGCAGGGTTTGTGTGGCTTTAGGTATGTCCCGCTCTCGATTCTGGTGTGTTACCAGCTCCCGGACAGCACGCATCATCTTATAGTAGTCTCAGGTTTACCGGAGTTCCTGGCAAACACGTCCGGCCATCTTGAGAGTCAGGCCCCGCCCCCAGATCAATGAATATTCTATTCAGGTGTGGCGCATCACTGTGGGGACTTCAGCTCTGAATGTGCTGGTGCTGCTTTTAAGCTCTCTGGAAATAGAAAATAGACTAATTGAATAGTTTCCCTCTGTAATGAGACACATACACTACATCTTGCTTGATATTTATGGTATGATGGGCACCTGACAAGTCAATCACTAAATATGATTGCAGAGCTTAATAGTGCTGCCTATTTGTGATTGACCAAACTGGTTATCATTAAAGTTATGGAGTAGTTAGAGAATAGAATAAGAGTACCTGAACTTGATATTGTTGCATTTAGTAAATTGCACAATGGATCAAGGAGCAGTTGTATTTAAGCAGAAGGGTGTAGGAGGTGGATGAAGAATTAGGCTTTGGATGGCAATCCTAAATTCCTTACAGGCCAGGCAGGAATTCAGTGGTTTGGCAGAGGCACAATTAAAAAAAAATTTTATTGGACTGTTTTTGAAGTACACACTTCAGGATATACACGTACAGAGAAAACACATACAGGGTAGCCCATAAGTCTCTACCCATCCATCACTGAATACACAAGATATATGGATGGATAGTGACTTATGGGCCAATCTGTACATTATGCCAATGAAAAACCAAGTCACAAGTATATAGGTTTACAATATGGAGTTTAGGGGAAATAAAAGCTTTATTTGCAATGCTTGCAACAATGGTTCTTCATGGTTTCCAGGGGTGCATAGTTTACTTAACAGAAAAAAAGAAACAATAGGGTTATAGGTAGGAATAAGGATGATTTAGGACGGGGATTGTTGGAACATACTCTTGTCCTTGGTAATCACGAGAATTACCTGCCATGGTCTTATAGTTCTATCCAGACATACCCTTCCAGTACTGGCAGACACTCCATTAAAAGACATACGAGAGTCCGTTCAAGAAAATGTGTAATCTTTATTATAAAGAATACTGGTTTCATAATAACACACAATAAAGGAGAGTCTAGGGGAGTATCATTAATTATCAAATTAACTAAACAGAATGGACAGCTTGCACATATATCATGGTATGGGCATGTCACAAATCACAGATATAAAAGGTATCTAAAGGGTATTACTAGGTGGAAATGTCTTAAAATAGATGGGTATAGGGGTAGGGTCTTCTTAGAATAGGAGAGAACAAAGATGATCAAAGATGATCATGTGCCAAGGCTATGTATGTGATGTTCTGGCATGGTCGGTTGCAAAACAATGTATGTGACGTCCTTGCAATGTACAAGGCTGTTAGAATTATGATTCAGCCAAGCTGAAATGAACCCTATCCGGGATGGTACTTGAAGTAGGCATCGACCATGAGCGATTACCCTTCTAGAGTAGAGGGCATGACTATTCAAGCGTAAAATAATAGTCATAGAAGCGTTATCTTAATAAAGCAGTTTTTATGTATAGATTATGCCTCTGAAGTCTCACCTTTCAATTCACTGTAATTTAGGAGTAAAATCACTTTTGTTTCTGTTTATGCAGTCCTAGCCACACCTCCCCCAAACTGTGATGCGTGCATAAATTCACCCGGTCACACCTACTTGACTTTCAAGCTGACAACAGGTCCAGTTACTTACTGGTTTGGTTAGCCCAGTGGAATTAAACACAAGAAGCAGCAACTGCTCAGAGCACCTGCCTTGCAAAGTGTAACGGAGCTATAATGGGTACAGGGTGACTAAAACATAAGATAAATAAAGCAGCCTACATAAATAGTCTGTCTGAAGGTAGACTAGGGGCTTTAAAGCCAAATACATGAGGCCAGCGGTGCTCTGCCCTGATGCCAGCGCTTCTGCTGGGAGGAGGGGGGTGCAGGCCAGTCCTGTGACAAGGGGATCGGTAGGGCAGAGGCCAGCGGCGGTCTGCCCTGATGCCAGCTCTTCTGCTGGTATAGCCCGCAGGACATCAGGCTCTGGACAAGGGACAAAGGGAGGGCAGAGGCCGACTGCACTCTGCCCAGCTGCCAGCTCTTCCGCTGGGGGGCTTGGGACATAGTCCGGCTCAGTAGCCAGGGGAACGTGGGGGTCAACATCTCCTCTGTTAACCCTGGGGCCAAGTTAGGAGTTAGCTGGGGAGGGGAAATCGTACTTACCCCTTCCTCCTGTTGTCCCTGTGAGAGTAGTTGGGGATCTGGACAGGCTGTCCAACATCCCTGTGGGTCAGGCACAGAGACCACGGTCCAATCTGCGCCATCTAGAAGATTGGTTTCTCCCCTTGGTAGGGTAAGCTGCCGCTGGGGAGGGAGACCGACTGTCTCCACTCCCGTAACATTGTCCTGCTGCTGGGGAGAGAGACCAACTTTCTCTGCCCCCTGTAGGACACACTGCTGCTGGGGGGGAATGACAACACCTTTGGCCCCCTGGAATACACACTGTCGCTGGGGAGGAAGGACGACACCTTCAGCTCCCTGGGACCCACACTGCCGCTGGGGAGGAAGGACTACACCTTCGGCTCCCTGTAACTCACACTGCCGCTGGGGAGGAAGGACGACACCCTCAGCTCCCTGGAACTCACACTGCCACCGGGGAGGAAGGACGACACCTTTGGCTCCCTGGAACTCACACTGCCGCTGGAGAGGAAGGACGACACCTTCGGCTCCCTGTAGGGCCGGTAGAGAGACCTCGGTCCCATCTCTACCTGCCATCTGGAGGTCATCCCAGGACCAGGCAATGAGGTCTGGTTCTGCTTGTCGGGTAGGTTGGGGCTGCACAAAGCTGAGCAGGTGTTGGTAGTCCTGCTCCAGCTCCCACTCCCTTGTTACCAGGTGGGTCATGTCTTTGCTCACCTCGCATTCGTCAACCCAGACATACATGCCCATCCGGTAGTCGTAGATGTCCCAAAACCTGCTGCCAAGATCAATGTCATCCTCCAAGGCATCAAGATCAATGTCGTCCTCCAAGGCATCCCATAATAAACCCGGGCCATCATAATCATCCCCCTCCGGTAAGTCGTGCTCGGCCGTCCAGGGGGTAAGTCGAACGGTATGCCACCAGAGGGCCTGGTATGCATTGTCTAGCCAGATCTCTCGCCATACCAGGGTCTCTAGTCTTGTCACCCACTCATCCAGGGGCTGCTCTCCCAATAGATACATCCGCATCGCCACACGCTTCTGTAGCCGCTGCACATCAATGGGGAGACTCTCACCTCGCCGCCATTGGGCATCTTCCAGGGCATCATACCAGAGTTCCTTTCTGTCTGCATCCCTGTAGTCTGCGGCCGCCTCCTCCTCCTCATCATGGAACGCTGTCTGAAAACTAGCCGATTCCATCCTGTTGTAGCCAGGGGCGCTGTACGGATACTAGCGTTGCCCTCAATTTGTAACTCCAAACGTTACCAGTGTCTCCGAGCTGCTTTTTCTCGCACTAGGAAGCTATCCCACCGCTGCCACCACTGTAATGGAGCTCCTTGTACTCCGACTGAGTACTCTCTGTTGACAGATGCTCCTAGCGCTTCCTGAGGACTCCAAGCAGTGCAGCAGACACCACAACCACCGCAGACTCCACAACCACTGTATCTTGACTGGAGTCTCGCCGTCTTCCACCCTGGATCAGCTTCTGTCCTCCAGGACTGTGTGGGAAAGAACTCTTCCTGCTACTCTGTATGAACCTCCAGCACCCAGGACTGTGTGGTGAAGACCCCTCCTCCAAGAAGAGCGTGTCAGGAACAAGCTCTTAAAAGAGCTAAGTGATTCAAGCTCAGGGGAGCATGCAGAGCATAGCAATCCCCGGTGTTATTATAACAGCTCCCTCCAATAACGAGACAAGGCTACGTTTAGAGGGATCAAGAAGAACTGTCTAAACCTTTCCCTTGGGACCAGCCCATAGGGTCACCACAATAACATTGTTGTGAAACCTCAATAAAATCAAAAGCAGTCAAAGCATAGCAGGCAACACACAGTGACTTATCACAACATAATGGCATATTTTTAAAGGGGTGAGGGAGACAATATTTAACAGTAAATATCTCACCTGCCTGCAGAATTAGCAATATGCAAATCTACCCGAATATGCAAATGAACCAGCCTTGCAATTCAGGTAGTGCATATTGCTGTTGCTACCAACAGAGGGCACTAGACAAGCTCCATAGCCAAACCCACCTAGTTGGTAGCAAACCTCAGCAGTACAGGAGAGCAGGCAATACATTTCACAGTACACACACACACACTATAAACAATTACATTACACACACCCTGCACCTATAATGGGTACAGGGTGACTAAAACATAAGATAAACAAAGCAGCCTACATAAATAGTCTGTCTGAAGGTAGACTAGGGGCTTTAAAGCCAAATACATGAAAGAGTCATAGTCACAGGGGAGGAGGCTGGCAAGCAGGCCTCTCCAGGACCAAGTGGCGAAGGGCACTTCGTCACACAAAGACTTCTCATTGAGCTGCATTAGGAAGTCTGTGATTGGACATCCACAGAAAGTCTGGGTGGGGATAGATTGCAAAGACAAAACTGCAACTTTTGCAAGTTGTTTTCAGTGGAAAGCTATAGTGCCAGGAAAATTAGTTTGTTTTTCTGGACTATAGTTTCCCTTTAAAGGATTCCCCTGGACTGACAAGGAAGGGGAGGGATGACTGCTGCCCATAGTAGAGGAGGGGAATAAAGTGGGTACAATGTTGCAAAAAGGAGACAAGATAAAAGGGGATTAGAGGGGAGGGGACTTACCACTTGTAAGAAGGAGTCTAGGTTAACAAACTTCCTTTGCTTTGCGCCCTCACGGACTGCCAAAATTTAAAAAAAATAAAATAAAATAAAATAAAAGGAAAAGTGAAAATATAAGCAGGAAAAAAAAGGAATCTTTAGAGTCTGCTCCAATAATAATAAGAATGTTTAGGTGATCTACATTGGTATGTTACTTAGAAAATAGTAAACTAAAAGCACAAACTATCTTAAAAAAATCAGTAAAGTGACTCTTTAAGGACAGCTATAAGAGCTGTAAATATCTAGTTGCCATTTTAAGGTTTCCGTGGAAACTAAATAGTCTGGGGGTTATTTTCAACACTAATCTAAACACTTAGATAGGAGGATTATATTGTCTGCTAAACTGTCAATTATATGACTCGTGGATGTTTGCAAAGCAAATTAATTTATGGTCTAGTAAACTGGTAAGTACTCAGAACCAGTATGTAGTAAGCTTTAAAATTCAAGCTGAAAATTAGTAATTATTTCTCAGACAATACATTTAATAAAGGATGCTTTTGATTCATTAATTGAATGTTTGAACCTCCTAGAGAAATGAATTTATACAGAAGAATTATTTTAATTTGTTTTTTCTTCTTTGCTTCATTCTCAATATGAGAGCCCAGATAGCGGTATTAAAATATCATTGTCAACAAGACGACACGTCAGGCATGTTCTCTGCATCCGCAAGTGCTAGAAGCTTAGAAGCTATGCAAAGATCTCCGCAAATGAAAATTACTCAAACTCATATTGAAGAATACTAGTATAATGGGTTTTTGCTGCTCCCCAGCGTCAGATTGTTTCCAAACATCCCTTTAGAAACAATCTGCAGTCCCCCCTAATTCCTCCACTATACACTACAATCAGTGCTGCCTTTAGTACTTAGGACAGTGTCTGAACTACCACGCTAAGGGGGCTCATTAGGTGGCCCATGCACTTAGGGCGAGCTTTAGACTGCGGCTGGGCCCCTGTAATCTTGGCCAGCTGGGAGAAAGAGACAGCCTATCACATCATCCCAGCAACATGGAGAGCAATAATCTCTTGGAGTGTATCTCTTGGAGTGCATTTGTGTCTGTGGGTAGCTGTGTGTGGCAGTGTATGTGTATCTGTGTATGGCAACGTGCCCCTGAATGTGTGTGTGGCAGTGCATTTGTATTTGTGAATGCAGATTTGCATGCAATCACCATTATTACACACAATCACACCCCTGTATTCAAAACCCAACATTATACACTACTTACAACACCTGCATTCACATGCCAACATTACAGACAAACACAGCCCTGCATTCATACACTAACACTACATAAAAAAACCTTACATTCCCACCCAATGCCGCTGACACGGTTCCCACCTGAAGGAATGGGGTGACTAACCAGCATGTGGGCGGTTATCCCCACACTCATAAATTAACGCTGCCCAGACACACATAGACACTGACTTCGCATGTCATAATGTCTCACGCATATTTATTTTTGTCTATTCTTTTTTTTTATTTTATATTTTCTCTCACGCATACAAGTACCAGTTTTAGATATATTGCTCAGACACATGACTGTTATTTTTCATAAATGTGCAGATTCCTCAAGAGCAGTTTGGCGTGAGATGCGTATGTGGCCGGGTTATCTTAGTTTGTTTCGCATTGCCATGTCTGCACCTACGCCATACTCACCACTCACCTTATCATATACCTATGCTGTGGCTGAAAGATTTACGCTCACATGCATGCCTAGCCTGTTAACCCACAACATTATAAGCTAAATTTGTGTAATTTACTCAAATATATTTATGCAAAATGTCTTTATACCCCACATATTTACAGTTACCCAGTCTAGCTCCATAACACCTAAGCTGTAACCTATACCAGCACTCGAAATCATCAACTAGCGATCACACCCGCCCCTGACTAAAACACGGTTGGATCATCCCTATTTGTTCCTTCAGTAAATGCAGATATGCATGCTCACACAGTGCCCACGGAGGTACACTTATCGTAGACATACATGTTTTAAGCCTACTCATTTAAACTTACACACACACTTGTCTTCTTACTCCTGCAACTTAATTTCTTATCTCTGTGACATACCAGAAAGTTTAAGCCTGTTTTTGAAATGCTAATATGCAACGTTTCCATGTCACTGTCTCATTAGAATGTCAGTATACAAGTTGCAGAATTAATCTTATTGTAGGTTTACATTATTGTCTTCCATACTCGATGTTGCCTACCTGGTGACATACCAACCGCTTTGCCTTTCGTTAAGCCTGAATTTTCTAATTAAAAAATTGTGCAGTCTCAACCTATGCCATATATATGTTAGCTATACGTTGCCGGTACCTGCTATTGTGGCATTACCTGCATGTCTGTATGCACACAAAAAAAAATGTAAATGGAAAAAAAAATAAACTATACATTCTAACACTACACACACCTCTGAATTTAAATGCCAAAGCAACACACAAACAGACCCCAGCATTATACACAAACATACGTGTGTTCACTTTTATTTTCTGTCAGGAAGCACAGAGGGCCACTGGGGAGGGGTGTCGCTGATTGGCTAGAGCGGTTAGCTGGCACTCTAAGCCAATTAGTAGCTCCCCATTCATAAAAAAGTAAAACATTTTTATGAACCGGGAACAAGCGATTGGCTTACAGCGTCAACTGACCACTCTAGCCAATCTGTAGCACCCATGCCTGACGTCAATCTGCACTTTCTGACACTCCGTTTCATAAGCCGAATACCACTGAGCAACCTGGAAATCTGGAGCTGGAGGAAGCCTTTGGGGTTAAACTATTTGAGAGCAGTTTAACCCTGTGGCGAAACCAGCCTCGCCACTGTCCACTGGAGGAGCCTGGTTGCTCGCCTGCTCCCTTTAGACTATGGCCCGGCAGTTAAAACCTTTTATTTTCCCTGCAGAAAAGCGTATTCGTGCCTTTCTGCAGACTGTTAAAGCCATGCTACCCCAGATAGCTATGCCATGGAGCCCAGCCGTATACTGAAAGACTGTATGAAAGACTTCGGCTCCATGGCGATTGAACTGTATGTATGTGATCTGAGCGCCATCCGGTAATAATGTGCGCTCAGATCTAAGCTATCTGGGGATAGGTAGAATGTGTATGTTCCATGTGATAAATGTAACCTGGTGTATTTTATTGTATTTTACTTTCTTTTTACTGCCATGTGCTTAATGGAGTTTTGCCTCTGTCCTTGGAGATAATTGGATTACTTTACAATTATCTCTGGGATAGATGACTCTGTGGAACTGGTTTTGGGCAGAAAAGCCATGCTTCATTTGGTCACAAAGGACTTCGATCTATCTTTTGAACCAATGGACCAATTTGGATGATTTTGACATATGTTTGTATTTGGAGTATGCTGATTCTGAATTTTTTTATGGAGATTGGGTGTGTGGTTTTAAAGTTACAGGATATGTGTAAAACTGTATTTTTACTGCCTGCGTTAATTATGTTAAACCATTGTGTAACATAATTAGATCACAGGCAGAGGGGAGGATTTTTGTATGTAATTGCTGGGAGTGTTTCTGTACTATAGGTGTATGATTGGTTGTTTTGTAAAACCCTGTGGGTGGTCCTATCTAAGGGAAACCTGCATAAAAGAAGGTTCTTTTGGTGCCAGTAAAGGTATTCAGCTTAACCCTCAAACGAAGTGTCATCTCGTTATTGGGGGAATTGGATGGTATGCTGACTGCCAGGAGTGTAAACCTTGCATATGGTTTTTCCTGTTCAGCTGTTTCCAGTATTCGTGTGTCTCCAGTTCGGGAGATTGGTGATTGCAGTAGCTGTCTGTGCATCTGAAAGGGGAATATCGCCTAAACGGTTTTTAACCTCTTGTGGGCAAAACGGTCCGTTACAAACCCCTTAAAGGAAAGAGAGCACACAGGGACTTCCTGGCAGCATAGCATTTTAATTTAGTTGAAGTTGTTATGGTGACCAGAATGTTCCTTTAATTTGCTTAAAGGAACACTATAGTGTCAGGAATACAAACATGTATTCCTGACACCATAGTTGTGAAAATACTATTCACCCTGGCTTTATGTGATAATGACTATGCTCCTCCCCTTCAAGACACTGTCAAAAAGGGACCAAGCATGGATGTCATTACAATTATTCCCCCCCCCACCCCGGAAAAATTCCTGTGGACGCCCATGGAGATGTCCCATAGCCTTTATAGCTCATAGATAGAATCAATGGCCTAAAGGGAACAGCCACGTCTCTTGAAATTACATAACTCAGTAAAACATTAAAAATCACCTATAACTTGTGTTAAACTTTTTTATATAATAATCTTTCACATTTATATAAATTATTTAGCAAATGGCATCACAACCCAACTGAGGCAAGACCAAGCATTGCAAATGAGGATGCAAAATGGAAACACTGCTTCATTTCTAATCTTCTCTGTATGCTTTCCCTATGCTAACTGCAAGGTGTAAAGGACAAGGCACATAAAATGATTGACGGGGACAACGCTGCAGAATAGAGAAATGTGGATTCCTACATACACCAAACACCAAAACCATTACTTCTTAACCCCTTAAGGGCTGAGCCAAAGGTACACATTCTGATGAAAATAAAACGTAAACAAAACTTTGAATTTGACGGTCTGTTCAACCGTAATTCACCTCTTTTATTATATATCATTTTATTTAGAAGAAATAGGGCTTTCATTGAACATCAAATATTTAGCTATGAAACATAATTTAATATGAATAAAATATAAATACAAATTTAGAAATTATGATTTTTAAAAAAATGTTTTAGTTCTGCATGACATTTTAACTGTGAGTGTCATAATACTGTTTGCTTTTACTGCAATAAAATACACATATTTGTATTCAGCGATGTCTCACGTGTAAAACAGTACCCCCTATGTACAGGTTTTAATGTGTTTTGGGAAGTTACACGGTCAAATATAGCATGTTACATTTTTCAGTTTTTCACATTGAAATTCGCCAGATTGGTTACGTTGCCTTTGAGACATTATGGTAGCCCAGGAATGAGACTTACCCCCATGATGGTATACCATTTGCAATAGGAGACAACCCAAGGTTTGTCTGTTTTGAGGTATGTAGAGAGGGATCTCTGAAAGAACTTTAGGCTTGGGGAAGATTTTAAAGTGTGCTGGAGGTCGTTCCACCATTGTGGCGCTCTGTAGGAGAAGGAGGATCAGACTGCTTTCTTTTTGTATTGAAGTAGACTAAATAAAGTGTTGGTACTGGATCGGAGGTTATAGGAGGTGGGAACAGCCGAGGATAGCATTTTGCTCAGATAGGGTGGGAGTTTCCCAGAAAAACTCTTAAACACAAGGCTGGAAAGATGAAGGGTGTGTCTGGATTCTAGCAACAGCCAGTTTAATTCTTTTAGCATGTCACAATGGTGGGTCATGTAATTACATTGTAGCACAAATCGGCAGAACGAGTTATACAATGTGTTGAGTTTATTAATGTGGGATTGTGGTGCAGATGCATATACTACATCCCCATAATCAATGATTGGCATCAGCATTTGCTGTACAATTTTTTCCTTTACTGTTGGGCTTAGGCAGGATTTGTTTCTGTACAGGGCACCTAGTTTTGGATAAACTTTAGATGCAAGTTTTTCTATGTGGATGTCAAAAGATAGATTGGGGTCTAACAACATACCCAAGTATTTGAAAAAGTGGACTGCGGTCAGTGTGCTATTTGAATTTGTTTTGATGGATAGGTGGGAATTGTGTAATTTGTGTAAGTTAGGTACTGTTCCAAAGATCATTGTGACAGTTTTGTCAGTGTTTAGGAAGAGTTTGTTTTTTGCGATCCACTTTTCTACCTCTGTAAACTGGTCTTGGAGCACAGCTTCAAGCTGCGGCAGATTGGATTTGCTCGCATAGATCACTGTGTCGTCTGCGTACATGTGTACATTTGAGGATTTGCAGACATTAGGCAGAACATTTATAAATAATGTAAATAGTAGGGGGCTGAGAATGGAACCACAGGACGGGTAGAGGGAGGGAGTCGCTGTCAGTAATGGACACATATTGCGAGCAATCCGATACATATGATCGAAACCAGGTTAGTGAACAATCACCAATACCTGAGTTTTTGAGTTTGTGCAGTAGAATGTCGTGGTCTACTGTGTCAAATGCCTTTGCAAAATCAATGAAAATAGCTATAGTTAGGTATGGCCAGTCTTTTTTAGTAGCCGCTTAGTCACAAACACTGGCCAGAGTTAGTGTTAATATTTTTTTGTGTGTGAAAAATGCAAAAAACTAATTTGAACGCTAATTTTGGCCAGTGTTTGTGACTAAGTGGCTACAGGGTTAAATATATAGTGCTAGCAAATTAAATTCTCTGGACTTGCCGCCTGGGTTATCAGGCAGGTCAAGCAAATTGTAATTAATAAAATTACTTATGTAAAATATTACATAAATATATATGTAGAATTAAAAAAAAATTATATATATATGTACGGCATAAAGTACTTGTAGATACAAGCTCCACCAACGATGAGCCCAGCCAAAATGAAGGCAAGTCCCAGAAGTGTGAGAAGACATCTGCCAGTTGAGTTTTCAGTTCCATGAGCAGCAACTTCAGGATCCTTGTCCAGTACCAGGGCCTCGGCGTCCTTACTGGGCTTCGGAATTACTACAGCAAGGGGGTCTGCCTGGGCCTATATATGGATTCATATATATATATTTGGGAGTCTGGCCAACTCCTTGGTTTTGCACCCCTCCCTGTCACAGGTGCCTCATCCCAGGGCCCTATTTAGCCTTGTACTGCAGAGAGCCCCAGATGGAATTTGGTCTAAGAGGTTTGGGGATGTTAAATCCCCCCCTGTTAAGATCTTAGATGAGGATGGGATTTGGACAGGCGGATGGACTGTTTCAGTGTTGCTGCGGGAGATTCGAGGTGTCACACAGCATATGCCTAATAGTTTTTTCATCGGGGCTGACCGGGTATCCTGTTTTTACCCTGGTCAGCCCAGGGTATGTCACAAGTGCGGATCGTACAGGCATTACAGCAATGCCTGTACGGTCCTCAAATGCACTATGTGCGGCGCTGTGGGGCACCTCCGGGACAGCTGCAGGGAGATCCGGTGTCATCTGTGTTCAGAGATGGGTCACACGTACCGCACCTGCCCCGAAGCCCAGCACAATGTAGAGTCCATCTGGAGTCAGGAGCCGGTGGAGATGGACTCTGCTGGGTTAGGGGTTCAGGTAGCATCGTCATCTACAAGGCCCATCTCTGGCACAAGGGTTTCCCTGCCCCAGCAACAACCCATCCTCCCCTCGGTCTCTGTAACATCTCAGGACCCTGGGAAGGCCACAAGTTCACGTCCCCTCACGAAAAGTGTACGTAGAGAACGCACTACCTCCACAGCCATTATGGCTCCCCCTAGACCCCCTCCCCCTAGGCCCCCCCCTCCTAAATTCTCCACGGTGAAGGTTACCCCCACTGAAAAGTCCCCAGATGCACGTCCCTTAGATGCACAGTCCCTAGAGTGGAGCACGGTGAAAGGTAAGAAACCCCCCCCCTCCAAGACCTCGACGCTGCCCTCACCCCGGAAGATCGCCATACCCCCTGCGGCGAAACCCCCGAAAGGGGGAGACGCCACTTATAAGGGTGGTGTGGCACGGGCGTCATCCTCCTCTTCGGGCTTGCAGGAGGCCCCGGTGCCCGTATCTAACAGGTACGAGGCACTGTCCTCCAGCTGGGCCGACTGTGAGTACGAGGAGGAGATGGCGAACCTCCCCGAGGTGGTGGCAGGGGTTGAGGTGGGACAGGAGGTGCTTCTGAGAGACGACGGGCCACTGTATCCCGGAGTCTCAGTGAAGAGGTTCCTCGGTTCCGACACGGAGGAGGAGGGGTACCGCAGAAGGAAGGGAAAGTCTCCTTATACTTAATGCCCTTATGGCGACTTTTCCTGTACTCTCTGTGGCTACGGTGAATGTAAACAGCATTAAGTCCAGCAGGGCCCGCTTTTTGGTTTACGACCACCTCAGCCGGGCTCCGTACAATGTCATCTTGGTACAGGAGACCCGGCTGGAAACCCTCGCGGCCCTGCACGCTGCAAAGCGGGACTGGAGATGGGGGCCCTCCTACTTCTCTCTAGCCACAGAGAGATATGGGGGAATCGCCATCCTATTTAAGGACGTTGATGTTAGCATCAACAGGGTTATTGAGTTGCAAAAAGGACGGTGTGTGGTTTTAGATGTCTCAATGGGCAGGCAACCTTTCAGGATAATTAATATCTATGGCCTCAATCTAAGTGGGAGAGGAAGCGTCTGTTTATTGAGATAGAGCCTTACCTTTATACATCCCAGCAAATCCTGTTTGGCGGTGACTATGGCTTACTGTCTCCCCTCCCACTGGAGTAGGAGGAGTTTGCCATTACTGCTGGAGAGGGAGCTGCTCTGTGCTTCATCTGTGTGTTACCAGGACCACACCCGTTTGTGGCTGCTTTGGAGCTTGATTTCTGGGCTTTGGAATTACTACAGCAAGGGGCTCTGCCTGGGCCTAGGCAAGCATGGCCCTCGGGCCTTCCTCCCCAGCCTGAGGATGGAAGGTCAGGCTGGACGAGCTGCAGGCAGTGCTGGCTTTTGGGGAAGGTAAGGCGGATACCAGGGGCCTGTCTTGGACTGAGCATCAGGCCCTCTCCCGGCAAATACGAAAACAGGTCTCCCTGTTGGAGGAACTGGCGAGGGGGATGTCTAGGAAGCTTACAGCATGGAAAAGGGAAGTGGGGGTCCCCCAGGGAGCTACGGCCCACACCAGGGCCGATATCCAGCTGCTCTCTGGGCTGCTGGCTGAGTGCCATGAACTTGCCAGCAGTGGCCTCCACTTCCTAGAACAGCCCCCCCCGTCCCTGGAGGTGGGAGAGGGTACCGAGGAGGAGGTAGTCCCTGAGACCCCCCCTGAGGTGGCTAGTGCCAGCAAGACCCCTCAGGCCTCCCTCACCTATGCTGAGGCTGCAAAGGGTGAGGGGGTTGAGGCTAGGGTCTTTATGGGGCTACCTTCTGACAGGGTCTGCTTGTGTCCCTGAAGGCCCAGCATGCCGAGGCAGACTCTGGCCTAGCTGGGGTCCAGGCAGAGCTAAGGGAGCAGAGGGAAAAATCAAACAGGACCTCTAATTACAAAAGAGGTCCTTTGAGGGCCGCTATAGCTGAGAAAAAATTAGTGGAGCAGCATCTATCCTACACCCTGCTCCAGACTGAAAAGAAAATAGCAGACATCCAGGCCATCCTGCAACAGAGAGCCAAGGACGCTACGAGGTCCAGGAGGCAGAGGGCTATGGAGGGCAGGAGGGACATGTCCCCAGGTGAGGAGTCCAGCAAGGACTTGGATTCCAACTCCCATCACTCACCTGGGGAGCCGTCTACCTCTGCCCTTGCTACTCCAGGGGGCGCTGCTGAGACGGAAGGGAAGGCCAGAGAGAAGGACAGTGAAGAGGAGTGGGACGGAGAGAAAGGTGAAGAGTGGCAGCTGAAAGTGCAGGACAGAGGTCGAGGGCTGATTAAGGAGTCTCTCCTCAAGTTTGGAAATGAACTTGGGGAGGACTCCGTAAAGGACAAAAAGAAGAAAAAGAAGAAAAAGAAAAACATCGCCCGGCGTCAGCCTGAGACCTC
>OW240912.1:16209940-16225944 GCA_933207985.1 Pelobates cultripes
GCTCATCTGTGGGGGTGAGACCCAGGTGCCTGACAGACGGTGGCTGGTGACCCGGCTAAAGGATATGGGATTTGCGCCCGTGGACCTGTACGCGCTCATCCATGCCTCGGGCACCCGGGAGTTCGACGTTTCCTTTATGACGTCGCAGCTCCTGGATCGCTTCTGGGCTGGGTGGGAAGCGGCCAGGTCTGCACAGGGTACAAAGTGGGCAGGATTCACCGCTGTGGCCATTTCTCGCCAGGGTCTTAAGAAGGTCACTTTCCTGGTGAGAAATGAATCCATCCCCATAGCAGACATCCTTGCTTGGACTAAGAGGTTTGGGGATGTTAAATCCCCCCCTGTTAAGATCTTAGATGAGGATGGGATTTGGACAGGCGGATGGACTGTTTCAGTGTTGCTGCGGGAGATTCGAGGTGTCACACAGCATATGCCTAATAGTTTTTTCATCGTGGCTGAACGGGTATCCTGTTTTTACCCTGGTCAGCCCAGGGTATGTCACAAGTGCGGATCGTACAGGCATTACAGCAATGCCTGTACGGTCCTCAAATGCACTATGTGCGGCGCTGTGGGGCACCTCCGGGACAGCTGCAGGGAGATCCGGTGTCTTCTGTGTTCAGAGATGGGTCACACGTACCGCACCTGCCCCGAAGCCCAGCACAATGTAGAGTCCATCTGGAGTCAGGAGCCGGTGGAGATGGACTCTGCTTGGTTAGGGGTTCAGGTAGCATCGTCATCTACAAGGCCCATCTCTGGCACAGGGGTTTCCCTGCCCCAGCAACAACCCATCCTCCCTCGGTCTCTGTAACATCTCAGGACCCTGGGAAGGCCACAAGTTCACGTCCCCTCACGAAAAGTGTACGTAGAGAACGCACTACCTCCACAGCCATTATGGCTCCCCCTAGACCCCCTCCCCCTAGGCCCCCCCTCCTAAATTCTCCACGGTGAAGGTTACCCCCACTGAAAAGTCCCCAGATGCACGTCTCTTAGATGCACAGTCCCTAGAGTGGAGCACGGTGAAAGGTAAGAAACCCCCCCCCTCCAAGACCTCAACGCTGCCCTCACCCCGGAAGATCGCCATACCCCCTGCGGCGAAACCCCCGAAAGGGGGAGACGCCACTTATAAGGGTGGTGTGGCACGGGCGTCATCCTCCTCTTCGGGCTTGCAGGAGGCCCCGGTGCCCGTATCTAACAGGTACGAGGCACTGTCCTCCAGCTGGGCCGACTGTGAGTACGAGGTGGTGGCAGGGGTTGAGGTGGGACAGGAGGTGCTTCTGAGAGACGACGGGCCACTGTATCCCGGAGTCTCAGTGAAGAGGTTCCTCGGTTCCGACACGGAGGAGGAGGGGTACCGCAGAAGGAAGGGAAAGTCTCCTTATACTTAATGCCCTTATGGCGACTTTTGCTGTACTCTCTGTGGCTACGGTGAATGTAAACAGCATTAAGTCCAGCAGGGCCCGCTTTTTGGTTTACGACCACCTCAGCCGGGCTCCGTACAATGTCATCTTGGTACAGGAGACCCGGCTGGAAACCCTCGCGGCCCTGCACGCTGCAAAGCGGGACTGGAGATGGGGGCCCTCCTACTTCTCTCTAGCCACAGAGAGATGTGGGGGAATCGCCATCCTATTTAAGGACGTTGATGTTAGCATCAACAGGGTTATTGAGTTGCAAAAAGGACGGTGTGTGGTTTTAGATGTCTCAATGGGCAGGCAACCTTTCAGGATAATTAATATCTATGGCCCCCAATCTAAGTGGGAGAGGAAGCGCCTGTTTATTGAGATAGAGCCTTACCTTTATACATCCCTGCAAATCCTGTTTGGCGGTGACTTTAACACCATAACTAGGCCTCAAGACAGGAGAGACGCCACTCAGAGGCTGGGGTATGACTCCTATTTTTTAAATAAGATGGTTAGTCAGGCTGGATTGGTCGATGTGTACCTTCATCACACTCCCAATCCCACGGGTGGGTACACTTATCACAGAGGTAGTTGTCAGAGTAGGATAGATAGGTTTTTCTTTAAGGAGAATTTCCCGGTGGCGGCACCCGTGCTTACACCGGTGGAGTTCTCCGACCATCACATTTTGTCTTGCGAGTTGAACGTCTATAGTACCCCACCCAAGGGTAGAGGGATCTGGCGGCTAAATTCAGACCTCCTGGTGGAACAGAGGGTTCAGCAAGCCTTCATGGAATTCTTTCACGATCAGATGACATTGGCCGACTTAGGCCAAATGAAGTCTGAGTGGTGGGAGATGGTGAAGGCCAGAACTCAACGGCTGTTTCACAATCTCGCCCGGAACATGCAGTCCTCCAGGTACAAGATGTATCTGGGCTTGCTTGGGAGGTTAGACATCCTGATCTCGCAGGGAGGTGACCCCGAGGACATTGCGGCAGTTAAAAACCTGATGAGGAGTTATCAGTATGACAGGTACGCCTCCCTTGTAAAAGAGAGAGATCATGGGTCATACCGCTCGGCCTATCCTTATCTTAGCTGCAAGCGGAAGGAAGGTACCAAGTCCATCCCTAGTCTGCGGGGCACCGACGGGACCCTAGAGGAGTCTCCTCGCGGGATTCTGAAGGTGGTCCGCGACTACTATATTGAGCTCCTCGGAAAGGGCAGCCCCCAATGTAGCGAGGAGGGAACCTCCCACGGGAGAAGGGTGGATGACTTCTTGAGCGAGATCACGCTCCCTGAGCATAGCGACCTCTCTTTTGACGAGTTGGTCAGCAAGATCACCATAGAAGAGGTCACAGAGAGTATCCAACAGCAGAACAAGTGTAAGTCGCCAGGTCCTGATGGTCTGACGGCCGAGTTTTACCAACAGTTCTGCGACCTCTTGGCCCCTCATCTGACCGAGGTGTTTAATGAGAGCTTGGCTCAAGGATTATTGCCACCCTCGATGAGGACTTCTGCCCTGATCTTGCTGTCCAAGCCGAACGTGCTCGACACAGCGGATGTGGGGAACTGGCGCCCCATATCCCTGTTAAATGTCGACAGGAAGGTCCTGGCAAAGATTTTGATGAAACGAGTACAGGGCCTAGCGAGGCGTGTCCTATCCACCTCCCAGTACCCTATAGGGCACTCGGCAGTTCTCCAGTACACTTGCATTTTGCAACACCATGTTCACTGACCCCTACCATTCAATAAGTCATACAACAATTCACAGAGCAAGTAGTATAAATACACATATTATTACAAAGTAGCACACGCATCTGTATATACGTAACTGGTAATATAGTTCACATACATTTTTCATAACACACAACAGACTTTCCCCTAGCAATGGGACATACAACATCCAAGGTGGGAACAGACCACTTTTCACTTGTACATACGGCACTTAATGGGTTAAGATTGATACATATTTAACCAGTATGGCTATGATGATTAATATTTACATGTCACGGCACTTTACTTTTCACATATACTGTATGTTTTAAGATAAGCTTGGTCTATGCCATTTTCCTTATGCCATACGATTTTATCCATTCAGGTTACAGTTACTACTAAAAAACCTATACGGATTGTCAGGTTCAATACCATACTACCAGGTACGTACACCTGCTCACGTAGTTATCCATCTCTTACCTTCCCTGGAATAGTAATAGTGTACTGGCAATTAGGGTTCTAGGGCCCAATAGGTATTACCCCCTTTTTTTCTCTGCTTTATGCTTCGGTTAGTGGTCCCGCGAGGCCAACAACCCGCCTCACACACGGAGGCATACATCCCTCGGGCCACTCGTGAACTAGCCGCCTCGCATTGTATCATAGAGAGGGCCTCACCTGTCACTCCCCTTCCTATTTTTCTGGTTACTGTCACCGAGAGGCCAACATCCTGCCACAACGTTCGGTGGCCACAAAAAATCCCCTCGCGCCAAGCATAGATAGAGCCTCTCAAGCCACTTGGCAACTAGCAGGGCCTCACCAGTCACCAAAAAACACCAAGCCTAATCGTTTCGCCTTACGGCTTAGCTAGCAAGCCAGTACAAGAGCCTGGGTACAAATATATAATTGCAATCTTTATTGTTATTTAAGTATTTCCCAAAAAGATGGTAAAGAATCTCCTCTTCCTAGCACCCCGGCTAGAAGTGATACACTTTCATCTCTTACCTTCCCTGGAATAGTAGTAATGTAATGGCAATTAGGGTTTTATGGCCCAATAGGTATTACCCCCTGTTTTCTCTGCTTTACGCTTCATTTAGTGGTCCCACGAGGCCAACACCCCGCCTCACACTCTGAGGCATACACCCCTCGGGCCACTCGTGAGCTAGCCGTCTCGCATTGTATCATAATGAGGGTGTCACCTGTCACTCCCCTTCCCCTTGATACACCTTCAAGCAGAGGAGATGTGGCTCCAACCTAAGGAGGCGACAAATCCCCTACCCTGCCACAGCAACGAACGCAGCGTTATTCAAACTCCTCCATACATTAACGGATAAAACGGAGACAGGGGAAGGCCCAGCAACACCAACTAAGGTGAAACCTAGGCCATGCTAGCCTCACTCAAACTCATGAGCCAAAAAATTTACGACAGACGAAATTCGGTTACCGGGTACAATCAATTCTTGGTACAAGACGTTAACCCTGCACATATGATCCCGGTACATTGGGGAAACAAGGCATAAATATGTATGATGCTGTATCTATGATGGTCAGACCCAGAGATTCCAGGTAAATCGGGAACAGACCATCCCTTGGTTGTGTTGGCATTTTGAATATGTAGAGATGCTTATTTGTGCAGGTACCCATACAGAAGGGATTTTCTCCCAAACAAATGGACGAGCACTCTCAGGCTCCAGGTACCAGCACCTCTGAACTACCAGAGACAATTGGTATGAGTCGTTGCATTGCATATAGAATGTTGCATATACGTTCAAATCATTCAGGGCACATGACAAACCATGTGTCCCAATACAACTTACAAATAACGTACTCACCATCTGTACACACCAATCCATTTTCAACACTACTAACTCATCACCCTTCCAGACTTGTAGTAGATTTACTAAAGCTCCGGAGCTTCAAAGGGCTCCCATACAGGTATCATACATACACCTTCAAGGAATATAGCATGTCCTCACTTACAGTCAGCACACAGAACCATCGGCTGTAAACACACTCATAGCCAAGAATAACAGAGGGGTTTTTACTTGGGTTTTCCAATCTCCACCATTTACAGCATGGCGCCAAACACAAACACATTGGTATTGTCACAAGGGAATCTTCCCTTAAACAAAGACTAACCATAGACTTATTGGCACCACACACCTTCGCTACCCCAAGTCTCAACTCCCTCATACCCTCCGAAGAGTTTCCTTACTATACACACCATTGATCTACCTTTACAGCTATCACTCAAGCATGGGTTGAAGCTTGGTTAAGTAAATGGCTACCATCTACCCTACACACTGGCACTTACATGGCATAAAAATAGGCAATTCTTTCCCCACTAAAAGCAGCTCCTGTGGAATGGGGTAAATCATGGTCAGGGCCATCAATCCATTGTTACTCAGACAACTAAGCACATGGCATATCATCAACAACTTCGCCATAAGACGAGCTTTCATCTCACGTCTACTCGGTTTGTTACCCAACTTACCCAACAACAACAGCAGGGTTACACTGAACATTCAGGCTAGGGCGCATCTGACCAGGTGGTACCATTTCCTGTCGGACTGGAATGGGAGAAACTTGTTCATACCACCGTTGACATTAAACTCCCCTGTGTTATGGACGGATGCTGCAGGTTACGCAGGTTTCACAGCCATCTTCGAAGACAGGTGGTTGAGGGACGCTTGGCCTAGCAAAGCACTAGGATTACCCACTTTCACGAAGACTTCGGCACTGTTTGAGATCTACCCCATAGTGGCAGCAGCTAAAGTCTGGGGCCACTTATGGGGAGGCAAAGCTGTCAAATGCTACTCTGACCACATGGCGGCTTGCGAGATTCTGAACAAAGGCAGGTCTTCTTCACTAACCATCATGAACCTGGTCAGGAGACTCACATGGTTGGCAGCCACACAAAATTTTTTTTTCCTGACTTGCATACACGTGCCAGGTCACCATAATTCAGCAGCTGACACACTATCCTGTTCAAAATTACAGGTTTTCAGACAGCTACACCCAACAGCAGAGGAACAGCCAAGAAAGGCGCCGCTGTTCAGAGACCTCATCCTGGACTAAAATTACTCATGGAGCACGGGAGGGCACTAGCACAGGCCTCACTTTCCCCAAACACCAGACGCATGTACAACCGAGCCTTAATGTTATTCAACAAATTTGTTTCAGAATACATCATTACGAATCCTTATAGGTTAGATACTATGGTGGCTTTCACCTCTTTTTGCCATCTCAACTTGAAACTGGCACACAACACCATAAAACTCTATTTAACTGGAATACAGCATCATGTAAGCAACACATATTCCAGTATAAAAAAAAAACTTCCTATCAGCACACCCCATTAAAATATGCTAAAAGGCATCCAACGCCTAGAAAACCTAAAACCTACTAGATGGCTACCAATTGACGCAGAGAATTCAGGGCATTGTCTGACATGTTAGATACCAAACCCTTTGATAATCACACCAATAACACACTCAAAACAGCCATATACCTGGCATTTTATGCGTCCCAACGAACTCACCTTAAACAACATCAACAATAAGGGAAATATACTGTGTGTGTCACACATAAACATAATAGGTGATCACTACACATTGACATTAAGACATTCAAACGAATCAAATGGGTCCGCACCTTGACATTCAATTTTACCCAACCGGCAATCATTGGTGCCCCGTACAACTATTCGACAAATACATGGCAGGTATGGCTTATCAACCCAAACAAGCTCCTCTCCTCACAATACACAGTCAACCCCTGACTACATCAAAATTCGTCAAATACGTGAGATTATTATGTACAAGAATCGGGTACGATCCCACGGCATATACAGGCCACTCCTTTCGTATCGGAGCGGCAACATCAACCTCCAGCCAAAACGTACCAGTTCATATTACCGTTACATACCTCAACCTGAGAAAGAGTTGAGACAAGCTTTTAAACAATTGGCAAAGTAGGGAAGCTCGGGTAATAATGTATGTGTATACGTATTAAGTGTGGAACTGATACTTCTCTTTTGCCCTCTTTATTTACAGGCTGACCCGTTCGTCGGTTTCGGCACACTACAACCGACTTAGTATATTAGACTAATGATTAGAGGTATAGGTCCACATAAATACGGCCTTCTTCCCTGACCACAAATGGGAAGGCGGAGCCTGGAGTTGTGGGAGGGGTTGCAACCGGCCTATATAAACCCACTACTTACCTCCATACCTTGCTGACAGTGCTTGGTCACTTCCTGTTGCCCCACCCACCACTCCACAAAAGGAATCAATTAATTGGTTGGCCCTCTTTATTTACAGGCTGACCCGTTCGTCGGTTTCGGCACACTACAACCGACTTAGTATATTAGACTAATGATTAGAGGTATAGGTCCACATAAATACGGCCTTCTTACCTGACCACAAATATATATATATATATATACACACACGTACATATGTATATATTTATATTATATATATAATTTTTTAAAATTATTTTTATCTATATATGGATTCATATATATATATTTGGGAGTCTGGCCAACTCCTTGGTTTTGCACCCCTCCCTGTCACAGGTGCCTCATCCCAGGGCCCTATTTAGCCTTGTACTGCAGAGAGCCCCAGATGGAATTTTTTTCCTCAAGTAAGTGGTTAATCTCATAAGAGCAGACATTAGGCTGTTAGTGTAGGACCTGCCAAAGATGGGGTACATTGACGTTGTGGCAGGCTTATGCAATGTATGATCATATAATGTAACTATTTTTGCCTAGATTAGGTGTTTTTAAAAAAACAATAAAATCTTTCAACATTGACGTTGCCGTTTAGTGGATAGGTGAGTGCGCTGGATCTTGTGTTTTATATATATATATATATATATATATATATATATATATATATATATATATATATATTTATTACCCAGGACATACTTGAAAACGAGAGAAATCTCAATGTATCTTTCCTGGTAAAATATTTTATAAATAAATATTAATATCAAAATACAGTTAGAGCAAATTACACACATATATATTTTTTAATAATTTTTTTAATTTTTAACATATTTATATATTTATATATATATATATATATATATATTTAATATCATTCTACGTGTATTTTGATATTAATATATATATATAATTATATATATATATTAGTATTAAAATACACTTAGACAGTGTATGTGTATGTATGTGAAAGTGTATATTCCGTCCATGTGATTGTGATGTCCTCGCAAGGACCTCACGATTATATGACCCAAGAGGGCCGGATCGGCAGCAGTTGGACTCCCTGGGATGCCAGGTAAGTCCCCCCATTGCCATCACCGGTGTGGGATCGCCGGTGAGCGGGTAAGTACCCTGGACGGCATGGATGTGCTATGCCGCCCGCCGGCGTTTAGAGCCGCGTCCCCAAGGACGGCATAGCACACCCACCGTCCTTAAGGAGTTAATGTCTGGTGTAGACAAACAGCCACTAAAGGCTCCTCCTGTTTCTTATATAGCATTGCACACGATTAATATTGATGATTTCATGGGAGGCAAAGCGACTGCAGCAAAGAGACTATGCCAAAGCTAGATCACAGAAACGTTTTATAGTGGTGTTGTTTTTTTACTTTCAAACAGGCAGAGGGACTGAATTTAAGTTGTCAGAAAAGTGTAAGCTCACGGTAAACCTCCTAGGTGAGTCCTAGTTTGACAATTCACCTTGTTGCTTTCAGCAACAAACCAAAAGCTCTAGTGAGACAAAATGGGATATTCTTACATACTTACAGTGTAACATGGCTGTATAATACAACCACAAACAAAAACACATACACATAAAAGCCCTGCGCTCAAGCTCCCACTACTATTGGGCAGCATTTATCGCTATAGAATTCATCTGCCCAAATACATATAATAAATCTTTTTTAAATACATGCACTCTATCCCAAAACTGTATGCTCATTTGAATAACTAACATAGGTTTTTACCTAGGTAGAACTTTGGGTTGACTAGACAGCTCCTATTCCTCCCTCCAAGAAGAAGATATAAATATATAATTTATGTTGTACAGATTAATTAAGGGAGAGAGAGTGTACATCTGGGGAGTTTATGTAAGAGTGATATGCGTTTTAACAGCCCTCAACAGAAAATGCTGCTATAACATGACATCTGCTCATTCCTCTGCTGTGCACAGTCTGACTGTGGATTTATCACCGGAGAACCTGTCATTGCCTTAATCTTCTCACAGAGGCACCAAGATCATCAGAATGAAAAGTGCCATAGGGATGCCAGGGACAGAGTGAAACACAAGGAGTCAGGCAACAGATGAGGAGGGGGAGGGATATTAGAAGGAGGAGTGGGAGGAAGATTTAGGAGAAGAATATGGATAGCTAGCTGTGAAATGCAGAGCATATTATTCTCTGAGAAGGAAAGAGAAAAGCAAATAAATCACAAAGGAAATATAAAGCATTCATGGCAGAGAAACATAGAAACATAGAATGTGACGGCAGATAAGAACCATTCAGCCCATCTAGTCTGCCCAATTTTCTAAATACTTTCATTAGTCCCTAGCCTTATCTTATAGTTAGGATAGCCTTATGCCTATCCCACGCATGCTTAAACTCCTTTACTGTGTTAACCTCTACCACTTCAGCTGGAAGGCTATTCCATGCATCCACTACCCTCTCAGTAAAGTAATACTTCCTGATATTATTTTTAAACCTTTCTCCCTCTAATTTAAGACTATGTCCTCTTGTTGTGGTAGTTTTTCTTCTTTTAAATATAGTCTCCTCCTTTACTGTGTTGATTCCCTTTATATATTTAAATGTTTCTATCATATCCCCCTGTCTCGTCTTTCCTCCAAGCTATACATGTTAAGATCCTTTAACCTTTCCTGGTAAGTTTTATCCTGCAATCCATGAACCAGTTTAGTAGCCCTTCTCTGAACCCTCTCTAAGGTATCAATATCCTTCTGAGGATACGGTCTCCAGTACTGTGTACAATACTCCAAGTGAGGTCTCACCAGTGTTCTGTACAATGGCATGAGCACTTCCCTCTTTCTACTGCTAATACCTCTCCCTATACAACCAAGCATTCTGCTAGCATTTCCTGCTGCTCTATTACATTGTCTGCCTATCTTTTAGTCATCAGAAATAATCACCCCTAAATCCCTTTCCTCATATGTTGAGGTTAGGACTTTAGGTTAAGGAGCAGTAAGCAAAACATTTAAGGACATTAAACACAGACTAAACATGAACCAAACTACAAAAGGGATACATTACAGATATGCAAAAATAGCAAAATATTGTATTCAAATTAATGATTTGCACACCTGCTCATTAATTCATCCCTTCAGCTCTGGTATGGTTAGACAGATGTTAAAGTGATACTATTGGCACCAAAACAACTTAATGGAGTGGTTTCGGTGTATAGATCATGACCTTGTAGTCTCACAGCTTACTTTCTCTTTCTCTGCCTCTCACTAAAATTCTCAATCTCTCCTCTGGCATATTTACATCGCCCTTCAAACATGCAACTATAACCCCAATTCTAAAGAAGCCCAACCTTGACGCTAACTCCCCGTCCAACTACTGTCCTATCTCACTTGCCTTTTACACCCAAGATCCTTGAAAGAGTTGTATATGTGAGATTGACAGACTTCCTCCGGTCCAATTATCTGCTAGACCCGCTTCAGTCTGGTTTCTGCGCTAAGCACTCTGTAGAAACGGCACTGACCTACTCGCCAATGAACAATCCAATGACCTACTCGCTGCAAAATCTCATGGTCACTAATCTATCCTAATTCTCCTTGACCTTTCTGCGGCTTTTGACACTGTTGATCATCAACAGCTTCTTCTCATCCTCTGCAATATCGGTCTACAAGATATTGCTCTCTCCTGGAGCTCCTCCTACCTCTCCCAGCGCTTTTTCAGTGTTTCTTTCTCTGGCTCTACTTCTTCTTTCCAACTCCTCTCTGTTGGTGTCCCCCAAGGTTCAGTCCTTGGTCCCTTACTGTTCTCAATCTATACTTCCTCCCTTGGTAAACTCATTAATTCCTTTGGCTTCCAATATCACTTCTATGTGGATGACATGCAAATCTATCTGTCCTCTCCTGATCTCTCCCCATCCCTCTTGACTAGTGTCTCTGACTGCCTCTCTGCTATTTCTCACTGGATGGCTGCCCACTTCCTTAAACTAAACTTGACAAAAACTGAAATTCTGGTCTGTCATCCCTCACGTGTTGCTACTCCTGTGTCTGTCTCCCTCCAAGTCAACGGTGCTACCGGGGCCGTCTTTAAAGGGGGGCAAAAGGGGCAGCTGCCCTGGGCCCAGTTACTCCTGGGGGGCCCAAAGTAGCTGCTCTGTGGGCCCCCTGCTGGGGTCCAAATCCTGTGGACTGCAGCACCTGATGTAATTAAGGGCCCTCAGCCCTTTAAGAGTGCTCGGCCCTAGCCCCTTTAATGTTGCCTGCTGGGAGGAGGTGAGGTGAGATCACTTCCTCACTAGTAACAGAGTGCCGCTGGGGAGGAGGAGGTATACACAGGAGGAGGGAAGGGACTGAGGACAGACTCCCATCAGCCTTGGCCCTCCAGCTCCCAGTGGACCCCAGGGAAGCCACCCTTCTGTACCCAAAAGGTAAGGAGACAAGAGGGTGGCTAAAACAGGATGTAACTTGATATATATGTGTGTACCTGGGTCTGAGTGAGTGCATCTGGGCATATGTGTGTGTTTATCTGGCTATGTGTGTGTGTGTGTGTGTGTGTATATCTGACTATGTGTGTACGGTATATCTAGCTGTGTGTATGTCAGTGTGTGTATCTGGCTGTATGTGTGTGTACCTGACTGTGAGTGTTTGTACCTGGCTGTGAGTGTACCTAGCTGTGTGTATATCTGGCTGTGTATCTAGCTGTGTGTGTGTGTATCTGTCTGTGTTTGTGTCAGTCTGTGTATCTGTCTGTGTGTGTCAGTGTGTATCTGGCTATATGTGTCTGTGTATGTATGTATGTGCATATATCCAGGCAATCAAACACACCACAGCAAACACAATCATTACATATAAACACACCCCTAATACAAACTCCAAAATTGTATACAAACACACCCTTCACTCACTAAACTACACACAAATGTACATCTGCATTTAAAAGACAACCCTACATCCACACACACCCCTGAATTCCAATAGTAACAGTATATACAAATACACCCCTATATGCACACATATACTCTATACAAAAACATGCTTACATTCAAATTCACAAAAACAACCCTACAAGAATGGCCAAACGGTGGATCCCCATCGTGGAAGTTGTACGACAGATGGGTATCTAACTTTTCTCCACTCTTGCGCTATTGGAGAGAAAACAATTCTTGCACCACAGCCCTCTCTACATTAGTTCTATCAGTAGGTTGGGGTGGAGGCCCTGATTGCATGCCAGGGAGCTGGGGGTTGAGAATGGGGGGGCATGGGGGAGTGGGGAAGTGCAGGTATAGGGGGCCCAAGCAAATGCTTGCCCAGGGTCCAATCGATATTAAAGACGGCCCTGGGTGCTACCATCAGCTCCACCACGCAAGCTCGTTGCTTAGGTGTTCTCTTTGACTACAACCTCTCCTTCACACCTCATGTTCAGTCTACCGCCATATCCTGCTGCTTCCATCTCAAAAACATTGGGTGCATCCGACCCTACTTAACGCCAGATGCGACTAAGGTGCTGGTCCATTCCACTGTCCTCTCACACCTTGACTACTGTAATCCGCTTCTCAGTGGTCTTATGTGCTCCCAACTTGCACCGTTACAGTCCATAATGGATGAGGCGGCGAGGCTCATTTTTCAAGATACTTCCGGTCTTGACCATATATGGATGTGGGTGTTTTTTTATACACACTTGTTTGAAATTGTACAATTATCTGATAGACTTTCTGGCATATAAAGCCAAATATGTCCAGTCTGAAAAATATATGCACCTGCAGAAGACCTGTCTGAATGGTTGAAACGCGTTGTGCTACTTTTTTGCTTTTGTTTTTAATAACTTGTTGAATAAATTCTAATCAAATACTTACCCTGGTCTCTGGAGTTTCCTGTAATATAACAATGCCGAGTTCCTGAGGACGATTCCTTGTAATTCCACTATATATCTCACGGATGAGATGAAAAACACCATAAGTACCGAGCCAACTTTTAATAGGCTCTGAAAATTGTGAGTTTGAAGAGATATTCTTACATATATACAATCTCACATGTACAGTTTACACTATGTGTGTTTTCTAATTCACTTTAACCCCTTAAGGACCGAGGACGGTTCAGGACCGTCATCGGCATTTTTGCGTTGCCGACCGATGACGGTCCTGAACCGTCCTAACGGTCAGAGCTACTTACCTGATCGCCGTCGTTCCCCCGGTGGCGATCAGCGTGGCTCCGGTTGTGGGGAGACTGCCTGCAGCCCAGACAGTCTCCCCACGGCAGATTAGGACCCCTGTGGCCATGTGATCGCTCAACACAGCGATCACATGGTCACAATAGGTGTCCATGTGTCTGCCTGCAGGGGGACTGCCTGTGCTGACAGGCAGTCTCCCTGCATGTGTAAAATCAATTAAAAAAATAAAGTTAGTGTTAATAAAAAAAAAAAAATAATTATATATGTGTATATATGATATATAGGCATATATTATATCTATATAATATATGTCTATATATCATATATATAATGCCATACTAAGTGTATTTTTAGATTAATATGTACTTATATTAATATAAAAATACACTTATAATTAAATTACACACGTATATATATAATATATATAATAACTATATATATTGTATATATATTATAAAATATAAATAATAAGTAATTTAAATTAAATAAATTTTTTTAAATAATAATAAAAAATTTTAAAAAAATTATATAGCTATATGAAATTTTATTCTAACTGTATTTTAAAATTAATATATATATATATATTTATATCAAAATACACTTAGAATGAATTTGTATATATATCTATGTATATAAAAATAAATAAAAATAATAAGAAATATACATACGTCCATATACAAAATTACATAAATAATTATATAAATATACAAGTAGACTTCAAATATATAAATATGCATATATATTTAAATTCTATGTGCGTATTTATGTAATATTTTACATAATTCAGTAATTTTATTGATTGCAATTTGAGGGACCTGCCTGCCAACCCAGGCCGAAATTCCAGAGAATTTAATTTGCTAGCACTGTATTTTACCCTGTAGCGTTCTACGACACCCTAAAACCTGTACATGGGGGGTACTGTTTTACTCGGGAGACTTCGCTGAACACAAATATTAGTGATTCAAAACAGTAAAACATATCACAGTGATGATATTGTCAGTGAAAGTTACTTTTTGTGCATTTTTCACACACAAACAGCACTTTTACTGATGATATAATTGTTGTGATACGTTTTCCAGTTTTTTAAACACTAATATTTGTGTTCAGCGATGTCTCCCGAGTAAAACAGTACCCCCCATGTACAGGTTTTATAGCATTTTTGAAAGTTACAAGGTCAAATATATGGGTCAAATATTTTACATTGAAAATGGCCAGGTTGGTTACGTTGCCTTTGAGAGCATATGGTAGCCCAGGAATGAGAATTACCCCCATGATGGCATACCATTTGCAAAAGAAGACAACCCAAGGTATTGCAAATGGGGTATGTCCAGTCTTTTTTAGTAACCACTTAGTCACAAACACTGGCCAAAATTAGCGTTCAATTTAGTTTTTTTTACTTTTTTCACACACAAGCAAATATGAATGCTTACTTTGGCCAGTGTTTTCGACTAAGTGGCTACTAAAAAAGACTGGACATACCCCATATTGAATACCCTGGGTTGTCTACTTTAAAAATATGTACATGTGGGGTGTTATTCAGAGATTTATGACAGATAATAGTGTTACAATGTCACTATTGATAAATTTTAAAAATGTATGTTTTGAAACCGCAATATCCTACTTGTACCTATAGCCCTATAACATGCAAAAAAAAGCAAAAAGCACGTAAACACTAGGTATTTTTAAACTCAGGACAAAATTTTGAATCTATTTAGCAGTTTTTTTCATTCGCTTTTGTAGATGAGTAAAAGATTTTTCAAGTAAAAGTCAAAAAACATGTATTTTTTCAATTTTTCATCAGATTTTTGTATTTTTTTAAAATTAAAATACATGAGATTATATAAATAATGGTATGTAAAGAAAGCCCCTTTTTGTCCTGAAAAAAACAATATATAATTTGTATGGGAACAGTAAATGAGAAAGCGGAAAATTACAGCCAAACACAAACACCACAAAAGTGTAAAAATATGCCTGGTCGCAAATGTACAACATCGCAAAAACAGTCCAGTCCTTAAGGGGTTAATAAAGGTTTGAAAGAATTACCTATGTGTTGGTTACCAGAGAATTAATAAGTGTAAGGTAAACCAAATACTTTTTCTCTGTGTGCGCAAATCACCTTTTCTGTTCTTTTACTCTACAACATGATACAAAGTCAAAAAACAATGAAGCCTCGAAATCTTAGTCTTTTGAACTTAACAAAGTGCAGATGCAGGTTACAACATTAGTTGAGATGTGTGAAATTTGGTTATGAAGAATTGCTAGAAAATGTGAATGTTTTTATTTTACAAAAAGTAATCTAAGAGGGTATATAACAGCACTTTATATACAACTCTCTTCATTAAAATGACTAAAAATTATTTTTAAAATGTGGTAAGTATGGTTTTATATGAATTTGTAAAAAAGAAAAGGAAAAAGTGAAGGTGTGGTCTTTTTTATTTTATTTTTTTAGATCAATATTCCATATAATCATTACTAACAAGTTGTTGATCTAAAGAGAATTCTGATTTCCATTTGGGGCAGAGAATTAGCGCAGCTTTAAAAAAA
>OW240912.1:16226306-16399569 GCA_933207985.1 Pelobates cultripes
CTGTACCTTGACTTTGGATGTGCTTCACCTGACCCTGATCAGACATTAGCAGGGTATTTTAACTCAGCCTCGCCCTGTGATCAGCATCAAGTCTTTGATCCTGTTGTGTGCTTTGTACCAGTGTTCCTGTCGTTTGAGTTGCTACTTGTTATTGACCCCGGCTTCTGACTACGTTTACTCTGGCATCCCTTGACTTCGGCTACTCCTCGTTGTTCCTGTCTTCTGGCATCCTTTGACCTCGGCTATCCTTTGAAGATCCTGCTGTTTGAGTCCTTGCTTGTCCTGCAACTTGGTACTTCATCCTGCAGAGACCCACAGGCCGGGTGAATTCTTACCTGACCACCTTGGCCTGTGGCTATCTGCAAGGGTGAGCAACATATCTGCGCTACAGACTCCCAACCCAGGTAAAATCCTGACACCTATGAGACGGATAAAGGAATATGTCAGTAGTCATGACACCCCCTTTCCTATAAGACGTATAAAGGAATATGTAATTTTACTCCCTTCCCTATTAGAGGTATACAGGAATATGTCAGTAGTCATGATAACCCCTTCCCTATTAGAGGGGTACAGGAATATGTCAGTAGTCATGATAACCAACTTCCCTATGAGACGGATAAAGGAATATGTCAGTAGTCATGATACTTCCCTATTGGAGGTATACAGGAATATGTCAGTAGTCATCATAACCCCTTCCCTGTGAGAGATATAAAGGAATAAGTCATTATACCCCCTTTTCTATGAGAAGTATAAAGGAATATGTCATGATACTCCCTTCCCTATTAGATGTAAACAGGAATAGGTCAGTAGCCATGATACTCCCTTCCGGTAAACAGGAACCGGTCAGTAGCCATGATACTCCCTTCTCTATTAGAGGTGTACAGGAACAGGCCAGTAGCCATGATACTCCCTTCCTGTCAGGATGTGTCACGACACTGGCGTGTAGTCACCCGCCACAGGCCAGTAGCCATGATACTCCCTTCCTGTCAGGATGTGTCACGACACTGGCGTGTAGTCACCCGCCACTGGGCGCCCGCGACGCCCTCATGGCAGATTCGCAGTACTTGCCGCTCCTAGAGACCCTTCTCCCAGGTCTGTGGCGGCCTCGTCTCTTCCTCTCGCCGCTGAGGTCTGCAGCGAGTACGCCATCGCTGCAAGATGGCAGCTGCCATGCGGACCCGCCGTGCTGCACAGGGAGGAGGAGGAGAGCTGCAGATCCTTGAGGGACTATGGTGTAAAGCAAGATGGCGCCGAGTCCCTGACCTCTTTATATAGTTCCTGTGTGCTCCACCTACTGGTGGGAGGTCGCGGTCAGGTGATCCTAGCCACCTATTTAAACCAACCACACCTTCCAGTCAGTGCTTGGTTATTTTGCTCGTCTTTATATACCTGCCTATTGTCCTGATTTTCAGCCTATGTTCCTGGTTCCTGATCCTTGATTCCCTGATTGATTATCCTTGCCTGCTGCCAGACCTGACTCCAGATTAATCGGCTTCTTTTGTCTGCTGCCTGACTTCGGATTCCTTTCTTTATCCTCTGCTCCTGTCCTCTTTGATTCTTTGTTTGGCTTCACCCCATTAAAGGCCTCCGTGCGACCACAGATCCTTCGGGACCCTGTCTCCACTTCCAGGTACTCTTGAGGGTTGTGATTGTAAGGGAGTGCTGTTCCGCTGCAATTGGGTTCCATCACCTCTGCAAAATCCCCAGGTGGGTGTGACAGGATTACAAGTTGATCCAGCACGCAGTACTGTGTCACACCTAGGACAAAGGATAACGTATAACCGAACCTTAGAATAGCCGGTCTTAACATCTCCAAGAATAGTCAAAATACTTGCCAAGGTCAGGGACACAGAATCAGACACAAAGATGAGGGAAAGCCAAAAGTCCAGATATCAGGGAAGTCAAAACAAAGCCAAAGTCCAATACCAGAAAATCAAGATCAGGAACGCACTCTCGGATAACCATAGGCATGAAACCATAGGCAATGAGAGAATGGAGAAATGGGTTTAAATAACCCTCTTGTGGATCTGATTGACCGTAACAGGCCTTTGACCCCAAAATGGGCATGTACCAGGCATTTGGGTGAATAATTGTCGATCGGCTCACCTTTTCCTGTCAGGACAGTAACTACCATCAATAACATTTTTATGTGCGGATGAATACGTGACACTTCCCTATTAAAGGTATACGGGAATAAGTCAGTTGCCATGATACTCCCTTCCCTATGATAGGTATACAGGAATAGATCAGTAACCATTATACTTCCTTCCCTATTAGAGGTATTCAAGAATAGGTCAGTAGCCATGATACTCCCTTCCCTATGATAGGTGTGGCGGAACCAACCTCCCCACTCTCCACTGGAGAGGCCTGGTTGCTCGCCTGCTCCCTTTAGACTATGGTCCTGCATTTTAAACTTTTATTTTACAGGCAGAAAGGTTTATTCGTGCCTTTCTGTGGACTGTTAAAGCCATGCTACCCCAGATAGCTATGCCATGGAGCCCAGCCGTATACTGAAAGACTGTATGAAAGACTTTGGCTCCATGGCGATTGAACTGTATTTATGTGATCTGAGCGCCATTCAGTAGTAATGTGCACTCAGATCTAAGCTATCTGGGGATATGTAGAATGTCTATGTTTTATGGAATAAATGTAACTGTATGTAATTTTATGTATTTTATTGTATTGTTACTGCCATGTGGTTAATGGTGTTTTGCCTCTGTCCTGGGAGATACGTGGATTACTTCCCAATTAACTTCCCAATTATCTCCAGGACAGAGAGGAGGGATTGTGATCTAATTGTGGGAGTGTTTAAAGGTGTATGTCTGTGATTGGCTAAGAGCCAATATGTTTCCCATTTGGTCCCCTAGGGGAGTGTCCACCAGGTGGGAGACCTGCATAAAAGCCGGGCAGTTAGCCCCAGTAAACCAGTTCCTGCTTAACCCTCAAAGTGAAGTGTCGTCTCATTATTTGGGGAGGATTTACTGTATGCTGTTAGAGACTGATTGCCAGGAGTGTAAGCCGCTTGGGGGCTTTTCTTGTTCGTCTGCTAGCAGCTATTCGTGTGTCTCCAGTTCGGGAGTTTAGAGTATTCCCTTGGTTGCAGTTCGGGAGTTGGTGAATTCGTGGGTTTGCAGTTCAGGAGATTGGTGCTTGCAGTAGCTGTCGGTGCAGCTGAAAAAGGGGAATATCGCCTAAACGGTTTTTAACCTCTTTTGGGCAAAACGGTCCGTTACAATAGGTATACAGGAATAGGTCAGTAGCCATGATACTCCCTTTCCTATGATAAGTAAACAGGAATAGATCAGTAACCATGATACTCCCTTCCCTATTAGAGGTATTCAAGAATAGGTCAGTAGCCATTATACTTCCTTCCCTATTAGAGGTATACAAGAATAGGTCAGTATTCATTATACTCCCTTCCCTATGGTAGATATACAGGAATAGGTCAGTAGCCATGATACTCCCTTCCCTATGATAGGTATACAGGAATAGGTCAGTAGCCATGATACTCCCTTCCCTATTAGAGGTATACATTTATAGGTCAGTAGCCATTATACTTCCTTCCCTATTAGAGGTATACAGGAGTAGGTCAGTAGCCATGATACTCCCTTCCCTAAATGTTTATGACAAACTGAAAACACAAGGGTTTTAGATTTGTTTGACCTGATTTTACACTGCGGTGTATCCTGCTGTGCAGTGTGCCAGTCTCATAAAAATATGTATATATGTCTACCCTATATAGTTATTGCCTGCTTTCCTTTTTACATAAGCTTCTGTTCCTTTGCCTTTGAGTCTAATATAGCTTGCTCTGTCTGGTAGCAGATGTAGGACAAAGATCACATGTGTATAACTAACACTTTAGAGTCCCTGTTCCTAGGTCTAGAGGTTCGCCCCCACCCCTACCGTTGGCATAAAAAAGTATGGAAATATCCTCAATGCTTTTCTATGGACGTTCTGCACGCTGGATGCGAATTTCGCATCCAGCATCGCAGAAGCGCCTCTAGTGGCTGTCAGGAAGAGACAGGGCTATTTCAGTTTCTATAGTTAGAATTTTCATAGATGGATTTGACGGGCCTATGTCTCATTTTAGGGTATTATAGCAGTGTGACTGTTCAAATAACCCACAAAGGGCTTTTATTTGATAAAGCAGACACCCCAGGGTATCTTATATGGTGTATATTATGCCTAAACTTGTCACTTTTTTTTTTTTACCAGTTTATGTCAATGTTTATGGTGAGGGGGAGGGGGGAATAGCAAAAATGCAACATATATGTAAAAATGCCGAGTATTTCTTACACTTAATATGTACCACTGTAATAAAAATAAATAAAATGATGCTCAGTTACATCTTCTGAGTAAAACAATATGCCCAATGTATGACCTAGACACTATTTTGTGAAGTTACAGTGCTGTAAAAAAAAAAACGTGACAAGTTCAGGTTTTTAAGTGTGAATTTTCATGAAGGGTTTTGATGCGTTTGTGTCCCACTTTGGAGCATTTGAGCTGGCTACATATTCCACTGCACCATAAAGGCATCCCATTTCTTAAAAAAGACATCCTAGGGTATTTCAAAAGGCATATTTTGAACCTTAGCGTGGTATCATTTTTCCGCTAGCTTGTACCAAGTGTAGTGGTAATAAGCTTTTTTTTCCGCCTTTTTGACACACAAAGTGAGTTTGCACAGTATGTTTTGCAAACTTTATGCGTGCTAAAACTGTATAATACTTCATGTGTTTCTCAGCTATGTCGTCTGAGCACAGCAATACCCCCGTATGTACCTTTGCCAGGTATATGTGGATGTTGAAGGGGCACATTTGAGACGCAGACATTCAGTTTTTTTCTAACTTTGAAGTTTTACGCTGTGTACATGTTCCATTTCGGAGTAGTTTAGCTGGTTGGTTATTGAAACTTCCCCACAAACAAATACTATTTATTAAAGAATACACCCTGGGGTCATTTAAAAGGCATATTTTGAACCTTAGCATGGGATCATTTTTTTTCTCTAGTTTGTTCCAGGTGTATCATTTTCAATGAGCATTTTAAAATATATATTTTTTTACTTTTTTAAAACTTTTTTTTTACTTTTTAAAACTCGTTTCTAAACTCTTTTTTGCTTATTAAATTTTTGAAACTTTCTTAACTTTTTTTTTTTTTACACATTTAACATTTTTATTAACTTTTTTCTTGCCGTTATCCCATAACTAGCAGTAAGCAGCACTCTCAGTAAATTACCCAATTTCCCATAACTCCCACCCACACCAGCTAGCAAAATAAATAATTTTAAAATATTTAAATTAATTAATGAAATAAATTGAGCCCCTGAGGGTTAAAAAAAAATACAAGTTAACCCTAAGGGGTTAAAAAAAAAATCGGATCATAGTATAATACTGTGATCTGTATTTTGATCACTGTAGTCAGTGATCAATTGGCAGGGAATGGGTTAATTTTTATTTAAAATGGGTAAAAGGGGGTGGGATTTTAAACTATTTGTATTTATTTTTAACGGCATGTCAGCACAATCGGGTGCCCCTGGTCTACCTCGAATTCCGAGGCAGACCGGAGGAGCGTTAATCCCGCAATAGCGGTGATCTGGGGTTAACTTTAGCACACGACGGACCTGGTCTGTCATCTTTTGTTAAGTGCTTTCCTGGCATGACGGACTGGGTCTGTCATTCGTAGTTAAGGGATTAAAGCATTATATATATATATATATATATATATATATATATTATATATAATTTCTTTATTGCTCCAGTATAGTGTATCCATTTATCTTCACCTGGCACAACTTCCCCTCAGTAGTGAAACTTGCTGTACTGTATTCTGACGATTATCACCTTTGGTGACACATGTCAACTTCTTTGTTGTAATTTGGAAATTTATGGAAAGGGGGAACAGCACTGCATAACATGTGAGGTAAATGTTTACTTTCTGGTGGCATTGTGACTAAATTCAGAATTATTCATTAATGTTTAAATTAGGTAGGGTTCAAAGTCAATTTCAAAACAGCTGGGGAAAAAAAATAATCAATCCATCTACACTTTTAATATTCTCTTTGAAATTTAAACTTTTGAATTCCAAAACATAACTGTTTTGGAGTTGATTAAGGTGTAATGTTAGTAATTCAGTTTGCATAAATGTAAACTGACCTGTCGTTGCCTTGAATATGTAAATTTTCAGTCGCCTTGACTGATATGCTCCAGGAGATAGGGTGCAAATTAAAATTACTCAGATGGATGGATGGATGGATTCCTTATAACTGTGACAGTACGTTTCTCACTAAATAAAACATCAACTAATACAAAGACAATGCCAAGTTATTTTAACTCTGCCTTCCATGGCCATAATGAAAGAGACAATATAGCGATTGTGGCGGAACCAACCTCGCCACTATGCACTGGAGAAGCCTGGTTGCCAGCCTCCTGCCATGTGACTATGGCCCCTGGGATGTATTGCCCTTTAAAGACATGATTTGGGCATAATGGATTTGTGTTGTGCTGCTGCTGCCCTTTTAAGAACCATCTGGGGACATACTGTGGAGTTACTGGGTGGCCACCATTTCCTGTATCAGAAGCACATGGTGAGAACAATGGATGGTGGCCATTTTAACTCACAGACACTGTGTGGACTTTTCAACACGGTGCCATCTCGCCAGTATTTGTTGCACAGAGACATCGTGCGGTGGTTTTGGACTATACAGCAGGGGACACATTATACAGTGATTGTTTTTTATTTAGCCTGTATATGTTCTGCAGAATCTGCATTAAACTGTATTTTCCAAAGTACTGAACGGATCTGGGTGAATTTTGGATATGTGGTTCACCCAGATCCCCCAGTTCCAAGGATATACTTTTTATGGGGTTATTGCATGTTTTGGGGTCCCTGTGATGTGTTTTATGAAACTGTATTTCTCTGGCTGTGATAATTAGATTACCCATTGTGTTCAGTAATCATATCACAGCCAGAGGGGAGGATTTTGTGTGGGAGTGTCTGGGTGTATTGTATGGATTGATTGGCTGTTTTGTAACACCCTGTGGGCTGTACTATGTTTGTGGATTGGGAATAAAAGAGACTGTATGTGACAGTACAGGGAGTTCCTGTTTTAACCCTCAAAGTGAAGTGTCGTCTCATTATTGGGGGAAGGATTTATTGTATGCTGTTCCAGTTTGACTGCTAGGAGAGTAAACCTATTCGTATGGTTCCTATTCAACTGTCTACAGCATTCATATGCTTGAGAGGATTCATATGCTTCTCCGGTTCGGTGGTTGTGGTATCTGCTGCAGTGCTTGGAGTCCTCAGGAAGCGCTAGGAGCATCCTTTAACGGAGGTACCCAGTCGGGGTGCCAGGCGATCCGTTAGATTGGTGGCAAGCGGTGGGATGGCGTCCTAGTGCGAGGTAAAGCAGCTCAGAGACACCGTTTGTGGAGTCACAAATTGAGGGCAACGCTAGCACACGTGCAGCGCCCCGGGAGCAGAGGTATCCAGCGACTTGGAGCAGACAAGTATGGAAGGCTCTGGTGATGATTGGCTGGCCGAGGTGAGGCAGCGAGTGGCCCAGTATGGTGATAATGTGCCCATGGATATATTCCAGGCGATCTGGAACCAGGTCACAGCCGAGCAAAACACAAGGATGGACCGAGAATTCCGGCTGGCGAAAGAGAGAGAATATGCTCAGCGGAAGGAGTGTTACAGCAACCAAAGAGAGGCTGCATTCGAGGAGGTTAACCGTTTCCCCCTGAGGCGGCCAGAGGAACCCGAAGTAGGGGTCCTCATAGACTGGTCCTATGAGGAACCACAACGGGCAGGTGGAGATGGGACCGAGGTCTCTCCACCGGGCCCAACGGGATGCTGGGCAGCCGGCCCAGATCCCCAGCAGCAGCCGGAGTTAGCGGGTGCGGAAGCCAGTGGTCCTTACTCGCAAATGTTGAGGGACCTCACAGACTGGTCCTGGGAAGACCCACAGATGGCAGGTGGAGATGGGACTGCGGTCTCTCTACTGGCCCTACAAGGATGCTGGGCGGTCGGCCCAGATCCCCAGCGGCAGTGTGTGTTACAGGGAGCTGAAGGTGCCGTCCTTCCTCCCCAGCGGCAGTTTGAGTTACAGGGAGACAAAGGTGCCGTCCTTCCTCCCCAGTGGCAGTGCGAGTTACAGGGAGCCAAAGGTGTCGTCCTTCCTCCCCAGCGGCAGTGTGTATCCCAGGGAGCTGAAGGTGTCGTCCTTCCTCCCCAGCGGCAGTGTGTACCCCAGGGAGCAGAAGGTGCTGTCCTTCCTCCCCAGCGGCAGTGTGTATCCCAGGGAGCTGAAGGTGTCCGTCCTTCCTCCCCAGCGGCAGTGTGTACCCCAGGGAGCTGAAGGTGTTGTCCTTCCTCCCCAGCGGCAGTGTGAGTCCCAGGGAGCCAAAGGTGTCGTCCTTCCTCCCCAGCGGCAGTGTGTACCCCAGGGAGCAGAAGGTGCCGTCCTTCCTCCCCAGCGGCAGTGTGTATCCCAGGGAGCTGAAGGTGTCGTCCTTCCTCCCCAGCGGCAGTGTGTATCCCAGGGAGCTGAAGGTGCCGTCCTTCCTCCCCAGCGGCAGTGTGTATCCCAGGGAGCTGAAGGGGCCGTCCTTCCTCCCCAGCAGCAGTGTGAGTCCCAGGGAGCCAAAGGTGTCGTCCTTCTTCCCCAGCGGCAGTGTGTACCCCAGGGAGCAGAAGGTGCCGTCCTTCCTCCCCAGCGGCAGTGTGTATCCCAGGGAGCTGAAGGTGTCGTCCTTCCTCCCCAGCGGCAGTATGTATCCCAGGGAGCTGAAGGTGCCGTACTTCCTCCCCAGCGGCAGTGTGTCCTGCAGGAAGCGGAGACAGTCGGTCTCGCTCCCCAGCAGCAGGACAATATATTAAAAGGGGAGACAGTTGGTCCCCCCCTCCAACAGCAGAGAGTGTTCCAGGGAGAGGAACCAGTTATCACCTCTCCCCAGCAACAGGACAAATTATTGAAAGGGGAGACAGTCGGTCTCCCCCTTCAACAGCAGAGGGAGTGTCAGGGAGAGGAGCTTGTTATCCCCTCTCCCCAGCGGCTGAAAGTATGTCTGGGAGAGGAGCTTGTTACCCCCTCTCCCCAGCGGCAGCTTAGCCCACCAAGGGGAGACAGTAATCTCCACAACAGTGCAGATGGGACAGTGGTCTCTGCACATGCACCACCGGGGGTAGGGACAGTCGGTCCTGTCCCCCAGCAGCAGGACTGTTTAGGCAAAGGGGAGACAGTCTGTCTCCCCCTCCAGCAACCAGGCTCCAACCAGACTACTCCCGTGGTAGTGTTGGCACCAGGACAGAGTACCGCTGGTCTCTGCCAACTCAGCAACCCACCCAGTACGCTTACCAGTCACCCACACAGCCATGGTGAGGCACCTGGACACGGACAAAGTTCTCCTCTACCCAGGTGTAGTAGCCAGTTATTGTGGGTGGGCTGTATTACTGATTGTGTTTTGTGGTTGGGCTGCTGGACTAACAAGGGCACTGACCGGCAGGAGGTCAGATACCCTGTTAGTCTGATTGGTAAAGGGGAGAAGTGTGGCGGAACCAACCTCGCCACTATGCACTGGAGAAGCCTGGTTGCCAGCCTCCTGCCATGTGACCATGGCCCCTGGGATGTATTGCCCTTTAAAGACATGATTTGGGCATAATGGATTTGTGTTGTGCTGCTGCTGGCCCTTTAAGAACTATCTGGGGACATACTGGGGAGTTACTGGGTGGCCACCATTTCCTGTATCAGAAGCACATGGTGAGAACAATGGATGGCGGCCATTTTAACTCACAGACACTGTTTGGACTTTTCAACACGGTGCCATCTCGCCAGTATTTGTTGCACAGAGACATCGTGCGGTGGTTTTGGACTATACAGCAGGGGACACATTATACAGTGATTGTTTTTATTTAGCCTGTATATGTTCTGCAGAATCTGCATTAAACTGTATTTTCCAAAGTACTGAACGGATCTGGGTGAATTTTGGATATGTGGTTCACCCAGATCCCCAGTTCCAAGGATATACTTTTTATGGGGTTATTGCATGTTTTGGGGTCCCTGTGATGTGTTTTATGAAACTGTATTTCTCTGGCTGTGATAATTAGATTACCCATTGTGTTCAGTAATCATATCACAGCCAGAGGGGAGGATTTTGTGTGGGAGTGTCTGGGTGTATTGTATGGATTGATTGGCTGTTTTGTAACGCCCTGTGGGCTGTACTATGTTTGTGGATTGGGAATAAAAGAGACTGTATGTGACAGTACAGGGAGTTCCTGCTTAACCCTCAAAGTGAAGTGTCGTCTCATTATTGGGGGAAGGATTTATTGTATGCTGTTCCAGTTTGACTGCTAGGAGAGTAAACCTATTCGTATGGTTCCTATTCAACTGTCTACAGCATTCATATGCTTGAGAGGATTCATATGCTTCTCCGGTTCGGTGGTTGTGGTGTCTGCTGCAGTGCTTGGAGTCCTCAGGAAGCGCTAGGAGCATCCTTTAACGGAGGTACCCAGTCGGGGTGCCAGGCGATCGTTACATCGATGATACATAAACTGACTGAATAACTGATGCAGTACAACTCAACCTGAGGTTACCAACAGATACACTACATATTTATGCACAATAGTTTGTCTAGGGGCAAACACTCCAACCACAATATCTGGGAATATGAACGGGGTAAACATGTATACAAACAGTTATTGACCTCCAAAGTGGGCTCAACAACCTCCAACATCTTACTGGGGCTGAGGCTTGCAGGAGATAAGGGGATAGTTAAGGTAATCATACGGCTGACTCAACACAGACGTCGACCTACCTAGGGAACAGTATGGGGACAGCCGCCCCAATGACATAAGGTGATCTCCCCGGACAAACAGACCTCAATAATAGACCGCCCCGAAGAAATCAGACATGCACTTATTACCCAATTAGCTAAGACGGAGACAACTTCTAATAGCCCTGCTGGACACAATAGGACACATTCGACCAACAAGACAGCATACCCGAACATAACCTATTACACGTCCATGCACGCCCTTTAATCACCCTCATACCCCCCACGAAGCACAGCCCACTGCCTCAGAAAGTTGCTATGAAAACCTCCAATAAGCCGAATTCAGTCTACGACCTATAATTATTCCAATTCATAATAGCAACCTTAGCACCCTCTTGACTAAACCAGCTCGAGGTACACATTTACTCTAAGTTTCTGATTGCTAACATACCATTGTATGGTTGTTAGGACCTGCGTGTCCGTTATTTCCTGTTTGATTGTCGCAGCTATGTGTTGATTACTCAAATTTTGTTTGGACCTGCGTGTCCATTACATTGTATCTTACTGCTGCAACCAATAAACAGCTCTGAGAATAAAAAATAAAAGAGACAATATAGTCACCAGAACAACTGTAGCTTAATGTAGTTCTTCTGATGTGTGCTGCCTGTCCCTGCAGGCTTTTTAGCCCCTTAGTGACAAGACCGTTTTTTAATTTTCTTACCGTTAAGTTTATTTTCCTCTTACTCATTTACTGTACCCACACATATTATATATCGTTTTTCTCGCCATTAAATGGTCTTTCTAAAAATACCATTATTTTCATCATATCATATAATTTACTATTAAAAAAATTATAAAATTAGATGAAAAAATGAAAAAAAAAAAACACTTTTTCGAACTTTGACCCCCAAAATCTGTTACGCTTCTACAACCGCCAAAAAACACCCGTGCTAAATAGTTTCTAAATTTTGTCCTGAGTTTAGAAATACTCAATGTTACCATGTTCTTAGCTTTTTGGGAAATTTATATGGCAATAAGTACAAGTAGCACTTTGCTATTTCCATTTTTTTTTCAAAATAACGCAAGTTACAATGTAACACTGATACACACAGGAATCCCTCAATAAGCCTTCACATGAAGACAATGTGAGGTATTAAACTTGGGGTATTTTGGTTCTTTTCTTTTTTTTTTTTTTTTCATTCTTTATTCTTTATTTTCGCTTGAGTTGTAGAAAGTGGTATACAAAACAATATTTGACATATAGAAACCGTCATGTGACAATAAAGGTAACAGCGTTGACATCATTAGTAAAACATCAATGCCGGAGGGCATCTTGCAGGTTTACAGTTATTCATGACCATGGTGGAACATCGGTATAGTGTAACGGTGGGTACCAGCCTAGTGGGGCCAAGTCCATGGAGGCTGCTAGTCATGTATTGTGGCCGAGGAACCCCTGTCTTGTCCGTGATATGCCACCGGGAGTCTTTTCCGCCTGCTGGCAACGGATCTTTAGTCACTAGTCTGATGTCCACCCATCAAGTGTTTTATCGGTCGGGTGATTACCCGTCTGGAGAGATTGCGTGAGGATAGAAGGAAAGAAAAAGGGGGAGGAAGAAGAAGTGGTAGGGGTGGGGGAGTTGGGTTCAGCATGGAACTAGGTTAGCCAGGAGCGCTGTGACCAGGGGCACTTGAAATTTTCACAGCTGGTCATCGTGCACCCATGTCCTAATTGGGACATTTTTGAAGTTGGCCAATGTAGTTTACCCCATCAAAACATATATTTTTTAAAAGTAGATACCCTAGGGTATTTTCAATGGTGGTATTGTAACACTTTCCACGAACTAATTCTACCACCAGTCTTTGTCAAACTTTTGGGTAGTCTTTTTTTGTGTTATTTTTCTCTCACATTGTACTTTAGGCATGGATTCTCAGTTCCTGTTATGTGTTACTACCAAAGAACACCCCAATATGTGTTCAGCAACATCACCCGAGTACAACAGTGCCCCCAATGTACAGGTTTTATGGGTTTTTGCAAACTTACAGGGATCAAATGTAGGGCTTTCCCCTTTTCCATGTTTGCAGATTGAAATTAGCCATATTGATTTGCTGGGCCTATGTTCCCTTTGAGACCATATAGCAGCCCAGGAATGAAAATTAACCCCATCATGGCATACCATTTGTAAAAGGACATAACCCACGGTATTCAAAATGGGGTATGTCCAGTCTTTTTTAGTAGCCACTTAGCCATAAACACATGCCAAAGTTAGCGTTCATATTTGTTTTTTGCATTATTTTTACACAAAAACTGCACTTTTACTGGTGATTTCATAGTTGTGATAAGTTTTTCTGTTGTAAACTCTCATATTTGTGTTCAGCGAAGTCTCCAGAGTATAAAAATAACCCCCATGTACAGGTTTTATGGTGGTTTGAAAAGGTACAGGGTCAATATAGGGCTTGCCCAATTCAGTTTGCCAGATTTATTTGCTGTGTTGCCCTTTGAGACCATATGGTAGCCCAGGAATGGGAAATAACCCCATCGTGGCATACCATTTTCAAATGTAGACAACCCAGGGTATTCCAAATGGGGTACGTCCAGTCTTTTTGAAGTAGCCACTTAGTCACAAATGCTGGCCAAAGTTAGCGTTTTTATAAATTTTATATATATATATATATATATATATATATATATATAATATTTTTTATTTTTTTACTTTTTAGTTGCCTGGGGGACTGTCTGACAGCTCAAACAGTCCCCCTGCTGGCAGCTCCTAGACTCCTATTGCGGCGATGTGATCATGGTGATCACATGGCCCTGGAGGGCCGGGTGAGCCTGGAGCTGCTGCAGGGGGACTGCTGGGGTCTCCGGCAGTCCCCCCTGACTGTGATCGCCGCGGATTGCCAGTCCAGGTAAGTCCAGGACTCCTATTTGCTGCGCTCGTACTAGGTATGTCCGCGATCCTTAATGACCGTTTTTTTTTGTCGGACGTACATAGTACATATATTAGTATCAAAATACAGTTAGAATAAAATTATATATAATTTTGTAAAAATTACTTGTACAGTTTATTTATTTTTAATTATTATTAATTTTCTATAATATATATATATATATATATATTTATTATATATGTTATATAGATACATGTGTAATTTTTATATTAATATATGTATTAATAAAAAAAATACACATAGTATGAAGTTATATGTAAGATTATATATACATACATACATACATACATATATCTATAGATATAATATATGTATATATACATGACCGTACCTGATACGTCCGAGGTCGGGAAGGGGTTAATGTAAACACTGACTTTTCAGAGAAAAGGCTGCGTTTACATAACTGCGTAGGAACACTTCTAGCCACTAGAAGTGCTTCCTGGGACTGTGCTGCACAATGAACACTCCTCATAGAGATGCATTGATTTACAGCGCAGCATATTGCCACGCATGCGCATTAGCCTCTCAATGCTTTCATACGGGAAAGCATTGGATTGGCAGAGATTATCAAGTTTAATGAACTCAGCCAAGGAGGTGGAATTGGGTGGAGTGAGCCACGTTAGGACCTGCGCAGTGCTGCTAAAAGGTAATTTTTAACCAAGGAGCCAAGGAGGGTTGGCCACCTCAACAGCAGTTTCCAAACTATAGTGTCAGGAGTACATGCCTGTATTTCTTTAAAGTGGCACAGTATGTGTGCATATGGTTCATTGAGTCTTTGAGTGCAGTCTCTGTATTTTGTCAAATCACTTATTATGAGTTTAACAAAAGCAGAGCTCTCCCAACATCCAAACACAGGCAAAGAGGGACACTTTAATTTTAGGGGTGTGGCCAGGGCGGGACTGTTTTGAGAAATTGTAGGTGACTTACTATTATAAAACTAAAATGTAATCTAGAACAAGAAAAATGTATCATATTTACACAGACCGATTTCTAAACACATTTACTGTAGTTTAAAGACAGATTACTGGGAGTATTAATACCGTGGAGCTCTGTGATACACTCAGACATACCTACAATTTGGAGCTCCTAGAAAAGACAGACATTAGAATAGAAAAGAGAGACAGAAGGATTTGGGCCTAAAATAGGGGTTGTCCCTCCTAAATAGGGACACGTACGACCTGTTATTCTTTTAAAGCCATCCAACTGTTTACAGACAATGTAGTGGAGGGGGGTGTTGGCAGCATATAAAGACTCCTTGTGAACTTCTATTCTTTGAAAGCAGTACAACATGCTGTAGTGGTTATGGTGTCAGGAGTCCCCTAGTACATTCACACGATAAGCTATTATACTGTGGAATGCTGTCACAAAACAAATGTCCAATTTGATAGTTTACCCTGGGACAATAACAGGGACTCCTGGTACAATTACCACTACCTGGTACCATAACCACTACAGCTTGATATGTGTCCTTCTAAAATAGAAGCCTCTGGGTACATTATTCTTATAGTTGTATGTTTATATCCACCCACACTATACCAGTTTACCCTACAAATTCCAGTTTTGCAGCTTTCTCGCTTTTTGTTTTGCTTGCCCAATTTCATAGTAGGCCTACCCATATTTTTGCCTAAGACGTTCCCCTTTAGAAGGGACAGATTCCTGTGAGTCTACAAATGTATAGAATGTTACAAACAAGCTGCCATAGGAAAGCAAAAGAGTAGTATTTCTCAAGCTTTTTTTCTGAACCAAGTAACCATAGTAACCGATTATTCCAGTAAAGTACCCGAATGTCAACCTTGACTCAACAAGTACCTGTAACATCAACATTTCCTTTCAAATATCATTACTGTTTGAAATTAAATTAGTACTCTAGTATTCCCAAGCCACTTCAAGAGCACACATACTACAGACAGAAGGGGTATTAGATCACCATTAATAACCCAATAAGGAATACAAATAAAATAAGTTAGATTCTGCTTAAAGTGTGTTTGTTTATCAAGAATGTGGTGTACTGCTTCTTTAAAGCAGAAATTGTATTTATACAAATAATTATACTTTGTTTTCGGCAAGATTAATATGCACAGATCTAGCTGTCAAATCCTACCTCGAAACCTGCATCTGGTATACATATATAAAAGTCTTACATTGCTTTGGAGATCAAGGTCAAAACAAAATATTGCTATCCTCTGCTCTTACACAGGCCATATTGTTTAATTGAAGTTGGATAAAAGTGTAATAAGTCTTTAAAAGTGCAGGCCTTGAAACTGCAATGTGCAGATATTCAACGGACCATAAACTTGTCTTTTTGGATATTCTTCTTAGCACAGCTGTTGCAAAATGTCAGACTTCTCCTCCAGAAACAGACTTGTCTCTTCCTTTCTCCCACTCGACAGAGAAAGGGCAAGTTTCATATCAAGGCATGACTCAACCTTTCAAGTAAAAGTGCGCATAAAGCATACTGTAAACCCATATATCACAGGAGGTTGGCGAAATGTCACAGGGCAAATTCACTAATAGAAAGAGATTTGAATGCCAGAGGTTCCTGGGGCTGAAATCTAACTAGTGTCAGCAACCCTTCTGTCTCAGGAATAGGAAACATTTTGCACTCTGTCCCAGTGCACTACTATGCACATCAAACTCATCTGGTCTATAGCAGGCGAAGTACCAAACGTTGTTTATCACTCCTGTAGATACAAATATTTTTGTAGTTTTTGCGATTTGTCAAATGGGTGTTTTAGGGTTCCCAGATCCAGCATATTCCTGGGAACTCCGCAGAGCAGGTGCCCTGCTGTATGTAGAATTCATATGTTGCCAGAGGGAAATCAAGAAACAAATTAAGAAGGGATCCCAAAAGAACGGCCTTATTTGATGTGTGGGACTCTCTACTGCAGCATATTAATTATACATATTGTTTGCCAGCACTTTTCACACACTGCTCATCAGAAGTGATGGAGTAATAAGTGTTTATAAAACATGGTGGATCTTGCGTCCCTAGTGCGTGTTTATAATAAATGTACATAGCAGAAATTAAGAAAGTGAAGAAATGCAAAATAATAATTAGTAAAAGTCGTACTTTGCAATGAATGGTAAGTGATAAGCAACTTTATAGATTAAAAATATAGTATCCTGAACGATCTAGTGTGTACATAATTGTCAGGTTATTGGTGAACGATGCAGGGTTGGATGTCGGGCTTGAAAGTGCTGAGGAATTAATTTACTTCTTTAAAAAATCAGTCAGGATCCCAAATGATAAACAATTGATTTTGTACTGACACCATGTGAAGCCTACCTACTGTGCACCTATTTCATGTTGCTTTAAAGGGTTACTCCAAGCACCATGACCACTGCTGTGTTTTTTAAGCGATCAGCTATAAAATCCTGCACATGCAGAGTTTAACCCATTTTTGCCACCTCTGACAGTTCCATTGGGCTTCCAGACTGACTAATGTCAATTATGTTCATATTTCCACTATCAGCCAATGAATAAGCAGCAGGATTGGCACTGACTTCTGCAGCCTTGCAAGAGCCGGATGTCGTTAACCCTTCTTCAGAGCAGGTCTGGCACCCGGCAAGACTCCAGCTGAGAGGGTAGCCAATTGCTAGTAGCTTATCCCATTACCAGGAAAGAGGGCCAGGGTACTCCACATCACAACCAGTGCAATGTGCTGTAGTGGTTATGATGTCAATCTTGATGGTCGTAGCCAACCCAGTGCCTTCCCATTGGAAAGTTTGGAAGTTGGCATATACGTCAAAACACTGCTCTGTGCCAATCAGCATCTCCTCATAGAGATGCACTTAATGAATGGGGAACGTCCAGCTCCTCCATGCTCAGCATGGAGACGCTGAACATGGGTGTGGCACACTGTGCAGCACTGATACGGGAAGCACCTCTAGTGGCCATCTGAGTGACTGCACCTAGGGGTGTTACTAGGCATCAATGTAAACCCTGTCTTTTCTCTGAGCAGGTAGTGTTTACATTGAAAAACCTGCAGGGACTGGCAGTAGACACCAGAACTACATTAAGCTGTAGTTGTTCTGGTGACTATAGTGCCCCTTTAAGAAGGTGCTTAGACTTAATACAATCTGATGGTAAGTTAATTGTATTACACAGAACTAATATAAAATGCAACAATTTATAATAACTATCAATAACAATATATTTATGTTACAAGGTCATCAGATTGCAACAAGAGGAATGCACATGAATGTATTTTAAGGCACACTGCACCTTTAACTCACTATAAAGATTTTGGAGTTCTGTTTTAGTAATCTATGCTGCAAATTGCAATCTCTGCTGTGTTTATTCCTATGCTAGAGGTAGTTATGATGGCTGACACTATTATTGCAATTATTTCTAGGTAATATTTCCTATGATGCCCAGTCACTCTCTATTTCCCTATGTAGTTCACAAACATTGAAGTTCCAAAGTTAATCAAACCTCATATTTAGTAACCAAAACAAATATTGGCAATTTTCAGAAGGATCCAGAGCTCTAGTGATCACCTTTTAGGTTGCTGTGTGTTCAATATTTATAAATAATAATTATGAAAGTATGTAAGTCCAGAAAACATTTTAACTCCAGATAAGGTTGGAATGCACTGCCTGACACAGAGGATCTTCTGGATAAGCTGCCTACTAGGAGGTGGATCTTGAATCTCTGGAATAGAAGTCAGGAATCTCTAAAAAAAATAATGTATTATGTGCTAATGATGGAGCAAGAAAGACTAGAGAGAGGAATGAAAAAAGGAGGAGAGAGTAAAGTGGAGAACAAGGCAGTGGGTGTAAAAGAACGAGTGCGTTTAAAAGATAGAAATAGAGGAGGAGTGACTGAGTTACAGAAAGAGTGAGAGATTGAGGGAGATAGACAGAGAAAAGGCATTGATGTATGCATGTAATCGATGTATGCATTTTAAATACTGCTAAGGTGCGCGTTAAATGTTAATAAATAGAATTTATGCATTTTGTATAACCACAGCTTTATTAAGTGCAAAAAAGTACCTTGTTAAAAAAATAAAATTAAAGTATGGTTAGGGGTTTTCATGGTTTGGATAGCCTCTTAAGATGGAAGGTTTAGGTTTTGGATATCATTTTAAGGATTTAGGGTTAGGGGTACCTGTTGTTGTAGTACATATGGCCTATTGATGCTCACTTGTTTATTAAAGGACCACTCTAGGCACCCAGACCACTTCAGCTTAATGAAGTGGTCTGGGTGCCAGGTCCAGCTAGGGTTAACCCATTCTTTTATAAACATAGCAGTTTCAGAGAAACTGCTATGTTTATGAATGGGTTAAGCCTTCCCCCTAATCCTCTAGTGGCTGTCTCATTGACAGCCGCTAGAGGCGCTTGCGTGATTCTCACTGTGAAAATCACAGTGAGAGCACGCAAGCGTCCATAGGAAAGCATTATAAATGCTTTCCTCTGAGACCGTAGTACAAAATAGATTAGTGACCCAATGTAAGCTAAGTGCAGATATGTAAGTGACTCTGACACCCTGGTGAGGTCCCCTTAACCTTCACCCACAAAGGAGTACAAACACAAAGAAAATAAGGCGGAGTATCTTACATGCACTTTCCAAATAATCCTTTACATAGGTACATTCCTATACTGTGCCCTACAAGGGAATAAAACAATAGATAATAGTGCAATATTGTCTGTACAGTAAATTACATAAATCCAATAAGATTTCAACAAGTGCAAACTCACAAAGATGGAGCCACTATGGATTGGGCTCAAGCAATTCGCCTTGTGGGATGTAAAGGGTCCCACTCCCTCCTCTGTATTCCGGGATCCTTGTAAAGGATAATCACAGGTTCGCAGATGGAGTATGAGTATGATAAAATAATACAAAATTTATTTAAATCAAAAGGAATAAAACAATTTTAAAAGACCTTACAATCTCTGTAGAATAGTCTTTGTAGCAAAACGTGCGCATTCAGCCGACGGGGAGGATTGGAGGCGGAGAGGAGGAGGAGAGCTCCCCGCCCAGCGCTGGAAAAATAAGTTTTTACCCCTTTCCCCCTTCCAGAGCCGGGTGGGGGCACCCTCAGGGCACTATAGTGCCAGGAAAATGAGTATGTTTTCCTGGCACTATAGTGGTCCTTTAATGAAGATTGTGTAGTATGAAATTAGCAACATTATAATGTCAACCTATTTTATTGTTTTTTAACATGCCTTTTCAAAGTCCAGATTTCTAAAGTGACTTTTCCATTGCTATAGTAGATTACAGTTCAATTATTATTAACATTATTGGCATATATGGAGTGCCAGTGTATACCGCTGCGCTATACAACTATACAGCAAGTAGTTGACAAAATAAAGTTCACAGCTACCAGAGGTGAAGAGGGCCCCTTTTAAACTAGTTTACAGTCTCTAGAATATAGCTGTTTGTGCAGCCTGGTATATTAGTGGAATCAGTGATTGTCAGGAAAATGAAGAAGTGCAGTAAAACCACTTCTTCTACTTAGCTATCACACTGGTCCTGGCATTAACCTAAAGCTTAGTAGTGCTGCTATTTGGGCTCTAGGGGCCCATGGCCTGCTGCATGCACCCTGTCCCACATGTGCCCCCTTGCCAATAGTCATTTATTTTTTTATTTAATATATCGCTTATTCACCAGTATATTAAATACAAATTAAATTACAGCAATCCGCAAAGTGCCTGTTTTGCACCTCTAGTGAATACAGACCTCAGCAAATGCCCCTTATTGGTTCCAGAACTCATTGAATGAATGCAGAATGCAGTTGATTAATTCAATTCTCATTCACAACTGCTTTGCGAACTGGAAGGCACACATAATGTGGTCAGCACCCACTGGAGATGCAGGCCATGCACTCATCCACTGGACCACCAGGTAGAAATTATATACCCCACTGGACCACCTAAGATTTATCATTTCTGCCGGATCACCAGGAGGGGAAGGAAAAAAACAAATATTTAAAAATACATTTATTTGAGAAATGCTAAATGGAAAGGGGGAGGAGGAGTAGAGTTGCAACATTTAAACACTTTACACATATCTCACACATCCATCATACTCAGCCACCACACGCCCACATACATATTACACTCAGGAATCACACACAGCCACCACAAACACACACATAGCCTGTATGTCATAATGAGAAAAAGTAATCCATAAAAACTTACAATAGTCATACATTTAGGGCAAAGTATTGACCTTTTGTGGTGTGTTTTGTTTTGTTTGGTATCCCCCGCCTCCCCCCCTGTTGTAAACATACATTTTCTTTTAAATATGTTGTTTATTAGAGCTGCAATAGAATCATTGTGCACATTACCAGAAGTGTTATTGCTGCAGTGGCTGAGCAATGTGCATTACATGATGAGTTTTAATGCAATAAGGCCAGTGATATACTCACACACATTACATTACTGTGAGTTGTATTACTGTGGAGCTCTGTGATAAATTCATCTACTAAACACATTACTGTAAGTTTTATTGCTGTAGAGTTCTGTTAAACAATTCACACACTGCACATTAGTGTGAGGTTATTGCTGTGGAACTGTGATACACTCATACACATTACTGTGCGTTTTAGTGCGGTGGAGCTCTGTGATATAGTAATGTGTAGTGTGTGTATCGCAGAGCTCCACCGTACTAATGTGCAGTATGAGTGTGTCACAGAGCTCCACCGTACTAAAACTCACAGTAATATGCAGTATGAGTGTATCACAGAGCTCCACTGTACTAAAACTCACTGTAATGTGCAGTGTGTATGAGTGTGAGTTTTAGTACGGTGGAGCTCTGTGATACACACTGCACATTACTGTGAGTTTTAGTATGGTGGAGCTCTGTGATACACTCATACACACTGCACATTACTGTGAGTTTTAGTACGGTGGAGCTCTGTGATACACACTGCACATTACTGTGAATTTTAGTACGGTGGAGCTCTGTGATACACACTGCACATTACTGTGAGTTTTAGTGCTAAGGAATGTGGGTTTATTCCACAGCTGTACTCCAAAACCCCTTCAGCCACTTAACTTTCTCCAGTGCCGGGCTCCCTCTGTGCTGGAGAACTCTCCACCCCCTGCTGACGTCAGATCCGAATGCGCAAGAGCCGCGCGCGAATACAAACCGCCCACAGGAAAGCATTACTCAGTGCTCCCCCATGGACGTTCGGCGTCTTCTCACTGTGATTTTCACATTGAGAATCGCGGAAGCGCCTCTAGCGGCTGTCAATGAGACAGCCACTAGAGGCTGGATTAACCCTCAGTGAAACATAGCAGTTTCCCTGAAACTGCTATGTTTTCAGCTGCAGGGTTAAAACTAGAGGGACCTGGCACCCAGACCACTTCATTGAGCTGACGTGGTCTGGGTGCCTATAGTGGTCCTTTAAATTTCAAAGTATTAAGTATTGTATATGAGAAAACCAAGACCTCCACAGCAGTGCCCCCCGCCCCCCTCCCTTTCACTTTGGCACTATTTGTGCCCCCTTTGTATGTGATTTCTGGAGCCTCCACTGCTAAAACTCATGGCACCACTACAGTTAAATTACTTAACCCTTTCACCCCGTATAATTGATTAATGCAGTCTACTATCTGGGATAAGGTCCAGCAGACATGCCTTTTATGTGAGCCACTAACCCATACCCAGTGCCCCCTCTGCCCTTTACACTCCTCACTGCCCAAGCAAATCCTGAATGGCTAGGCATGTGATTTAGGAATTCCAGATAGAGCTAGGCACCTCGGGCTGCAGGAGGCATTCAGGACACTGGGAAGGGCTGGCTGCAGCAGGGTTCCCTGGGTTTCAGCCCTGAGCTCAGTCTCTCTGTGAAGTAGCTGTAAGAGTTCTGAGCTGGGCACCTGGGCACCCTCAGCCAGGGTGAAAAGGTCTGGCACACACACGTTCACAGCACCGCCCCCCCTATGTTTGTGCTGAGAGTGGAAGATTCCATTGAAAGGCTGCTCTGATCTTCATTCTTGCTAGTTTAGCCCCAGCAGATAAGGGAGACCTGAGAGGTGCCAGCTGGTGCAGGGGTCTGTGTGCTCCTCTCTGGATGGAAGCCCTGGGACATGGCTGGACTTATACTGGGCTGCCTTGGTCTGATCTGTGCCACAGGTAAGCAAAGCAGGGGCAGGGGCTGGGGCAACTTTTCACCTGCTAGGGTAACAAGTGCAATGCACACAGGCAGTGTGTGGGAGAGGGTTATATAGGGGATTGAGGGACATGGATGGAATGTGCAATGTATCTAGTTTATACATTCTATACAACCTGTTCACTCACTGTAATGCAGAAAACGTCACATTGCCTGGGACCAGACAATAGATCGATCTATCTAATTCTGTGTGATCGGTGGGTTGGGGGAGGGGTCACTGAGATGTGGGCATTGTGTTCACCCATGTGCTATGCACCCCCTCATATTGCAATGTGTGGCTATTAAATGATGAATGATGTATTGATTAATGATGGCTCCCCCAATACATGGACATGGTGCTATCTCAATACACAGCTACATCCTTATTGCATGAATGGCATCTCTCACACTGCATGCTCACTGGCTGCACTGCATGTAGATCCCACATTGCAGTGTGTGAGTGGGGTTGAATGTGTACTTGGAAATTGGAAGAAGATAAGGATTCAACAGGAGAGACAGAGCTAGCTAATGACTTGTACTGACAGACAAGGAGTGTGTGCAAGAGGGCACACATAAAGGTTGGCACAAGTTCAACATGCCAGCCTTCAACCCTTTGTCTGTCTGCTTAACCCTTGCAGTGCTTGAGTAGCATTCAATTCTACAACCAGCTGGCTCACAGTCAAACCTAAGAGTAATTTAATTGACTGGTCTTGTTCACATAGCACATGTATTCATTTACTGTGTCAGTAAACTCACTATGCAACATGTACTGCATAGGACATGTATCCTGTAATTATGTATCACATTATGGGAGAATCCATGCATTGCCATGCTAAAATATAGGTGTGCGTATATATTTCAAATTTTTTCCTATATTAACATTAGAAATTCTAGCATTGTCTGACTATGAATTCGGTTTAGAATGAGATGTTTTGCATTGTAATAATTGTTGCAGTGCACCTTTCTTATTGCAGCTTGCTTGTAAACTGTGCATAATTATTAAGTGCTTGTTATGCTTCGCACAACCTCAAGCTTACATCAGCATCTTTACCCAGGGCTGTGTATTATATTACAGTTATCTTCATTTTCATGTGCCACTGACCAGAATATTAACAATTTGAATTGATCGCTGCTCTTGTGATGTTTACATTTAACAGTGCAGATATAATTCGTATCACTTCCCCCAAAGTATTTATTATCATACCAGCTATTTTGTGGTGGTTTGGGTTAATACATATAAACTGAAGAATTGAGCTAACCTCTGCAGATCTTCAACTGCCAGAGTTGTCACATGTCTGTCAATCAAAGGGTTAATGTCTCGTCTGACCTATCTACAAATATGTATACTACAGCGTAATAACAAAAAACAACCTTTGTTATGATCGTTTTATGCCTTTGCACATATATTGTCCTTTTAGGAATGTGTATATGTATCTATTTACATTCAACTCTGAAAATGTTAAATACACAAATACCCCTGTTATACAAATATATTTTGTTTCTGCAAGCATATGTGTTGACTTGTTGCGTATAGGCATGCCACTGGATGTAATCCTACTGTAACTGATCCCGCTGAATAATTTTATAAAAAACAAATCAGGCCTGAGCAAATTTAGGAACTGACAAGAGGCACTTAAATATAGATCAATATCAAACAGCTAAAAAAAGGTAGGCAGGTGAATTTTAGGAGCCCTCACTACCTGCCTTTAATGAGTTGTTCCTGTGTTGTCATAGCAATGTGGAAAATGACATTGTGACGGCAGATACAGATTGGCCTATGTATTCTGTTATTAAGAAATTTCTGCCTCATTTTACTGATTTGCGAAGTGTGCTAGAATCGAGTACATCCACTGGAAGGTTATTCCAGGTATCTAGTGACCATTTTGGCTACAAGTTGTATATACGTATCATATATGAATCTTCCCATACCTTCCCATACCCTGAAAAGTCTCAAAAAAATCTATTGGAATTATGTGTTTTAGGAGAGTGGCGGCCAACACAGATGATGTAATAATAGGTGACTTTATTGCTGTGGATCTCTGATTATTATACATACTTTGAATGTTACTGTGATTGTCATTGGAGCTCCCTGATACTCATACACATCGCATTATATTACTGTGCATTCTTTCTATTTCTGTGGAGCTCTGTGATACACTTATACAAACTGTACGAAATTATGAGTTTTATTAATTTGGAGATCTCTGATAAGCTCGTATACACTGTGCATTACTTTGAATTTATCAACGGGGAGCTCTATGATAACCTCACATGCTGCACATTACTATGAGTTTTATTGCTATGGAGCTCTGTGATAAATGTATACACCCTGCACATTGCTGTGGTGAGTTGTATTGCTATGGAGCTCTGTGATACACACATTCACACTGCACATTACTGTGACTTTTATTGCTTTGGAGCTCTGTGATAATTTTATACACACTGCACATTACTGTGAATTGTATCAATACGGAGCTCTGTGATGAATGCATTCACACTGCACATTATTATAAGGTTTATTGCTATGGAGCTCTGTGATAAATTCATACACACTGCACATTGCTGTGCATTTTATTGCTGTGGAGCTATATGTTACATTCCTACATACTAAATATTACTGCAGATTTTATTGCTGTAAACATCAGTGCAATAGACATCACATAATCTCCATTCCAACACTTTAGTATTTCTCTTTTTATTGAAAATATATCACCTTTCAGCTTTATTTGAAGGTTCCGATCATCAGTTCCCTTATCTTTTCCACCAAGTACATATTAAAGTGCACCTGTCACTTGGCAGTGTTTAATAAAGTGTTTATTAAAAACTGCCCATGACTTGCGTTTAAAGTTTTTTATAAATTTGTTTTGTCACTGGCTCTGGGAGACTGAACCTGTGGAATTACTCAATCTCTGCCATTTTCCTCTGCTGTCAGTTATTGATGGCTGCCATAAGGCATCCTTGTGCTAGATGTGCAACAAAAGCTTACATTTAAGGATGTCAAGCTTTTCCCGGATCTTCCAAAAAGGCCTATGAAGTGGTGTTGCTGCTATTCTTGGCATACAAGGCTGCCGGGGGTGGCAGAAAAATGATGTGGTGCAGTATTCGATAATTTAAGAGGTAGCTTTGGGATTAGTTTGTCTCATGTGATTGCCACGATTTTCTCCCGTCATTTCCCATTAGTGGACGGTCGCAACAGCTGATGAGAACAGGCATCATCCCCTGGATGTTGGGCAAAAGTAACATCCCCAGGACGTAGCTGGAAACCAGAGCAATCTGAATGCATCTTTCCTGGTTAAATACTTTATTATTATTATTATCTCACACAAGGTGTTATAGATGCCGGCGGCACCTTTTTGCATATGGCAAGATTATCTATGGTGGCTATTGAAGAATCCTCCATAGACACCATAATCTAGTCTTGCGCAAGGACAAGATTATAGTAGTGGTGATGGTTCCTGGCCACCTTTGTCATCTTGTGCGGCATGTGCTGTCCTTTGCTGCTGATTTAAAGTACTTGAGATCATATTGGTACATTTCATGTGGAAAAGTACGTGAGACCGGATTTGGTTTTTTCTGATGTCACATAGTAAGCATTCACCAAATGGCAAATTCGCCAAAATGACAGACAAATTTGCAAAATTGCGATGAAAATAGCTGAGCGGGAAGAATCTCCAGTCTGGCAATTTATTTGACACTTCACAAATTCAGTTATCAATTTACACAATTCTCTATATAGTAAAGAAACCCCCCGTGTGCAATGTAAGTTTAGTGATCTCTGAAAATAATGCATATATAATCCATATATAAGTTCCCCAGCTGTTGTTGGACTACATCTCCCATAACTCTCTGCCTTACACAAAGACAAAGAATTACGGGAATCTTAGGTCAACAAAACCAGAGAGGTAGGGGGTTACACAGGTCAAGACCCCTGTTCTACACAACAAAAGAAAGTTTGGGCCTCACAGGAATCATTTGATTGGATTTTTTCCCCCTGTACAGTGCTGCACTCTGGATTAAAAAAAAAATAAACAACTTTTATCATATGGATTCCATTTTTAAGAATTATTTTTTTTGTTTGTTTAAATATGGAGTACATGTAGGCCAAGACCAATACTGCCTTGCTTTGTGGTCTTTTGTTGTTCCTGGTATCATGTGGAAATAAACAGCAGAACTACTATGTTAAAAGCCCCATTACCCCGCTGCCAGTCACGTATCCTTTGTATCTCCTCTCATTTCATCCTGGATGCAGCCTGTTCTGTGAGAAAGGTCACACTGGGTTATTGTTCCCAAATAAGAGGTCTCTGGGATTAGCACGCACAGAGCATCTCCACCCGAGTTAGACAGGGACATTATGTGAGAAGACAGTTTGTCGTTATATTAGTTAGTGTAAATCAGAATGGGCAACCAGTGGCTGAAAAACTGTTACTGAACTGCGGGCCATGCTCTTATTATTAGCCAAACACTATCTACTTCACTAACTCTTATTTCAGTGATATGGGAAAAGCATGGCAGTGTGGCGAGCTGTCTTTGCTGGCACTGGAAATGTTTATATGTTGGCAGTGAAGAGATTGTATATGAGCAAGGCACTTTGCGGTTTACCATCCTCATTGCTAAGTGTTGTGTATTTGTCCTAGGTGCTGTGAATTACTAAACAATTAAATAAAAATATGTGCTAGACATTCCAGTGCAAGCTAAAAAAAGGAATAATTAAAGGCAATAAATATAACTACAGTAAGCATGATGTGCTCGGGGCCTTGGATTGCTCTCTGGGGATATTAGATGCCTGCGGAACATTTTAGGATCACAAATCAAGACAACAATTAGTCGTATGCCATTGAGTGTGAGCAACTGCCAAATGTCCTGGGTTTGCAGGCGCAGTCTTTTGGCTGACTGTACCAGTTTCCAAGGCTGTGAATGTATTTAGTAGATTATGTATTTCTTACATGTAACAGAATATGGCTTATTTATCTTGTCCTTGTAGAGTTTGCATTCAAAGTGGTTTGGAATGAACACGATTAGCTGTCAGTTGCCGCAGAACTATCTGATCAGTCTCAGATTCTCTTTTGGAACAGTTTATTTAGAAAGATCCAAACAAGTTATAGTTTGGCTTTTTACTAAATGCAAATCATTTGAAATGTGGCTATTGCTCACAAATTTGTATATTCCTTTTGTACTGGCCAGTTGAATAGTAAGTAATGTATATATTAACAGATTTATAAACATTTTATGAAAATGCCTAGCCCTAAACTGATCACATAAGTTTTTTTTGTTTTGTTCCTTTTTCCCTTAAACATCATCTTTAAGCAGGCACACAGTATCAGGACCACTTTAAGCAGGACCACTATAGTGCCAGGAAAACATACTAGTTTTCCTGGCACTACAGGGTCTCTAGGCCCCCCTTCCCGCCGTGCTCTAGGGGGTTGAAGGGGTTAAATCTTACCTATTTTCCCCCACCGGCTCCCCCGGCGCGGGAAACTCTCCTCCTCCTTTTTACCGTCATCGGCTGAATGTGCATACGTGGCACCACACGTGACAGTTTCACTTTTATCGTGTTTGCACTGTTGCTGCTGGTTTACAATAAATCTCATGGACTGGGCCTGGGTGATGTTGCCGAGGACTAACTCTATTTTCATGAAAAGAATGCAACTCGCAGTGTCGCAGCAAGCAGGCTAAAGTTTCCTTTAATAAGTGATATATTGGAGAACTTTAGTGTCCAGAGGGATGAAAATCCCATCATAAGATGCTTAGTGCTCTCGAGTCACCTATTTTCCCATATTGTTCCTCACATTCTTAGACTATATACTCATACCATCCACAGGCAAGTTCTGAGGGTTCCAGTAAACAGGTTATTCTCCACATTACTTAAAATACCTTATCAATATTCCTTAGGTAGAAAACCTCACAACATATTTACTCCCTAGTTGCCTGAGTATGTTGTACAACATATTCACTATTTTCCCAAGGATTTTTGCAACATTAGGAAACGTGGTACTTGCTTCTGCATCAATACAGCAGGTCCACAAACCAACCAGACAGGAGACACAGTTTCCAGTGGAGCTGTGTACATACTTTATTTTTACTCAGGACTAGCCACTATCCGCATTACATTAAACTTATGGCGACACACACCCAATCCCATGCATGTAACTAATTCATATGGGCGGTCTACAGGCACTCATAATAACAAATATTTATAAAGGGTAGGGAAAAAAAAACATAATATGCAAATAAACCTGAACATGCAAATTACTTAGTCTTGCTATTCAGGTAGTTCATATAACAGTTGCAACCAATAGGTAGCGCTGCACATAACTTACAAGATATTCACAACCAACAGATGGCTCTATACAGGCTTGCAAGATCGTTAACAACCAACAGGAGGCGAAGCACAGGCTCCGCAGCCAAATCCACCTAGTTGGTAGATGGTGTTAGCAGGACAGTAGAGAACTCAAGACATTTAAAAAATAAATAATACACACCCTGCACCTATAATGGTCACAGGGTGACTTAAACATCATGGTGTCATCCAGGGGCTTATACAAAGTGTCCATCTTATTCTCCTAGAGATGGTGACTACCGTCACATGAACCATCCAAGCTTGCAGTGGCAAGTGTCTTTTAAGGCATGACTAGTAGCATATGACTTGAAATTTTAAGACCTGCCATCATTGTACTATGTGTGCAGCCAGGCAACAAGTACTGAGAGGGTGCGTCTCTGTATTTGTCCTTTGCCTCCTTAAATCAGGATACCTTCTCCCCTTAACACCCATACATCCTTTCTCTGCAATAACAATATTGATTCCAGAGAGGTAACAATGTTACAGTGGGGAAGCAAATCAACTCTATTAAACTATGTTGCATTTTGGAGCCCCAGAGAAGCTCTTTTGCATTTTAGTCGCCATTGGTTGGCCCAGGTGGCAAACATAAAGACAGATTGCTGAAATGCTTTCTGTGTGTACTCCTTTTTCATTTTACAAAAAAGTGCTTTTACAGACTATTTTTAGATAAACAGCAATATAAAAATGCATAATTAAATACATACATGTTTTCATTGGGGTATATCTACTAAATAGTGATATTTTATTTGGGAAGTGGAGTGTCTCTTTAACTGGGACTTTGGGCTCAAGCGCTATGTATATTTGAAGTCTAGTAACTGGTCTGCCTTCTGCTCATTTTGACATTTCGGACTGATTTGACTTATTGGTGCCCGTAAGGTGGCTCTGTGCACAAATTGCCAATTCTTCAATTCCTTTATTGTTAAAATTTTCTACTTCCACTGAAAAGCAATTCCAGGTACGCACTACCCTTTCTATAAAAGTATTTATCATATGGTGAAGGGGTGTATATTTGGCAGAACAATCCACTCAGTAACTGAACACATGGTTTTAATTAATGTTAATCAGTTTAATATATCAGTGTTAAATTATAGCCTTGGAAGCAATTTTACAGTAGAGCTTTTTTTTCTGATATAAAATATAGGTTGGGGGATTAATTGCACTTCTTTAAGCGAAATGTATGGCATTTTAATTGAGTCGTTTGATTGTTAATAACATACTTTATAAGGATTTCTAATTCTGTTGAGGAATAATAAAAAAAATAATATATTAGTTTCTGCATTCTGTTTTCATCTCTGTACAGATTGTCCAATCTCATGTAGCCATCCTTTTTCATTTGGGTTGACATGACATATGGGTTTGAAGACCTTAGGTCTCCCTAGATGTTGTTGGAATATGACTCCTGTCATTCCTGCTACCTATAGGAGATATAATCTGAGAAATGTGATTAGCCTTACTTCGAAAGTCCTTAATATCTGAGTACTGGAAGTTGGAGAAATTGTAACAAGGTCCATATTCACAGACACAGATGTCCGAAATATCCTCTCCGTGACACTTCTATAATTTTGTTGTCTACATCACACAAAACATATAAGAAACCAGATTCTCTGAAACATATCTTGTCTAGGGTAGGGGCAGTGGCGGCTGGTTGCTCCCCAACCCCAAAATAAGGCAGATAAAATATAATTAATTTATTAAGTGGACATTGCAGGCCTAAAACATCTAAACAACTATATTTGACAGTTGCATATGTATAAATGTATGTGTATGTATATTTCTTATCTGCTTGTAATGCACTGTGCTTTAATATGTGAGTATAGTGAGTGTATGTAGCTGTGTAAATCTATTCAGGGTTAAAGAAAATGTTAAAGTGGTTGGGGTAAAGGCGTGTTTAATGAACACTATAGGGAATGTAAACATGTATTCCAGACCCTATAGTGTTAAAACACCATATAGTCCCCCTTAACCTCCTAAATATAGTAAAACCTAACTTTTATTCCAGCCTGCTGCTGGCTCTGCCCTCATTTGACTGCTTGGCTGACATCATCAGAAGTATTGAGCAAAGCCAATCACAATGCTTTCCAATGGGAAAGCATTGTGATTGGCTTTGCTCAATACTTCTGATGATGTCAGCCAAGCAGTCAAATTGGCTGAGACCATCAAGGAGGCAGATCAGGGGCAGGAAGCAGGAAGCAGCTCTAGCAGCCATATGAGTTGCCAGTGGAGTTATCACTAGTCTGTAATGTAAAAACTGCATTTTCGCTGAAAAGACAGTGTTTACAGCAAGAAGCCTGAAGGTAATGATTCTACTCACCAGAACAAATTCAATAAGCTGTAGTTATTCTGGTGACTATAGTGTCCCTTTAAGGATAGAGAGAGGTTAGTGTCATGTTAAAAAGATTAACAACTTGAGAGTGGTTGACGTTGTAGTATAAAGGCTGTTTAAGGATTATTTAGTGTAGGCAGGGACGTTTTAGCATTTGCCTTGGGCGCCATTTTCCAGGGGGCGGCAAAAGTCGCCCAGGGCAAATGCCTTGTTAGCCTTGCGGCTAACTGACATGCCGGGGCGGGCGGGCGGCGAGGGAGCTCTTCCCCTGAGCGGTCTGCTCAGCTCCCTCGCGCATCACAGAGTGAGGCTGGGAACCGGAATATGATGTCATATTCCAGCTCCCAGCCTCACTCTGCGGCTCGTGAGGGAGCTGAGCAGACCGCTCAGAGGAAGTGCTCCCTCGCCAGCCGCCCGCCCCGCCCAGCAACCACTGGACCTCCAGGGAGATAGAGAACCCCTTCCCCCTCCAGCAATCCCAAAGGTAAGGAGGGTGGTTTAAAAATAAATAAATGTGTTAATGTGAGTGTGAGTGTGTCTGTTAGTGTGTGTGTCTGTTAGTGAGTGTGTGTGTGTCTGACTGTTAGTGTGAGTGTGTGTGTCTGCTAGTGTGTGTCTGCTAGTGAGTGTGTGCTTGCCTGTGAGTTTGTGTCTGTTAGTGAGTGTGTGTTTCAGTGAGTGTGTGTGTCTGCTAGTGAGTGAGTGTGTCTGATAGTGAGTGTGTGCTTGCCTGTGAGTGTGTCTGTTAGTCAGTGTGTGTTTCAGTGAGTAAGTGTGTCTGCTAGTGTGTCAGTGAGTGTGTGTGTCTGTCTGCTAGTGTGTGTCTGCTAGTGAGTGTGTTTTTCTGTTAGCTAGTGTATGCGTATCTGTCAGTGAATGTGTGTGTGTATTTAGAAGCTGGGGCGGGGGGAAGGGATAGGTGGGGGTCGCGCGCGGGCGGCGGGGGGGGGGGGCTGAGTTTTGTCCTGCCTAGGGCAGCACAAAACCAGGATACACCACTGAGTGTAGGGCTAGAGTTGAGTTAAGTATTGGGGTACACGAGATTTTTACTTTTTTACTTTAAAGACAGGTTTATTTTCAGGTTTAGGCTTTGAATGCTGAAGTTTGAATGGTTATTAACAAAATACTCATCTTCCTCATGTCTCTGTAGACCAGTCAGATTGATGGTATTAGAGCTGCAGGAGTGGTTATACAGTTTGTATCACTGAATGCTGCCCCTGCTCCTCCTGCAAGGTATTTCCTGTGTGAGAGGCTGTTAGTGGGCAGATGGGCAGTGATCCCTTCCACTTCCTGCCCAGCCTCACACACTGCCACTAGAGGATCTGGGACAATACAGAGCTGGACACGACACAGATACCTATACAATACACAGATCTGGGCACAATACAAAGATACCTATACAATACACAGAGCTGGGCACAATACAGAGATACCTATACAATACACAGAGCAGGGCACAATACAGAGATACCTATACAATACACAGAGCTGGACACAATACAGAGATACCTATACAATACACAGAGCTGGGCACGATACAGAGATACCTATACAATACACAGATCTGGGCACAATACAAAGATACCTATACAATACACAGAGCTGGGTACAACACAGATACCTAAACAATACACAGAGCTGGACACGACACAGAGATACCTATACAATACACAGATCTGGGCACAATACAGAGATACCTATACAATACACAGAGCTGGACACAATACAGAGATACCTATACAATACACAGATCTGGACACAATACAAAGATACCTATACAATACACAGATCTGGGCACAATACAAAGATACCTATACAATACACAGAGCTGGGTACAACACAGAGATACCTAAACAATACACAGAGCTGGGCACAACACTGAGATCGCTATACTATACCTAGAGCTGGGCACAATACAAAGATACCTATACAATCCTCATAGATAGGTGGACCAGAGATACCCACACAAAAGGTAAAGCTGAGTAAAATACAGAGAAATAACACACAGGACTGGGCACAATAATGAGATAACAGAACTACCCCACACAGCCAGGATCAGTGTGCTGGATTACACAGAGCTGCAATACAGTACATGTCTCTGTTAATGCTATAGCTCTCTCTGTCTATCCCCCTAGCCCTCTCTTAGATCTCCCTTACATGATCCCTTCATCTCAGCTTCAGTAGTGCTCCTACTATGATAACTTTAACTTTCTATTAAATATTGCTGCTGTTATGAAACAGGTCAGCTGTTCAGGTCTCAGCTGTAGCCCGCATGTTTCATAACAGCAGCAATATTTAAAGAAGATGATGGGTATGTGCGGTAGGAGTTATTAAAACTATTAGTGACAGGCAGCACAGTGCTCTGTGTCGGAAATGTCTAACTGAACCTAATCTTTAGACAGGACAGAAAATAGTCTGTCCAGAAAATAGGCAGCTGCCTATCATTCATTCAAAGAATACATTTAAAATGCTTTTACAAGTGGGTGGAAGCTGTGATGGATCATTTTTAATTTTTAATTGTATGCACAGTTCCTGTAATATTTTATCAGTGAATGACACTGGTTTTGGCAGGTAGCATTACGTTTGTGAACTACCTTTCAGTACCAAAAACTACTGACAATGTGGCATACTAATTATTTTATGTAACACTATAGGAGGCCTGGGATTGGCTGGGTGAACACAGCCATTTCTTGCTTAATCTAAAAAAGGAGCAGAATTGATATGGTTCCTGTGAAGACCGCATGAATGAATATCCAATTTTTTTAAATTTAAAGAAATTGTTTGTATATATGAATTGGTGCTTATACAGCACACCATAGTGGTTATGGTATTTGGAGTGGTCCTTTTAAGGTACCTCTAATGGGCATTTCAGCAAGTTATATTTTAGTGTCAATGCTAATTTGTTCTTTAATTGGTGTAATTGATTAAGGAGGGAAGGTTAGTTAACGTTGATAACTTCATCAAGCCAGGGGAGGTGCTGATCATGTTTGTTCTACTCGGTAACAGGGTTATTCAGTAAAATGACAATTCTAATTTAGGGCCAAAAGAGCCGGACCTGAAAAAATGTAAATGCATCTAGATTGGCCTTAGATTTGAATTCCTGACAATTCTAACATTGGTGAATTTCTCTGTTAGAAATACTTAGTGGTATTATTAGTTAATTGTTAGAATAAGGTGTTTACTAGCCGGTTTAAATCTTTGGGGGGATGAATTCCTTCCATTCAAAGGCATTCACAGGCAATACGTAGACTCATTTCATGTGAACTTGCTGGGACACTGTTATAGTATATGTGAAAATTCTATTTCTAGAACAGCTGTCAAATTACCTGATTGCTGTTGGTATTATAGGTCAATAGTCTGGCTTATTACATACACAGGAAAACAAATTAATGGCGTGTGAAAAGAAAATTCAGAATATTAACTGCAACCTATTTTTTTTTTTTTTTTTTTAATAGAGACTAAAAGTAAAAGACATTAGTATTATTTGTTACCTAACTATAATGTTCTTAGAGAGGAGCTGACATGTCCTTTGCAGCAATTCCTAGTCTTGGCAGTGTCATCGGTCCCTAAAGCACTTGGGTATCTGCTTAGAAATGGCCCACAAGCAGAAACACTCTTGTGGCTCCCATATTCATAACATTGAAGACACTTACATTACTTGCAGCAGGTGGCATACAATGTAAATTAAATTAATGTATTATGAAAAAAAAACTAAAACTGCATCCATCTTTTTTTTCCTGTTCTATTGTTTTATTTGATTTTCAATAAAAAAAAAGCACACACCATATCCAACATTTAATTAACTACAGTATTGTGCACAACTTCTCTACATAAACACTGTAATCTCTCTGTTAACCCATTGAGTCCTTTTTTTCATATATGTATAAGTAGATATTGTGTGTGTGTGTGTGTGTATATGTATGTATGTATGTGTATATAGATAGATAGATAGATAGAATGAAGAGATGCACTCTTAGGGCTTAAGCAATGAAAAAAAAGGTGAAGAACCCCGGGTGTGCACGGAGGGATTCAGGGTGTTCTTCACGGATTGGTGAGTACATCTCTCTATTTCCTATATATATAACTTTTAAATACAGATACACTGACCTTGAGAAAGACCCGAATGGGTCGAAACGTCGGCAAACTTTGATGTTATACCTGCTGGAATAAATTATCCTTTTTTTCATTGCTTAAGCCCTAAGAGTGCATCTCTTCATTCCTTATATATATTTTCTCAACATGGGATTGCACCTAGGCAATATTGTACTATATACATGAAAGGGTGAGTGCCAAGAAAGACATTTTTTGTGTATATATATATATATATATATATATATATATATATATATATATATATATATAAAAAGAGATAGAGCTTGGCACTCACCCTTTAATACAAATATCCAAATAAATATTGCCTGGGTGCAAACCTCAGCGTTGTAAATACAAAAATATATAAACAAGGTGCACTCACAGGTCTTCAAAAGTGCTTCATTTATTTCATATGCAAATTACATGTGCACAAAAATCTTCCAATAAATCAACGTTTCGACCCCTATAGACTCTTTTTCAAGATCAACAATATAGAAAAACAAGTGAATATATATAGGTAAATATCAATGAACACTTACCAAAGGAATGTGAGTGAAAGATTACCTGCTCGTCCGAACCCGGAAGTGAGACAGTGTAAACCACGTGACCGGCGTGATGACGCGGGTGATTGCGACGTTGCTAGGCAACGATAATCAACAAATCGTGTGCGCATATAATATGATCTGCAGCGTGAATGGAAGTGACTACATAATAAAACGATCACTAAAAAGTGATCAAATTTTTTTTTCCAGTTTGCCTAATTCGGCCTGGAATTTGAAGTTCACTTTGAATTCTCACTTTAGTGAAAAACTTTAATTGTTACTAGTGGGTTCTCAGCTCACTGACTAGTGAATAATTGTGAGACTTTATACACTATTCTATTTCCAAAAGGTTGTTATTTACACAGCTGTAAAAAAACAGCATACAACAGTGCTTAAAAATGTAAAAAATTATATAAAATGATTTATTCTTTATTGATTTCTTATAAAAGACAATACAATATACATTTATACGTAGTACATCTGAGTATTAGCACTTTAATTACTTATTTATCATTTAGCTGCTAAGACTCAATATATATACCACCAAAACATAAAACATTCAAGTTGAACACGTGGGTAGTCGGCACAGTTTCTCGTCTCATATACATAAAGAAAAAAATAGGCGGGCATTTGGGAGACTCACAACAGTGTTCTTTTTAATTTTATATATATATATATATATATATATATATATATATATATGTATAAAATATGTTATAATTAGTAAAATAAATGGAAAATGCTTGAAACATTTTTTATCTAAGCTTTCAATACAATTTTGCTCTGACACGTTGGTGAACTGTGTGTAACTAATCTGTTCATCTCTGTACAAATTGCCACACTCAAATATCTAGTTTAATAAAGTATTCAAGTTTATTTGCTTAAAGTAATTCAAGCAGTGCTGTCACACTCTGCACTCGTCTATATTATTGAATTACAATTCCTATAATTGACATGAATTTGCAACACATTAATTGCATGTTTCACTCATAGAGTAAATACTTCATTTAAAGTGCTAGTCTTGGCTCTCTTAGGTAATGCCGTAGCAATGTTTGCCTTTTAGAACACAATCTAATAATGATCAACATAAAACAGTTTAGAGGACAACTGGGATTCCATATATGCTCCTTGTGATGCTATTTGATGCATGGCCTTCCCGTATAGAGAAATCCCAGTGCTACGTTATCAGTAATGATTCACCTGCACAGTAAAAGTCTCCCTTGAGGAGGATCCTACAGCACTCTAATAAAAGCTGCAAAGTAGGTTATGAGGTCATCATGGCGGTTTGTGCCAATTTGTGTAAGCTAGCATACTCAAAACATCTTTCCCACCAGAGGTCTGCAGATAGCTTTTAACTGGTAGGGGCAATTATCTGAAACAACCTAAATATTGACGCTCATTAGGCACCGAGGCTTTGTGTACATAGACAGAGGAATGGAAAAATCTATTCCTTGGCCAAAAGCTGTAGAACAATACTGTTGACACCAGTGCTGCGTAAGGTGAAGAGCACATTTAAATAAAATAGCTAAATTTGGCTGTTTGGTGAACTTTGGTTTTCATTTTACACTGATATTAGGCGCAACTCAGCACAAATCACGAATTAGTGAATGACCCCACTTTGTGAAAACAGATGCAGATGTAAGAGTTTACTATTTTAGAGTAATATTTGGACAATTAGAAACTTATTTTGATTAATTCTTAAACGGGTGATTATATTCTTTATTTTTGAAAGTGCAGCGTTATTGACATTGAGTGATAAAGACAGATGGAAACTGCACAGTTTTATATCATAAAAAACATAGCTAGGTGCATGCCATCATGCCAACTTAAAACATAGCATAAACAGGCAGTGAGGATGCAGTATACTGCTGTCTAGGGCGTAGAAAGGATTCATTATGCACTACTACACTAGCCTATAGTGTGGTCTGGGCGATATGGGGTGAGTGTTATGTCAGGACTGGACTGGAATCCAGACAGTAAATCTCAACTCATTTTCTCGTTGTTGGCTGTGGTAGGTGGCAGTGTGAGCCCCACCTTCTTGAGGAACACCTCTGACTCCACTGCGCGTACCATCTTCAGGACCACTCCATTGCACTCCACTATCAGGGATCTGGGGTTGCCCAATCGATACGGTATCTCCTTATCTCGGTGCAATCAAGTTACTTGGCTCAGTGAATCCCTCCATCTCAGGGTAGCCATGGAGAGGTTGTGGTAAAAGGACAGGCTGTGGTCCTAAAAACAGATATGATTGTGTGCTTTTTGCTGCTGTCATAAGAGACTTCTTGCTGCTGTCATAAGAGACATCTTATCTCCAATGTTGCGTGATCACATCACATCACATTGCGTGATCACATCACAGGACCCCTTGTACTTAGCTTCTGGCGGGCTAGAAATCCTAAAGATCCCATCTACTGGAACAGTGGAGGTTGATTTCCATTTGAGCAGGGCTTGAAAGAGTCGGCCTTTGCATGAATGTAGCTAGGTCGCCAAGAACGTGTCAGGGATGCCCATAACCTTTATGTGTTTCCGGATGCCATCCTGGCCTGCATGGACTCAAGTTCCCCCGAGGCTGGAGAGAGTTTCTGCAGTAGCCGTGCGAAATACTGCAAGCTCCGCCACCTCCCCCTCCACTGCCTTCCTTTTCTGAGGAAGCGTTGTACACTTTATGCTGTGGGAAAGCTATCAGGGGTGTCCAGCTCCCATTCCTCTGAGGACAAGGCTTCCTCCGCTGGCGTGGGCGCCATCTTAGGCACAAGTGCAGAGCGCGGGCAAGATAATCCCTGATATCTCGGGTTCCGTTTGCCTGTGCCGCTCGTAATTTTTTTGAGCACTTCCCCATAGCTGTTGGACTCAGAAAGCTTGACCGGGGCAGGTATCATTCCTGCTTTTTGTGCCAGAAAGCAGGATTATAGTGGTCGCAGCTCGGAGCTAACAAATGGCACGTCCAGTGAGCTCGAGTGTTGGCTCCGCCCCCTGTGATTTGTTTTTAAAATTTGTTGCAAGTGAAGTATAAGAAAGCCAAAAACGGAAAGTGTTTCAGATCACATAATATCAATCTTATGTCCCTATATCAAGGGTGTTGTTATTGCTTTAGCATGCATTAGCAAAACTGAGTTGCAATTAAAGACAATGGGAGTTATGTATTAAAGTCTTTCTATGAATTTTACAAGTGTGACACAATTAGCCATTCTTCTACAATTTTAGCTTAGTAAACTAGGTTTTCAGAGATAGGATGGGCATATGCTTATTTGGTAGTTGGGTTTCCAAAACTGGCAGAAAATACCTGGAAATGTTTATAGAAGGTATCACTATATAGCTAAATGACCCCCGCACCACATCCAGGTATGGTCTTAAACCATCAAGAGATGAGCTTCAAATAGAAATGAATGCCCTAATTTTACTCCTATATTAATTTATTCAGTTCCCACAATATTCCATATGTCACATAACAGTAGATTTTCCAAATTGCCATGTTACTGTGGGACTGTATACAATTCTGGAGGATCTCGTTCTGTGCGTGAAAGTGCTGCCTGGTAGTGTATACAGTTTATGTGCTCCGGGCATTAAATTATTAGTAAATTGTAGAAGAGATCTCAAAGAAACCACTGTGATTACCCGAGAATAACATGAAATCCCCATACTGCTGGACATCCTCCAGAATTCACAAACGTCTCTGGGAAACACAGTGACCTGGCAACTATATTTGACAGCTGTGTTTTTTAGTACTTTAGTTATCATATACGCTTCTTTAGGTGGCTTTTCCCCACTTTTTCATTGTATTTAAACGTTAAAAACTAAGCAGCATTAGCAACATTACATATATGTTCTAACCAGCACTCTTTATGGACATATCTGGTGGACTGAGGTCCTCTTTGATACATTGGGTGCTGGATGGCTGGTTCTGTGCATAGCGTAAGGAGAGGAGAGTGAATTGGTGTAGCAAAGGGGATGTAGAATGTAGTACAGGGTATAGAATACTCATATTACCAGGACTCTATTACCAGGACCCCTAAATGCATGAGTGTACTTTATACTTAGATCATCTTCTTGGCTGTGGACTGGGGATTCTGTGCTTCTTTCTGTATTTTTACTTCCTCCTTTTGTCCATTACTGCTGCTGATTCACAGCTGGGAGATGATGCCGTATCCCAGTAAACCGTGCATAGCAGACTGTGGGGAGCAGTTTTAGGGAGATCTCCCCCTTAGAGTGCACAGATTTTGTTTTCTCCCTATCTGCTAGAAATTCACCACAAAGCAGACACCATTACGTTTTTCTTTTCTGCATAAGGTCATAAAAATGAGAAGTGTTGAAATAAATATTCAGTGATCCCCAAATATTTCGTCACTGCTGGCTCAGAGATGATCTCCAGCAATTCAGTGATCCCCAAATATTCAGTCACCACTGGCTCAGAGATGTTTTCCAGCGATTCAGTGATGCCTAAATATTCCGTCACCACTGGCTCAGAGATGATCTCCAGCAATTCAGTGATCCCCAACTATTCCGTCACTGCTGGCTCAGAGATGTTTTCCAGCGATTCAGTGATGCCCAAATATTCAGTCACCGTCACTGGCTCAGAGATGATCTCCAGCGATTCAGTGATCCCCAAATAGTCCGTCCCCATTGGTTCAGAGATGAATTCCAGAAATGATAATTAAGAGTTGGTGGCAAAATGGCAAAACAGTAGTTCTACCTGTATATCCGAGCTTTCTGTATGTGTAAAAGGCTAAAATATTATTTACTAAAAAAGAGAAAAGTAAAGCTAATATACATCATAATCTGTTAAATATTTAGCATTTTGTTTTGGCATTTCCACAGTGTTATTAATTTAAAGGTTTATCTAGGAAATATGTGCACATTTCACAAAAAAAAATATTTTCTACAACTTTTAGTCCTTTATTTTTCATTTGCTCTGAACTGGCACAGTGCTCAGACCTAGAGCAAGAATAATTTTTTGAAAACCACTTATTAATTTATTTAGCGTGTGCACACAATAAATAGAGCATATTAGCATGACCAGATAAATACAACCTGTGTCAGTAGACATGCTAAGCACGCAGTGTGAATCCATAGGTTTTATATTCAGCCATGAATAGCCATGACCTCAATGCTGGATTAGCATCATGGGAACTGTAGTTCATCAATGTGTGAGGTGCCAGGAGAAGCCATCACTGCCACTCAGCTTCCTTTCATACTTGCACTGACTCCCAGACATTGGATTTATGGTTGATTTAGTTCTAGAGAAATGTCTCAGTAGTGGTATTTGTTTATATAGCATGTGACTGCAATCGTAATGTGCAAATGAAAACGTTATAATGGGATTTTACAGCTTTTCTCTGGTAAACAATTGGTTTTACTATAGAATCTATTTGGCCTGGTGGATTATGTAAATTAAAATACTTTAATAAATGGAGGTCAATATTTAACACATATTGCAACAACTTTGTTCGTGTAACGGCTGTTTAAGGACCATCAAAGAATCAAAGAATAGGAAAGAGTTCTCATGAGGACCAGATAAAGGTCATGTTAGAAAACAAGTTAATTCAAAAGTCAATTCTTTGAAGCCAGCAATTAACTGTGCTGAAATAGTTGGCTAAATGCCTTTAGAAATATTATTTCAACGTGTTATTTACTAAACAGAGGGGTTTGTCCCGATGGCCAGATGACAGAATTCCAGTGTCAATTCTCATATTTACTAAAGCAAAATACGGTTGGAATTCAGTCAACTATCATTCACATGCTTTCATGCAAGCAATCTTCCGACCCCACCCGTGGTCAGCACTGTGATGGCTATTGTAATGTAAGGGAGGAACCAAATGATTATGGGCCCTAATATTAATATTCACCACCATTATGTTATAATAGTTCCACCCCTTGACCACGGACGGGGGCACCCTGTTTATTTCATTAAATAGCCCACACCTGCTGCCATGGGTTGGAGCAGAAGGGCGAACTGTGATCCTTTTTTCAGCAGTCTGGCGACTTTATGTCTGGCTGAAATCCAGACCAAATACAGGCACGTTTGGGGCATGATTTGCAAAATTCAGGTATTGCAGTCCAAATATCCCCAAATGCATCTGGATGGTTTTTCCCCAATCTGTACGGGGCCATTCGGACTTTAGTGAATAACAGAAGATTATAAACTATAAATATTGCTGTACAGGAACTATTGTTATGAGCACATCGTCACTAGAGACTTCACTAGACGAAGTGATATATAAAATGAACATTTGATAAGTAGACATTGGACTTGCGGTCTGATGAGTCAACATTTGAAATATTTGCTTTTAACCACAGGGTATTTTTTATAAATCTCAAGAGGTTGCATTCAACATGTGTGATTTGTTCTGTCAAGTCTGGAGAAGGCAGTGGTGTGGTCTTGCTTGCTAAATTATTGATTCGATTTGTCAGATATGCTTTAATTCAGGCAAGTCTTACATAACCACATGCAATTAAACTGTGTTGTGTTAATAAATTATTCTGCAATTGTACTGTGAAGACCAAATGAGCTTGCGGAAGAGTCAGTGGATATTTTATGCCTGTGTCGGAATTGTTACTGTAAATATATCGCTTCTTTAGACTGTTATTTAGACGGAATAATTCACACTTTTTGTTAACCTGAAGTCATCATACTAACTCATACATTTGAAATAAATTTAATTTAGTTGTTTTATTTTAGAGGAATTAAAAAATTTTTTTTTAATTATCCTGAATCTGTCATGCGCCACAATACAACACATCTTATGCTTTCAACAGCCACCATGGCAAATGCAAATCAGAGCCAAAGGGAAGGAAGTAAGCTTTGCAAACATGAATTCCCAGGTGAATAGTTTTCAATGGATTTCTCCTCCAGCTGTTATACTAATGTGGTCTGTCGGCTTTTAATCGGAGGTTTGAGGTTTTTTCTCTTTTACATATTTGATATTTTACTGAAGTCTCTTGTGCAGAAAAATAAAATGTATCTAGAATTTAGATTAGATTTGTAGAGTAGATTCAAACAAATATTGACTTTTAATGCTATTGCAAGCAAATCTAACGTATTAAATATTATTATTATTATTGTTATTGTTAAAAATATTGGCCTTGATTTAATATTAAGTCATTTGAAAAGCTCACCCCAAATTATTAAATTGAGGCCCTTATTTTTATTTATTTTTCAACAAACAGTGATTTGTTGTGAATTAAAAACGGAATTACAGGGGGGGCGGAGCCAGCACCCGAGCTAACCGGCCGCATCCTCAGACAGCTCCGTGCGACACGCTTAATTAACTCGCTCGGAGCCATAATCCCCGCACACACCGGGCACCTAAACCGATTCACAGCTTACTGACAATATGGGGAAGAAGAACAAGAAGCAGAGGGCGGATCCGGGCATGGGATCCGGAGATATAGGGGCTTTTCTCCGAGCCGCATCGCGGCCTGCTGAAGCCAAGATGGCGCCCGAGATCTATGCCTCACAATCCTCGGACGAGGATAGCTACTATGCAGAGACTGCACTGCCGACCCGCACGCAACAACTGCCACAGAGACCCGTAGACATGGGGGACGCTGCTCCAGCCACCAAGGCGGATATCAAAGCTTTGGTGAAGGACATTCAGGCTATGTTCCAAGCAGACATGGCGCTAGTAAGGGCAGACGTAGCTACACTCACCAATAAAGTGGCAAATGTGGAAGAGGGCCTGAGGGACACTAAACTGGCGCAAAGTGCCACGGACGCAGCGCTGAACTTACTCCGCAAGCAATACGCAGACCATCAAACCCAACTGGCTGGCATGGAAGACCGGTACAAGGCAAGAAACCTGCGGGTTCGTGGAGTGCCGGAGACACTCACCGGCTCGGAATTGCCGCACTATTGCCGACGGCAGATAGCTACTTTACTTACGCCAAGACAAGCTAAGTTGATCACGATAGACTCTTGTTTTAGACTCACCAGGGCGGCCGCCATACCACGCGAAGGAGCTGGTGACGTACTGATTAAATTTATGCGGGACTCTGACAGGGGCATGATTATGGGGGCTTCAAGAGGCTCCCCCACGGTGGCGTTTGAAGGGGCACAACTAACGTTCTACAAAGACTTCTCCAGACACACCATGATGTGGAGGAAGTCCTTTCGCCCAGTCACCCAGCTACTCCGGGAACAAGCCATCCCCTACAAATGGGGCCCACGCCGACTACAGGCAGAAAAGGCGGGCGAAACACATAAGCTGTCTCACGCATCTGATATACCAGCCTTCCTGCAGGCACTCGGCCTTCCAGCGCTAACGACACAGCAGTTGACCCATCCAACATGGACTGTAGCGGAGATTACCCCCTTCGTGCCTAGAAGAGAGGCTCAGAAAACCTCCGCCCTACCAACCTGAAGCAGCAGCAGAGCAGGGCCCACACGCCCTTAACCTGTTGCGCCTGACAAGGGACATACCTGATTCGTTCCACGTTTGTTCTTGGTTATACCCAATACTGATGCTGTTGGTTATTGTTTTCTATTTCTGTTTTTATTCTCCCTTTTCTTTCCACCAATACTGCTACTTAATATCATGCTCTTCCCAAACCCGCACAATACTGGCTCCGTAAGCCTTCATAAGTATCATACGTATTGAGCCATTTTTACCCCCCCCCCCTCCTAACAACCAGAGGGCGTTACACAGCTCGAAACATACAGCACACTACCTGCTGCACTCTCAGCTAGCGACTTAGATGACCACACCCAGCTGAGACACACATACCTTCCCTAGCTCACCTAACTAAGGCCCCACGCTCAACACTAGCACATTCAAAGGTGCCTTGATACCAACTACAAGTTATACCTAACGCTACATAATGCCTTTACTACACATTACTTAAAAATAAAAAAAGAGGCTGACAAGTTTCGGAGATGTTGTATGGTAAACTGTGATACCCCATCCTGTATGACTTTCATTGTCTCCCTTTCTTTATTCTGTACCCGAAAAGTTTATACCTCAATAAAAGAAAGAATTCAAAAAAAAAAAAAACGGAATTACAGAGCTGGGAAACTCCAGTTTAGCTGTTTTTACGTTTTTTACAACTCAATTATTTTATGCAAAGTATCGCAATTCAGTTTTTGATTCACCACATTTTATGCCAAAAAATATGGATCTGACAACGCACGCAAAAAAAATCAAAAAAATCAATGTTGTGTTTTACTCGATTCTTTATCATGCATTTTTGCACGTTGGGTGCCAGGAATATGTCTTTGAGGCAATATTTAAGGGAACTGACCAAGTACCCTAAACCCCGACAGCTTACTCTGATGGTTATGGGACTCTCATAGAAACATAGAAACATAGAATGTGACGGCAGATAAGAACCATTCGGCCCATCTAGTCTGCCCAATTTTCTAAATACTTTCATTAGTCCCTAGCCTTATCTTATAGTTAGGATAGCCTTATGCCTATCCCACGCATGCTTAAACTCCTTTACTGTGTTAACCTCTACCACTTCAGCTGGAAGGCTATTCCATGCATCCACTACCCTCTCAGTAAAGTAATACTTCCTGATATTATTTTTAAACCTTTGTCCCTCTAATTTAAGACTATGTCCTCTTGTTGTGGTAGTTTTTCTTCTTTTAAATATAGTCTCCTCCTTTACTGTGTTGATTCCCTTTATATATTTAAATGTTTCTATCATATCCCCCCGTCTCGTCTTTCCTCCAAGCTATACATGTTAAGATCCTTTAACCTTTCCTGGTAAGTTTTATCCCGCAATCCATGAACCAGTTTAGTAGCCCTTCTCTGAACCCTCTCTAAGGTATCAATATCCTTCTGAAGATACGGTCTCCAGTACTGTGTACAATACTCCAAGTGAGGTCTCACCAGTGTTCTGTACAATGGCATGAGCACTTCCCTCTTTCTACTGCTAATACCTCTCCCTATACAACCAAGCATTCTGCTAGCATTTCCTGCTGCTCTATTACATTGTCTGCCTACCTTTAAGTCATCAGAAATAATCACCCCTAAATCCCTTTCCTCATATGTTGAGGTTAGGACTCTATCAAATATTCTGTACTCTGCCCTTGGGTTTTTACGTCCAAGATGCATTATCTTGCACTTATCCACATTAAATGTCAGTTGCCACAATTCTGACCATTTTTCTAGTTTACCTAAATCATTTGCCATTTGGCTTATCCCTCCTGGAACATCAACCCTGTTACATATCTTAGTATCATCAGCAAAAAGACATACCTTACCATCAAGACCTTCTGCAATATCACTAATAAAAATATTAAAGAGAATGGGTCCAAGTACAGATCCCTGAGGTACCCCACTGGTGACAAGTCCAAGCTTCGAATATATTCCATTAACTACAACCCTCTGTTGCCTGTTACTCAGCCACTGCCTTACCCATTCAACAATATTTGAATCCAAACTTAAAGATTGCAGTTTATTGATAAGCCTCTCGAGTATATTTTTTCTCAAACTGTTTTCCGGTGTTTTGACAAACACCCTAAGTCCAGTGCCTCAGCTGGAGACATCCTAATGAGGAAGTTTAACTTCAATTTTATTGATCAAAATGTATGTATTACAGCAAGGCTTCCTGCATGCACTCAGGTCAACAGTCATGGAGCTGTGATTCGACTGTACAATAAAGTGCTGTGAAGATTTGTCCCAACTGACTTTTCCTGTAACCCAATGTCTCTCAATATAACATTACTTGGTCCCTCACGGCACAGTCACGGCTATCAGAACTGCGAACTCCCTCCCGGATTCTGACACAGATGTGACACTGCTTTCACGGCCATAACATTGTGGTGTATCATTTTGATACCATTAATGACGTGGAATACTTCTCATTGCTTTCATTTATACATTTGGTGATTATGGCATTTTTGGATGATATGCTCAGGGTATCGCACACGTATGACATTGTCAGTGTCTGTAACCAATCACAACCCTGTAAAGGGTACATATACCTCTATGTTATCTTTGTTACATTGCCCTATTTGTGTTTTTTTTTATACCCGAGAGTGTGTTCCTTTAGTTATTGATTTTCTGGTAACCGACTCTGGCTTGTTTGACTTTTTTTGATCTTTGTAATCCCAACCTTGGCATGTATTCTCATATTTCCGATTCTCTGTTACCCTTTGACCTCAGCTTGTTCACATTTACTTCCAGTCTGCTTGTAGACATTTCATCTATCTGAGTCCAGCACCTGTGCCAATCGTCAGTGATCCACCGATCCAATGCTTTTCTTATGGAAGCATTGGATGCTAGGCATGTGCATGGGGAACATTTTTGGTTCGGTTCGGCATTCCGAAATTCGGGACTTCCGCAATTCGGGACTTCGGTTCAGCACTTCGACACTTCAGAACTTCGGCAACTTCGGCATTTCAGGACTTCAGCACTTCGGGACTTCGCTTAGTAGATAACTCCCTAATTCCCACGGTATTAGGGAGTTATCTACCAAAAGGCTGAAAGACCTAAATTGTTTTTTCAGCCAAATTTACTAATACTAATGAAAAATTACTTAGTATTAGTAAATGTTGAGGTATGTCTATTAAACAGTGAGCAGCCTGTGGCGGGTGGGGGCCCTAAAGTAAAATAATGGGGGGGGATCTATTGTCCTCCCCCCTGAGCAGTGGGTGGGGGGCCCTAAATACTAATAGGGGGGGACCTACTGTCCTCTCCCCTGGCCCCCATCCCTGAGCGGTGGGTGGGGGCCCCAAATACCAATATGGGGGGGACCTAATGTGATCCCCCATGGCCCCCACCCCTGAGCGGCCGGTGGGGGCCCTAAAGTAAAATAATGATTCCAATTTTCCCACGCTGTGTAATTTGACTCATAACTCTCTGATTAAAATCAGAGAGTTATGAGTCAAATTACACAGCATGGGAAAATTACAAAGAACTTTCCCACGCTGTGTAAAATGACACAGAGCACTCTGATTCTTACCTGTCAGTCTCTTCATTTACCTGTCAGAGCACTCTGATTGCATGGCTTAAACCCACCAATCAGAGTGCTCTGAGCCTAATATAAGCCTTGCCCCGCCCTGCAGAGCTCAGTCTGCGTGGAGCGCTCCATGGGTGAAGAAGAATAAAAAATTTTTGCGCTCGTTTTTTTTTATTTATTTTTTTTAAGTGCGTTGGTTAATATGGATTTTTTTTATTTGACTTTTTTGGGGCTGAAAAAAGATTTTAGAAGAAAGAAAACATCAAATGGTAAGTTTTTTTTGTTTTTTTTTTACAGGTACTTAATGGTCCCCCCCTCATTATTTTTAGGGTGAGGGGTGTAGGTAGGGGTTAGGTTTTTTTTAGGAAGGGGGTGACTAGGGGTTTGGGGATCCCTAGTCACCTGGAGGGTTACCTTTTTATTTAGGGCCTCCACCCGCCGCTCAGGGGTGGGGACCAGGGGGGAGGACAATAGGTCCCTCCCTTATTGGTATTTAGGGCCCCCACCCACCGCTCAGGGGTGGGGTCCAGGGTGGAGGACATTAGGTCTCCCCCCTTATTAGTATTTAGCGCCCCCACCCACCGCTCAGGGGTGGGGGCCAGGGAGGAGGACTTTAGGTCCCCCACCTTATTCTAATTTAGGGCCCCCAACCACCGCTCAGGGTTGGGGGCCAGGTGGAGGACAATAGGTCTCCCCCCATTATTTTACTTTAGAGCCCCCAGCTGTCGCTCAGGGGTGGGGAGGACAATAGGTCCCCCCCACTTATTCAAATTTAGGGCCCCCACCCACCGCTCGTAAATTTGTCTGAAAGACCAATTTAGGTCTTTCGGCCTTTTAGTAGATAGCTCCCTAATACCGTGGGAATTAGGGAGTTATCTACTTATTCATTCCTGTCATTACATTGTCTGGCCAAGTAACTTACATTTTATATGAATGTATGTTACTTGATTGTTGTAAGTGTTGCAAATGCTTACAGCTGAATCCTGGTTATGTTTGTATACTTTTTATTTAAAATTGTATACAATGTAACATTCTTCATTCTTCCACTGGGTAAGTATATTAGTACTTAGGCAATACTGTGCTTCGGCACTTCGGAATTCGGCCAAATTCACATTCGGACCGAAACGAATTGCACATGTCTATTGGATGCACACAGCATCATTTAGTGAATCTACTTGTGTCCTACACAATTAGTGGATGTCTGCCTGACATCCAGAATTAGAGGAGTAAATTGCAAAATGAAAACAATACTGTTTCTCCGAAACAGCGCTGTGTTCACCAACAGGACTGCATAGTAAAATGCCCCTTTAATATAATGTCTCTAGCAGAGATGATGGCCTGTAAGTACTTAGGATCCTTATATTTGCTTAAATACATTTGACATATGAAAAAAAGGATCCGAAGTCCTTACAGACCATCATCTCTTCTAGAGATGTTATATTAGAGGGATACTGTACAGTCCTGCTGTTGAACACAGCGCTGTTTCAGAGAAATAGTATTGCTCACATGTTACCCATAAACTCCTAGTAACAGAACAACCAACTGATATAAGCTGTAATGGTGCTTGGAATGTCCCTTTAAACTGAGGATTGTTCACAAGTTATTATCCATCTGATGCTAATTTATTTGGCCATCTGCTATTATCCATGTTATGATTTTCAGCATTACCCTATGATGTTCTGACAGTTTATCTTGCACTTTGTTTCGTTAAATGCCTGAAATGTTATATGTTTTTTTAATCTTATTTTTATTTTATTTTTGTGTACAGTAATATTCTGGATGGCTGTTGTTTTGTTTGTTTTGTTTTTTGTAATTATTATTTATTTTTGCCAATGTGGATTTTTATCCTGGTAGCATTGAATACTGAATGCATACTCTGGCCTTGTTCGTATGTGTGCATGTATTGAGTCAGTCTTTGGTTAAGTTTAACGCCTCCTGCTTGGGCCAAGCGTGAAATACTGACATAAAAGGTTTGTGAATAAAGTGAAGGGATGAGATTATGAACTAGTGGAAATATTCAACCAGGATTTACTCTATAAATGACTGGCTGGTTATGATGACATAACTCCCAATATTGCAAGTTTTAGGAGGGAGTGTGGCCAGTGGCGGTGCTGTTCTTAGAATATTTAGGTGATTTAATAATATTAATTTATACAACTAAAATGTAATTTATAACAAGAACAATGTATCTTATTTATACACTCAGGCACATAAACAAGATGGAGCTGCTAGAAAAGAGGGACATTAGGATAGGAAAGAGAGACAGAGGGATTTGTGACAGGGACTGTCCCTCCTAACTAGAGACACTTGGGATGTATACGAGTTGGTGTTATAATGCAGAGGTATAAACTTCCATGTTACCAAACCAGCTTAGGCTGGAAGCTGCGCAGGAGCCCAGAAGAGGCAGGTAAGTGTCAGAGTGTTCTTCAAGGGACACTATAGTCCCCAGAACAACTATATCTCATTGTAGTTGTTCTGGCGAGTGTAGTCCATCCCTGCTGGCATTTTCATGCAAATACTATCCTTTAGAGAAAATGCTGTGTTTACATTAAAGCCTAGGGACACCTCCAGCTGCCACTCCTCAGATGGCCACTGGAGGTGCTTCCTGAAACAGTACCGCTCTGCATGGAGACGCTGAACTTTCCTCATAGAGATTCATTTATTCAATGCATCTGTATAAGGAGATGCTGATTGGCCTGGCTGGCGTTTGGCTCCTTGGCGATCTCAGCCAATCCAATGCTTTCCCATAGGGAAAGCATTGGATCCAGTGTTAATTTTGGCAGCAAATTTCAAATGAGTTTTAGTCATAGTCTTTTGACTAAAAAGCCAATTTAGTTTTAGTTGTATTTTAGTCATCTGAATTGTTTAGTTTTAGTCTATCTTTAGTTGACTAAATCTCCCGTAGATTTTAGTCGACTAAAATCGAATGGGTTTAGTTAAAGCCTATATCTTTCTCTTTTGCTCCTTCCCCAGCCCCTCTGTGTCTCTTTGTGTCCCCTCAGCCTCTCTTGGTGTCTCTCTCCCAAGCCCCGGTGGTTTTAACACTATAGTGTCAGGAATAGAGGCTTGTGTTCCTGGTCCTATAATGTTCCTTTAAACAATTTGACAATTTACCATCAGATAGTGACAGGGGACTACTAGCACTATAACCACTACATGAGTTGCATTGGTTATGGTGCTTAGAGTGTTCTATTAATAAAAAAGCTAAACTTTATCCTATCTTTTACCATTTTATGAGATATGTAGAATTTAGGAGCCAAAGTCACATATTTTGAGCTCTAAAATACTTACATCTGCAGAAATCTTTATAAAGTGTTCACAAAAATGAAAATCTTTGAAAGTCGTGTCTCCAGGGTTTTGTCAAGCACAGATTTATTCCCAGTTCCTGTCCTTCTGGGGACGTGTTATTAAACATTTTGTATAATAAAAAAAATAATAAAGGCTGTAAGAAAGCTGCCATTAAGAATTTTTTTTTTTTTACAGTTTTCTCTCTCTCTGTGTTGATGGGGAGAGTATGGGAGCTCAGTTTGTCCTTCATCTCTTGCATCATTGATTTCACCAATGAGCACATCGTGCAATTTGCACCTTATGCTCTGTGTAGGATTGGCAGAGCGTGTTATGATAACCGCTTTCAGACCTGTGAAGTGATGCTTATGACAGGCATGAGAAACTTTAAGCTCAGGAAAATAATGTATTCTGCTCTAGTCCTTTCTATCAGCCATTTTCATTATTTGTTTTTTAATACAACGTGTGAAAAACATAACTGAGATAAATATTGAAGTTTTATCTTATTTGTTTATAGGAACCACTTAACATAAACTGGAACAGTCACCTGAAAATCTCTTCCCGTAAATCAGCTTAAAATAACCGATCGATTTCATCCATATTTGATAAGCTGGCAGTCTTAGAACTCTCAGCCTCTCTCTGCTCTTCAAATGTGGGTGATACAACTGTAGAGAAAAATGGTTTAACAAAGAACTGGGGACAGTGCCTGTACCCTGCTAGAACCATAAACACTGCAATGAGCTGTAGTAGTTATGGTGCACATACTGCCTCTTTAACACTCTTCTAAAACTGCGCTAGGAAGACATATTTTCCATTGGATTTTTAGGATGCCAAATTTCAGGAACATCCTCAAGGCTTAGAGATTTACCAATATACTTCAATGTGCATGAAAACAAGGCAAGCTTGCTGATGCACAGGTTTATTTACACTTTAGTAAAAAGTGAGTAATTTCTGTTTCCCATGCTTTTTGAATTGTGTGAGGTTTTTTCACGTATCTGCCTGCGATTTACATCTCTTAGTCAATACTCGCAGCTTACATCCGATAACAAACTCCTTAAAGATTGATTCGTGTTTTTGATCATACTTTACACGAGTTATTTAGATCTGTCCTTGTTGGTGACTGTGTTACTGATTGAATTTACTGTCCTGCATGGAAAGAATGGAGGCCCCATGTTAAGACAGTGGGAGCAGCAGGAAAAGAAAGACAGGATTCCCAGGAATACTCGTGTTTGGTGCTGGAATGGGTTGGCAAGGACAAGTCTGCGGTTACATTGTATATCATGTTGATATTGTTAGTAAATGGTTAATTATTGGTTAATTATAACAATATTTGTTAAATTATAAATAAAGCTGTGGCCTGTTTTATACCACAAATGTCTCTGGTTTTTATTGTGGTGAGAAGGTTGGTCGCACTACATGGTAACCACTACCTGCACATATGATATTTTCACGTTTGAGGTCTCTGCTCAGCTGTGTGTCCTCTCTCCTCGTCTTTTACTACAGCTCTGAGCTGTGTGAGATTGCACGGGGGATTTACTCAACTGTTGCTCAAAATTTTCAAGTAAAAAAAAAGTCTGGGAAACATAACATGTGCTCCTTATGTACTGTAAAAAATAAGCAAGAAATAATGGTCAAATTTCAGGGAAATACCTACATGATGTAAATACCATTTTTTGATCAAAACTTACTTGCATGATTTTTGCTGCAAGATGTAAGTAGGGCTGAAAGTTGCTGCTTTGTGACTGGCTGGAATTAAGCTTATGTCAAAGCATGAGAACCAATTATGTATCCCGGCATTTCTCGCAGAGACAATATTTGTTTAAGATAGTAGACTGGAGAGACCTTGTTTTTCATATGCAAGGCCTGTGTTATTCTAAAGGAGGAACTGCTACATTTTAGTGTTTAACATGTCTCTTTATTCAATGCAGTCTGAAAAAGTGCAAAGGTTTCTGGGGAGTAAAATGTTAGTCAGACTTTAGCTTAATTATACCCTATAGTGTTAAAAAGACTAAAGAGCCAAAGAGATGGGGTGGAACCAAACGCAGCGCTCTTCGAAGAGTTGCACTGAATTAATGTGACTCTATGGGATAAGTTCAGCACCTCCTTGCAAAGCGATGTGCAGCACTGACCCAGGAAGCACCTCTAGTGGCCGTCTGAGTGACTGCCACTGGAGGTGTCCCTAGGCAGCAATGTCTCTGCCTTTGCCCTGAACAGGCAGTGTTTACATGAAAATGCCTGCAGGGACAGACTATACTCACCAGAATAACTACAATAAACTGTAGTTGTTCTGGTGACTGTAGTGTCCCTTTAATTTCATAATTACTTTCTTGTCCTGTGCTTCTGCCTGTAAGCTTTGCCTGATTTTATTTCTCCTAGAATAAAGCTGTATGCCATTTTTACATTTTTCCAGTAGAGGTTTGTCTACACCATAAAGGACCCAGCTGTCATTTACTTATATACTTGGAATACGATCACTCTCAATAATATCTCCCTAGCCCTGGCTGAAAATCAAAATGTCGATAGTAAAGGGAGCTCTGTATTTTGGACATGAAAATGGATGTCTAAAAAGTGATGGCTTTTCTTGGTCACTAGCGTATTAATAACTGATATTATTGTATGCAGTTAATAAATTCCTTACCTTGCACCATTAAAGTGGAATATTCCACTTTAATTAAATGCAGTTTCTAGGGCGGTTTAACAGCCAGATAATTGAATGAAAATGGTCTGTGCAAGTTAATGAAATCTAGTGACTTCTGTTACCTTGTACGGCAGGTTTTCATTCATTCTTTTCAATGAATGAAATTACATTACAGAGTAAATTGCAATGTATTTGCCTGGTTTCTGTGTGGTCAGTGAACAGGTACAGCTGCACATTGCTTGTGAGGATAAACCTGGCAGCTTTTCTTTGTTGACAAGTTGTATTTTCGTATCATGTTGTTTTTTTTGTCTCACAAAAACATGCCTCTAAAATCATGCAAAAAATGTGCATGTTATAAAAACTTTGCACAATCTAGCAACAGTGTTAAAACCATTCAGACAGGAAGGATCACAGGTACCCAACAGAGCAAGGTGTGCCAAACTGCTCACAAATGGTTTGACAGACTGCGGTTGGATGATGCCAGACACCATAATCTCTACAGCACACAATAGTGGTTATGATGTTTATAGTGTCGCTTACACATTCTCCCTTCTGATGCATAGTCTATCACAACCCATGTGATAATCTGTAAGACCACATTGCCTCCCTCCAGGGTAAATTAAAATGGAGTGCTCGGGGAAGGTGTATTTTAGCTAGCTTCTCCATACAAGTTTAACCAATTACGTCTGGCCTCTGAATAATTAGCTACACCAAGCGAAAATTAAATAACACCGATCCTAGAATCATTTCATGCCATATTTGTCACACTAGTTTGAATGGCTAAATGCCAGCTGTTGGCATCCCGTGACGTCCAGTGATCCATTGTCTGCTACTGTCTGTGTTTTTTGCTATTAGTGATTTATGGGAGTTGTTTGACAACAACTGTGGGCCTGGCATTTTAATGTCAGAACATCTTTAAAATGGATGCATATTGATGTTTAAAAAAAAGAAAATAAAAAAAAGAAAACAAATGCTTTTCACATACAGCTCTACTTTTAGAATATGTCAACCATGCTAAGTGCTGATTAAAAAGAAAAAAAAAAGCCAAACGCCCACAGAAATAACTGCATCTTATATAATGCCTTTCAAATGACAATTCTTCCCAGTCTGTAACTCAAGGGTGTGATTTTTTTTTTCCACCTCTTTGTTGTTTTTCGAAATGTATGTTCACAATATATATTGGCGTTCAGCAGCATTGCGAAAAAGACACATTAATATGCGAAAGGTCACTATAGTCTGTAAGCCTCTGCCCAAATAAGAAGGGGCTTAATAAAGTCAAACTCACTGGAGTTTGTATGGTTAATGAAAGAGTCTGCCCTTTCTTTCCAACGAGATGCAAGAAACAGGACCAGACATGTATAACCTCTGATTAATCCGTTTAAATAAAACGACAGCGGAACATGATTAGAATGCTCAATTTCAGCTGGAAAATAATTGTCCGATGTACACATAACGTCTGTGAAGGATTATTTGCCGAGGGCACTTTAGGAATTTCGTGTCTAAATAAGCGAAACAAAACGTGTATATCAGATGGATTTTCATTTTGGCAAACAATTGTGTCCTTCTGCAGTCTAATTACGTTAGGTCCATGGAAATTAATTAAATCTGTCACTCGTGCTAATATTTCGTGATTCTGAGCCAATGCAATGGACATGCAGGACTGTGAATGTGATTTTTCTCTTGCAATAAATAAGATCTGCTCATTTGCAGTTTTCCTTGCACCTTTTTAGCTGCTATGTTTGAGAATATTGTATAATTAATGTCATGGCACTGCTAAGCATTACTAGTTCAGACAACACAATGTCATGTATACATTGTGTGAACAAAGGTCTTGGAAATGTTTACATGTCGATGACTGTGGTTTATACCTGTGTTTTTGGCTCTTCATATTGCATCATGGGAAAAATCATCTGCAAATATTAACGCAGCTTCGAATGGGAAATGTCACCCATAAACATAAGTTAGATAGCTGGCCTAGAGTTTTAAACAATGTATTCTGTAGGAGTTCTCAGTATAAAACAAAATCTAGAATGGCGATTCAGTAGGCAAATCAGAAACCTTATAGTATCCCTAACCCTCTCACCCAATATGCAAAGAAAGTTTAACAATAAAACACATTCTCTCCATAAAATAAATATTTTTATAAAATAAACAACATTGAAAGATTCAAACTTTTAAATGTAATGTCGTATTTTGTGTTGTGTTATACACTTTAGTTTTATGTACAAAGATATTCAGTTCCGAACGCTTAAAGGAACACCTCAAACAACGTAACCATCACAGCACACTTTAGTAGTTTTGGGGGCAGGAGTGCCTGATTCTTTATTGATGTAATTCATCAAACCGTTTTAGAGTGGTTGTCATCTTACCTGGGTCCTCCAGGTGCCGGCACCACATTTGGTCATCTTCTTCAGGATTTTACAGGTGTTTCTTTTCAGCCAACACGGCTAATGCAAGACCACCCTCACTGGATAAAAAGGCTCCACTGATGCTCTTAACCAGTGAATGTGGCCCTGCTTAGATCAGTGGAGATAACTGGATTCTCCTGCTAGGAGAATCTGGAAGCTGTAGGTAACCTGAGGGACCTACTGTTCTCAAATTGTTTGACCGATTACACGGGGAGGATACTGGCACCATAGCTTTGGAGTATATCTTTAAAGAAGATCTGGACGCAGGGGTGCGTATAGTGTCCAGATAGTGAACGTTATTGGAGATGTGGAGAACTGGATTGAATATACTGCTCAGGTAGTATGGGTTTTATAGATAGTATGGGGTGCTAGGTTGAACATACTGCACAGGTAGTGTAGGTGTTTTAGATAGTATGGGGAGCTAGTCGAACATACTGCTCAGGTAGTGTGGGTGTTTTAGATAGTATGGGGAGCTAGTCGAACATACTGCTCAGGTAGTGTGGGTGTTTTAGATAGTATGGGGAGCTAGGTGGAACATACTGCTCGGTAGTGTGGGTGTTTTAGATAGTATGGGGAGCTAGGTGGAACATATTGCTCAGGTAGTGTGGGTGTTTTAGATAGTATGGGGAGCTAGGTGGAACATACTGCTCGGGTAGTGTGGGTGTTTTAGATAGTATGGGGAGCTAGGTTGAACATACTGCTCTGGTAGTGTAGGTGTTTTAGATAGTATGGGGAGCTAGGTGGAACATACTGCTCAGGTAGTGTGGGTGTTTTAGATAGTATGGGGAGCTAGTTGAACATACTGCTCAGGTAGTGTGGGTGTTTTAGATAGTATGGGGAGCTAGGTGGAACATACTGCTCAGGTAGTGTGGGTGTTTTAGATAGTATGGGGAGCTAGGTGGAACATACTGCTCGGGTAGTGTGGGTGTTTTAGATAGTATGGGGAGCTAGGTGGAACATACTGCTCAGGTAGTGTGGGTGTTTTAGATAGTATGGGGAGCTAGGTGGAACATACTGCTCAGGTAGTGTGGGTGTTTTAGATAGTATGGGGAGCTAGGTGGAACATACTGCTTGGGTAGTTGGGATTACAGGTGATGTGGAGACCTTCAGCTGACATACTCACCTATCACTATTCGCCCCGGCTAAACCTTTCTCATGCTGTGCAAGCAGAGAGGATAAACGCCAGGGGCAGGTTTTTTAGGCACTGGTGCCACAACTTTGGGACTAAATCTTTGCATAATGTGATGGTAAGACAGCACTTACATTGCATACATTCTGTCCCCAAAACTATTTTAGGGAACTGAGTTTGTTATAGTGATGGGAGTGTTCTGTTAAATCCTTCCAAGGAAATTGTTATGACCCAGAAAGAAAGTAGACAAAGACACTCAATTGCCATGTGTTAACATTACATCATCAGCACAACAGCTATGTCAATAAACCTCATACGGCAGGTTCATTTTAAATACATAAAGTGTGTTTACCAGAATTGGTAATAGAGCATCTCTATTCCTTCAACGGGTTTACAAAGCATACTTTGTAAGTTCAACACATCTCTTAGTCCCTGTTACCTCCTAAGCCCATTTGAAGTGTGTGTTTCATGAATAATTTGTGACATGTCTCTGGAGTTTGTCTGTTTTTCAATGTTTTCTTCATAGAGCCAGACTGGGTACCTTTGGTAGAAAGAGGTGGCCCTGGAGCAATACACTGACTCAATACCTGGATCTAACTTTTAAACCACCTCACACAGCAAAAAGGAGTAGGAGAGGAATTTTCCAGATTCATACACTGACTTAGATTTATTGATGAACGTATTCAGTGACTCCTGAAGCTGTGCAGAGTATCGGTCACTGTATTTGCAGCTTGGCCTATTGGTATGAGATTTTGCAGTTTAGTGTTAAGTTCAATACAATTCAGTGTTTATTAAATGAACCCCTAAATGTTTATTATAATGGACTTGAAATACTTGGTTGTTAAGTGACAGAGTGACAGAGTTAAAGGGAAAGACAGTGGCAAAGCAACCAGGTTCGCAAATGCCGCTACTGTAACTGGGTTCTGGAGTTCCACCTGTTGGGGGGTGGGGGGCATTGGGGATAGAAGCAACAAGTAGGGCAGCAGCAGGCAGCTTACTTTTCTTACAGTTTGCTCATCTGCTGCTACCCTTCTCCACTCCTCAAACTGCCCCCAATGAAGATAAAAATGTTTCCTTGGTGGTCCAGTCGTGTTATCACTCTACAGCCTGTGCTGTTGCTAATTTTTTTATTTTATTTTTTATAAAATATTTTGCCAGGAAGGCCCACAAACACTGCATTGTTACAGTAGGGTACAATATAATATTACAAAAAAATAATACAATATAATATATATATATATATATATATATATATATATATATTTATTTATTTATTTATTTTTCACAGATATATAAATGAAACACATAACGGATAATCAGTCAACCATGATTACAGGTGCATTCTGTATTGAGTTATATTGCCATAGATCTCGTAAACAATTTTATATTCAATGAAGATTTGACTGTGTCCGTGACGTTATTCCATAATTGCGGAGCTCTGTAGGAAAATGAGGAATGAGCCACTTTATTTTTGTATTGCGGTATGCTAAATATCGTGATAGTACTGGATCGGAGGTTATAGGAGGTGGGAACAGCCAGGTGGGAACAGCATTCTACTCAGGTAAGGTGGGAGGTTCCAAGAGATGCTCTTATGCACAAGGCTGAAAAGATGAAGAGTGCGTTGGGATTCCAGTGATCGGCTCTTTTAACATGGTGGGTCAAGTAATTACATTCTAGTACAAAGCGGCAGAACAAATTATATAACGTATTAAGTTTATGCAGGTGGGTTTGGGGCGCAGGTGCTACATCCCCATAATCAAGGAACGGCATTAGCATCTGTTTGCTTGCTGTAGGGCCTAGGCAGGATTAGTTTCTATAACATATTCTATCTTTTACCTTGTGGCTCCAAAACTACCACCAAATCCTGTGAGTTAGTGAGTCAGAGTGCAGCTGAGGGCACTCCATGCCTGCACTCTGAGTCAATATTGAGCACCAGAAATGCGAGGGACAGGATATCATTCAGTGTATTAGCAGGGCCTGCAGAGTGCAAGATATTACCAGGGAAATGATATTAGCCAGCAGCAGGACCATTAGAGCAGCCAGTTAACTGATGCACCATGGGTTCCTACCACGATAATGTGGTGGAGGCAAGGAGTTGAAGAGTGCACTACAGTAGTGAGAGCTGGACTGAGAGAGAGGTTACGTGTTTGTGTGTGTCAGTGTATGCATCTGTACATGTTTGTCAGTGTTTATGTGTGTCAGTGTGTATCTGTGGTTGTGTGTCAGTCTATTATCTGTGCATGTTTGTTAGTGTTTGTGTGTGTCGATGTATGTATCTGTGCACATTTGTCAGTGTTTGTAGCTGTATGTGTCTGTCAGTGTATGTATATTTTTCATGTGAATCTGATATTGAATACAAATGTAACCCTGCAAGGATGGGTAAATGGTATGTCCAAAGCTGGCAAAGCATCATGGGCAGTGGAGCTTCTACCTACTGACCACCTCTGCACTATATTGGGGGCTTAACAGATTCTTTAACTGGGACCCTGAAGTTTCTAGTTAAGTCCCTGTGCCCAGATTATCCTTATACAGTCCAGTACATAATCCTCTTCACGTCCAGCAACTCTCACACCTTATCCCTCTGTCAGTCTACACTGGCTTACTGCTGCATTTAGGATTTGGTTTGCAGTTCTTGTGCTTACTTACAAAGCTCTCCATAACTGCGTCCCTGTTGGTACACTCTCCAATCAATAGCTCCCTATTCATAAAAAAAAAAAAAATTCACTTGGAAAATGTACATATTTTTCTCAAGTCGTTTTGTGATTGGCTTAGAGTGTCAGTTGGCCATTCTAAGCCAATCAGCAATGCAACTTGCTGTGGCAGCCTGGGTCTTCAGTTTTAAAGATATTCAGAAAGGTGATGTTTAAGGAGGCAGAGTGAAAGCGCTTTAAACCCTAAAAGTAAGCACTGGCCTTAATTGTTATGGTGCCCAGAGTGTTCCTTTAAGCTAAAGCTGTTTTGGTGCTTATAGTGTCCTTTAATTGAGGATCACTGCTCTCAATGTAACATTTGATATTAGAATTTCTGTTCGTTTTTTTTCTCTGCGGACTTGAAACGTCACTTTTTTTATTTGTGCTATGGAAGTGTGAAGATGCCCTTATGTGTTCTGAAGAATGTGATTTTGCCTGCAAGCTATCCAAGTACTGTATCTGTATATGCAATCACTCCCACTTGCTGTACTGAGTTGGGTATGAGTCAGCTCATTGCTGTGTGTCTCTCCTCTTCCCACAAGGTGGGAATGTAACAATTTCAGAACACACTGCTCTTATCACCAAGTTTCCTCACTTTACTAAAAGCCTTGTGACTGACTGATTGCTGCAAAGGCTGAAACATTTTTTTAACAGTGTCCCTTAATTCCCAGCCTGTCAGCATAAATGAGCATGGCTGCGCTACACACATTGGAATACCCAAGGATATAGCAACCTGTACAACATTCAAACCGTCTGCAGCAAAGGGTTTGTTCTACTTAACAAATCACATGGGCCGTTGGAGCGATGTCTGGGTAACAGTTTAGTGACTCTTGATGATAAATTGCACAGTAGACTGGGACTTAAAGCACATGAGGGAATATCTGTGGATTTTTGGAACTAATCCATGTCAATATGATATAATATATCCAGAATTTACAAAGTACCAGGGAAACCTCACAAGATGATAACGATATACAGGCTTGTCTCCACCACAAGGGTGTATCTTCAATCAACAGAAATAACATCCAACGCGTTTCATTCAGACTTCTTCTGGGTATATCCGTTTATTTTTCTTTAATTAATCGGATGGGAGGGAAAAAAATCAATGCCATGTTTTATGTATTTAAAATAAAATACACAAACTGAATGTTACAAATATAAACGTTACACTGAAACTTTACATTAACACAACTGTTCAGCCAATTTTTTAAGAACCAGAACAAATTTTTATTACAAAAGGTCGAACGAGAAATAGGTAGATTATCACTCTTTGTAACATTCTGTTATTTACTTTTCCAGAAATTTGACGTGTCTACATGGCCACATGTTGCTGGCTGAGGCTGGATCTCTTGTTGTACCCACAGCAGAGAAGAAATGCTCAGATGCTGTTAAGGTGCCTATGATTCATAAGCAGGATTTTGTCTCCTGTCCCTCTTCAATCCCATTGTACAGCGCTACAGAATCTGATGGTGCTATATAAATAATAAAATAATAATAATAATAATAATTGCATATAGGAACTATACCTGTAAGTTGCAAAATCACTACAGCTTTTAGCCTTTCCCTTTTTTTCTCACAGCAGAGGAGGAAACTATACTATACTTCCTCCGCAAGCGGTCAGTTGGCTTGTATTAGCTGCGGTGTCAATAGACTGTTAACAGGCTGCTATCAGCTTATTCAGCAGTTACATGTATTACATCTAATAAATGCAACTGCTGATAGGAGCTGAAAACCATATCTCACAAACTCTTTCTGGGCAGAAATTAATGTGATAAGATCAGAACTCATAGAAAAGTGTACGAGGCTCCTAATTAGCAGAGCCTTTTCTGGATTTTTATTTCTATATGTTATTTTGTGTCTTTAATAGAATACCAGCACTGCCTTTTACACTAATATTTCTTTGTTTGGTTTGAGGCGTCACTATCCCTTCCGTGGAATGTTTATGCGAATGGGTTTGGCAAAGGAAATGCAGACCTCTTGGAATCTCAGTCAGTTGTAAAAACAATAGTAATGGATCGGGAATTTAAGAAAGATTATTTCTAAGAAGTTGCAAATAAAAGTGATGCATAAAACTAGCATTAGCTTGTTACATTTGCAGTTTTGGAAATCTGTTAAAGGGATAGTACAGACTGTAGTCATTAGCTAACTCTGGAAAATATGAAAAAAAGATAAAAAGAACTGTTGCAAAAATTAGACAACAAAGAGGTGGTGTCATGGTTCAATTATCTTTTGTATGTTTTTTCTTCCCCCACGTATAAATAGCTAAAATGTTTTTTTTTCCAGATGTTTAGAATGTTTAGAATGGTGGCTCTTTAATTAGGCAAGTTAGGTGGCCACCTAAAGTCTTGCACTTACTGGGGCCTTGCAGCCGCCTAACATGCCTTAGGGCACACTTTTCCGTTTGGTCCATGACTCATGGGCAGTTACTGTATAATGTACAACCCAACACACAGAATGAAAACCCACTAGAATAAATGGAGACAGATAGAAAGTCTCTGAACCGGTCCTTAGAATGGCCGGTATATAGAAAATAATTCAAGGAAAGTCCGAAAAAGCCACGGTCAAGGAAAGTCAGTAATACACTAATACGAGAGACAAAAGCCGAGTCAGGGGAGCCAGAAATACACAAGAACAAGTAACAAAGCCAAGTCAAGGGAGCCAGAAAGCAGAGTAGTCAAGAGCAAGCCTGGTCAAAACCAATAAATACCAAAAAGGACAAAAAAAAGCGCTATAGGGCCACTAGTGACAATAGGAACCACAACAGGGCACTGTGCTTTGGGCAGCGTGGGATTTTATATGGTTGGGGGTGTGGTTATTAAAACCATGCCCCAAAAAGGTGTGAGTGTGCCGAGCTCTATTGCTTAGAGCTCCTGTGATGTCATGATGCCGGCACGCCTGCGCCACATAATAAAAAAGGGGCGGTACAGTTGCTGGTGTCCACAAGGCTGTCTGGAGCCTCATACTCCGTAGGAATGGTGGTCCGCCGAATCAGAGCATCCGCGGACCGCCAGGGTAAGTACAAGGGGGCTGACACACTGGGAGCGAGACCTGTGGCTTCCCCTGTATTCAACATTCACCCCAAACCCTGTGATACTAATCCCCCCCCCCCAAATGCCATAGCTCGCAAGACCTCTACCACATGGCTTGCAACTCTGCAACCGCCAAAGCTGCAGATAGAATAGCTAGCCCACTGGACCACCAGGTTTGGAGACCACTGAACCACCAGCAAATTAATTACTTTTAAAAAAAGTGTCACACACGGTCACTCCCACACCAAATGTCACCCTATCGCATTAACCCTTCCAATCCTTACACTCATTCCCCAACCATACGCAGGTCACCATCTCAGTTAAGCCCCCTCCAATGCTGTCACACTTCCCCCTTATCACCTCAACCCTGTGATACTCACCCTCCCAACCATGCCACACTTACCCTGTCACATTAACCCACTAATCCTGCCATACTTACCTCCCATATGACAGGGCTGGGGGATAAGTGTGATATTGAGGAGGTAGTGTTGTCCAACAATATCACACTTATCCCCCAGCCCTGTCATACTCACCCTTTCTCATTCTGTTACACTCACCCCTACAGCCCTGTCTCATTCGCCCCCTTGCTTTGTTACACTCACCCTGTCACAGTTTTCCCTTTACTCACCCAGTCACAGTCACCCGAAGACATTAATCATACAAATGCAGACATAAAACATAGTTTCACCATAAACACAATGCACAAAGGTCATAGTCAGCCCTCCATACACACAACACACCACAAGCAGCTATTCCACACACATGCGGCCCAAGACACAAACATACACATGCTCGGAGGGACATGCATTAACACCCAAGAATACTCTCTGTCAGACACACACTTTCAGGCATGTACACAAGGAGACAATGCTAGACAACCTCAAAAATACACACAGCCAGATACACATTGTGACTGCATGTCTGTATTTGTAAATGTGTGCCTCTGTGCATCAGTGTGTTTGTGTGTATGCATGTGATTGTATCAGTATCTATGTGTTTGTGTGTTAGTGTGAATATGTGTACATGTAACAGTGTATATGTGTGCATGTATTACTGTGTGTGTCTATGGCTGCAATGTGAGGGTGGTATGGTACGGGCAATGCAACATAAATATTACATATAATATACATACCAAACATGGGGAAACACGTGTAAAAAACATCTAGGATACTATATATAAAAAAGATTATAGAATTTGTGGGGAAAATGTCTAGGACAGTGTTTTATGTGTAAATGTATTATTTGGTAAATTATTTTTTAAAAGCTTTTTTGCCCAACCACAATGTTCATATTTGTTTGCAATAACCCCTACACACTGGCACTTATGTACACTGCTCAAAAAAATAAAGGGAACACAAAAATAACACATCCTAGATCTGAATGAATTAAATATTCTTCTGAAATACTTTGTTCTTTACATAGTTGAATGTGCTGACAACAAAATTACACAAAAATTAAGAAATGGAAATCAAATTTGTCAACCCATGGAAGTCTGGATTTGGAGTAACACTCAAAATTAAAGTGGAAAAACACACTACAGGCTGATCCAACTTTGATGTAATGTCCTTAAAACAAGTCAAAATGAGGCTCAGTAGTGTGTGTGGCCTCCACGTGCCTGTATGAACTCCCTACAACGCCTGTGCATGCTCCTGATGAGGTGGCGGATGGTTTCCTGAGGGATCTCCTCCCAGACCTGGATTAAAGCATCTGCCAACTCCTGGACAGTCTGTGGTGCAACGTAATGTTGGTAGATGGAGCGAGACATGATGTCCCAGATGTGCACAATTGGATTCAGGTCTGGGGAACGGGCGGGCCTGTCCATAGCATCAATGCCTTCGTCTTGCAGGAACTGCTGACACACTCCAGCCACATGAGGTCTAGCATTGTCTTGCATTAGGAGGAACCCAGGACCCACCGCACCAGCATATGGTCTCACAAGGGGTCTGAGGATCTCATATCGGTACCTAATGGCAGTCAGGCTACCTCTGGCGAGCACATGGAGGGCTGTGCGGTCCCCCAAAGAAATGCCACCCCAAACCATTACTGACCCACTGCCAAACCGGTCATGCTGGAGGATGTTGCAGGCAGCAGAACGTTCTCCACGGCGTCTCCAGACTCTGTCACGTCTGTCACATGTGCTCAGTGTGAACCTGCTTTCATCTGTGAAGAGCACGGGGCGCCAGTGGCGAATTTGACAATCTTGGTGTTCTCTGGCAAATACCAAACGTCCTGCACGGTGTTGGGCTGTATGCACAACCCCCACCTGTGGATGTCGGGTCCTCATACCACCCTCATGACCATTTGAGCAGACACATGCACATTTGTGGCCTGCTGGAGGTCATTTTGCAGGGCTCTGGCTGTGCTCCTACTGTTCCTCCTTGCACAAAGGCGGAGGTAGCGGTCCTGCTGCTGGTTTGTTGCCCTCCTACGGCCTCCTCCACATCTCCTGATGTACTGGCCTGTCTCCTGGTAGCGCCTCCATGCTCTGGACACTACGCTGACAGACACAGCAAACCTTCTTGCCACAGCTCGCATTGATGTGCCATCCTGGATGAGCTGCACTACCTGAGCCACTTGTGTGGGTTGTAGACTCCGTCTCATGCTACCACTAGAGTGAAAGCACCGCCAGCATTCAAAAGTGACCAAAACATCAGCCAGGAAGCATAGGAACTGAGAAGTGGTCTGTGGTCACCACCTGCAGAACCACTCCTTTATTGGGGGTGTCTTGCTAATTGCCTATAATTTCTACCTGTTGTCTATCCCATTTGCACAACAGCATGTGAAATTAATCGTCACTTAGTGTTGCTTCCTAAGTGGACAGTTTGATTTCACAGAAGTGTGATTGACTTGGAGTTACATTGTGTTGCTTAAGTGTTCCCTTTAGTTTTTTGAGCAGTGTATATATGACTGTCAGGCTGTGCAGCCATGCTTTGCAATCCTATGTGAATGATTAGCATAATTGCAAATTAAATTTGTTTATTGCAAACTAATTTTGTTTACAAATTATGCCATAAGTATAGTAAGAGAGCTCACAACTCAGCGATCCAGGGAGCCGTGTCAATACAAGCCTCTGAACAATGAATACAGAGACTAGCTCTCTGCATTCAGTGCTCAAAGCCCGTCCTTCAATATTATTACATCTCCTTATATACACACAAGGCAACCCCTATGTTTTCACTATGAGTGTTAGTGGGATCCTCATGTTGAGTTTCGCCTAGGGCCTCGCAAAGTCTAGAGCTGCCACTGTATAATGCAGTATGTTAAGCCTGGATAATTCATGGCACACTCACTAGGGTGAATTTCTACTCTACTAGATAGGTAGATAGATAGATAGCTTCCCCTCATGCAACTGTGTCATCCAAAAAACTAGCCCTTTACCGTTATAGCAACCTAGTTTACCTGGTACATGAAATGCATCCTTCCCTTAGCTCTTGTGCCACTTTACCCCCCACTACAATGTAAGTTTGTTTGAGTTGGGCCCTTAACACCCTCTGTTCCTGTGCATCCATCTCATCTTGTTGCAAATGCATGTCTGTTAGTCCACCTATTTTTCAGCACTGCGGAATTTGTTGGCACGTTATGTATAATAATAATAGATGGATGGATGGATCAATCTATTCCTTCATAAACACTGCTTAGGTGACAGAGAAGAGAGCTAACTTTACATGACGGTCAGCCCATGTATCTTTTTGTATTAATAATCTGACATTTCTCCTTAAGTATGTTCCTTCTCGTGTCTTCTGTATAGTTTCTGATCCCCCGCACTATTTCTGGATTAGTGGTTTCTGGGCAACTGCGATAAGCTTTGTAATTTTTGACAAGCAGCATAGTTTAAAAGCACCAGCCCAGGAAATAAAATATATGTAAAGTCTCCATATAGAACAATCCTTGGTGAATCAATCAGTTCTCTGACATTCATTTGATCAGTAAATATCTCTTCAGCTACTGGCAGTGATAGGCAAACCCAGGCCCTCCAGCTACTAAATTAAATACAGCATTACCACACCTGACAATAGTCCTGGATATGGTCAGGAGAAACCAGATTGTTTTTACTGTCCCAGTTTCTCCTGGTGCCAAATGAAAGTCAGGAAAAAGCTCTACCTAAATGCGTGATCAATGGTAAATGGTGGGCTGAAAATGACCTCTATTTTTTAATACATTATAAAGATAATTATTTATTAAGGGGAAACTATAGTCACCAAAACAACTTTAGCTTAAAGGGACACTCCAGGCACCCAGACCACTTCTGCCCATTGAAGTGGTCTGGGTGCCAACTCCCACTACCCTTAACCCTACAAGTGTAATTATTGCAGTTTTTTTATAAACTGCAGTAATTACCTTGCAGGGTTAAGTCCTCCCCTAGTGGCTGGTCCATAGCACAGAAAACCTGTGCTATAGCGTCGGTGGACGTCCTCACGCTGTGTGAGGACCTCCAGCGTCGCTCAATTCCCCATGGGAAAGCATTGAAAGCATTTTTCAATGCTTTCCTATGGAGAGCTCTAATGCGCTGGTGGGATCAGTCTCGCCCACCGGCTGACGTAAGGAAGAGGAGGAGCGAGCAGAAACCATCGGCGGGGGTTTTCACCCCTTCAGCAACTGGCGATGGGGGGTGGGAGGGAGAGGGGACCTGCAGTGCTAGGAAAACGGATTGTTTTCCTGGCACTGGAGTGTCCCTTTATTGAAGCAGTTTTGGTGTAAAGATCAATACACCCAAACTGCTTCAGTAAGCTTAAGTTGTGTTTGGTGCTTAGAGTATTTCTTTTAATATTCTCTTAAAATAGGTGCAATCCAAGCTGGCATAGTAATATATAAGACAATCCACAAAGAATAACCTTGAAAATGGTTAAAGAGGCCTCAAACGTATTTCACATAACCGGGGGGACTATGAGGAAGGGGGGTTGGAAAGATCTCAGATCGCGGGCATGGCCCTTTTTTACATTTTGTGTTGGTCTGCGTATATTGTACGTTTTTTTTTTGTTCCCCTTAATTGTACAGCATTGTGGAACTCAAAGTTGTTCACTGAGCACCCCCAGTTATTATTTTTATTCTTGACAAACTAAGAGGCTGGTAGGGCATGATGGGAGTTGTAGTATACAGCAACTGAAATCTACGAGGTTGCTGGAGTCACAGGATTGTTCATCATATTTGTGTCTTGGCCCACACTTGTTAATCTCCCCCTCACAGGCTGGTACAAGTCTGCTCCTATTGAATTTCTATTTAATTCCTCTCTTTTTTAAAATGTGTTTATTTTCTCCCCGTGGCTGCGGCTTGTTTGTGAATTCCGTCGAGAAAAGCATTTTAAAGCTTTTTTTAAATATCAAATCCTTCTAGACAGAGATATTGGAGTTTATTATATTACCCGAGAAGGTAGGATCACTTGTTTTTATTGCAAAATTCTCTATTACAGCTAACGGGGGAATTTGGAGTGAAAACAGTAATACATTTCTCATGTGTAATACGATATGGCCCACAGTGTGAGATTGTAACACTAATCAATTGTTTCCAAGTACAAGTAACAGACTCTGGCTCTCTATACATATAGGGAATAGTCGGCAAGCTCTTCATTAGAGGTCATGTACCAACTACTGGCAAAGCGTTGTACAGCGCTACGGAATATGATGGAGCTATATAAATAATAAAATAATAATAATAATAATGTGGTGGCAAGACAATGTATACAAAAGGGAGTGCGTATGTAACCACTACCTACACATGTCGCCCCCTGCTGGCTGGATGCTCTGTATAAGTGAATGGGGTCTCCAGGTACAATGTAACCTCTACCCTTTCAGCATTATGCAGAGGGAGACAAGTGATCTGGATTTTCTCACAATGTCAGAATTACTTTATAGAAACTATAGGCACTGCAATAGTTTTATTTTATTGAAGTGGTTATTGTGTGTGGAGTATTGTGGTGCCGTGCTTCCATTCAGCATTTAATAATTTTTAATGTTTAAATGCTAAATGATTGTCCCCAACGTCACATCCTCACTCTTGGCTGCAATGGACCGCTTTGATTGGCTGAGAGTGTCTGGTAATTGCTTTCAGCTTACCACAGCGCTGGTATGAATTGGTATGGCTATACGGAAGTGTGTAATCTCTGCCTTAGCCACACCTCCAGTGGGGGCTGAGCTGTGGGTGGCCTGGAACCCTTATTTAGTGTTGTCTTTTAACAAAATGGTCTAACAGTGCCTACAGTGACCCTTTTACTCTGAAAAGTCACTGATTCTCCTCCTAAGAGGTTGGTAAACACGCTAAATAGATAAGTAGGCTTTCAGGGGTTTGAAATACTCCCAAAATCTCTCAGAAAAATCCAGCAGAGATTTACTCCAAACCAAGGTAAAAAATCTACCAACAGTGTATAATAAGGTCAGACCCAGGTGCCATATTGCCACTAGGTAACATGCCTCTTAAATCTGGCATCCCAAAAACAGTGGGAAGGTGGAAAAGTGGTTGGGTCAGTGACGTGATTGCATCACTGGCTCTACCCAAGGGGGTCTGGCTAGCGCTGTTTCAGTGCTCTCTGCAGGGTCTTAGAGCTCTGCACGTAGCACAAGTGTGTCCAATGCTGAGCTCACTCAATGTTTGTTGGGGACAGTTCCTTGCTGTCACCAAAAGTGAAACACCAGGAAATAAAGACAGATGACAGGGCAAGACCTGAAAATCAGGACTTCCAAAATCTTGAAGGTCGGGAAGCCTGGGGTACGCTGGTAACCAGTTCTGGCAATTAAATGTTTTCAGTCGTGTAATATACAAGTCTTGTATAGCAGAACAAAAAAAAGTTGGTTGACTAAATAATCATACACAATAAAATAAACTTTTTATGACTTGCAAGAAAATATAGTTAAACTGATAGAAATCAAGTAAACAAAAAATAATATTGTAAGAGGAGAGGGGTGCCTCAGTCTGCACTATGTTTTATATTTATTTATTAGTTAAAGCTGAGTGTTGGAGTAAAACACATAACACAAATTATTATTTTTTTCTAATCTTTAAACCCATATTTCATTATACATTTGAAATACTTTATTATTTCAATCCATAGGGGAACTCATTATACTTAATGTATTATGAAACTCACTGCTGCGCACCTCAAATCATATCATATGAAAAGCATGCACATTATTATTCAGCAATCTGATCAGAGGGGTGAAACCCTGCGAGCATTACAGTATCTGCACATAGTGAGGTGGATTAACTCCACAAGTCTCGAATGGGACACACACAAATACAACTCACACTATGAAGCATCGGATAGCTTACAGTACAGGTTACAGTAAACATGGCAAGAGAGTAAATGTTCCGTTTAATTTTGTATCGATCCTTATAGAACATATATCATCGTCGCTGTAATTATTCTTAAGCACGTTTAAACCTCTGACGACAAAGAAAGCTAAACTCCTGAAAAGACCAATGAATGTGTATTCTTTATCAACTATCTGGTCTTTAAGGATGTTATTCACTAATTTATCATATGGCGGCTGGTTACAGCATGTAAAACCAGGTGTAAATCCCAGTCAAACCATCAGTAAGTGTCCTGGGGAAGACACCCAATGATATACGTCCACCTACCTCAAATCCTTATAAATTGTTAGCTTTTTGAGCAGGGTTTTCTTGAACAATATCTCCTTTCAATAACTGTAAAAGTGCTGAATGTGTTGGTGCTGTATAAATAACATTTTTCTTTTTTTTTTACAAAACTACAGAGGCTTCCAGATATGGGTGCAAACTGGGGGTTTTGAACCACAAAGGAGTTTACTTTAATACCGTAAGGACCACACTTCTGGAATAAAAGGGAATCATGACATGTCACATATGTCATGTGTCCTTAATGGGTTAAGGAGGTGAGGTCCACTTGGGATATGGGTACACAAAGGTGGTATGACAGCCTGGCAACTTGCACACCCATTGTCGTACATCCATGCTGGCCAACCCCATTTATTAAAAATGAATTCACCCAAATTGTGCACAATACAACTCAGTAAGAGGGTAGCTGCCTGGCACAGTTAACCCATGTGACATACAGACACCCAAATCTCAGCATTGTAAAGCTGGCTTATTGAGATTTTCACGGAATTGAAATGTTTGTAATTTGTGTTTGGGTTTATGATAAAAAAACAAAGCCTTTTTAAGATTAGATTAAATCCCATGCAGTACATAACTAATTTTTTGCTGTCAGTGAATTGTGGCAAACTGACAAGCAAATTGCAAACTTTTGGTTAAAGTTAATGACTTGGAAATATTTCTGACTCACTTTGCCACCAAAGCTATTTAGTCCTATAGATTTTTTTATTTCTCCTCTCGATTTGCTGTTTGGAGAATAAATCCCAGGGTCTGAGCTGCCAGCATTATCTGCAAGAAGAAGAAATTTAATGGGCATGCTGTCTGCGTACTTCCTTCCTTGGCGAGACTACATTTAATCAATCTTGAAGTAAACAAAGGTGTTTGTGGATGGTTGAAGGTTTTTAAATGTGATTTTATCATGTTTCCATGCAGTGAATGAGTTTACAAATGACCCCTGTGGTGTCTGCCTTGCTCTGATATGCGCGTCAGTGGCAGTGCGGTGCTTGGTGCATCCATCGTTATGAAATTTCTATCAGATTAAATCCCTTGAGGGTAGTCTGATAGCGTATTGCTGTATAGAGGATGAAGGCTGACTGCAATCTCCAGGCAAACTAAGTGGAATAAGAATTATATGGAAAATGAATTTATGCGCCAGCCAAGTCGACAAGAAATTAATCTTGGATTGGTCAGATTATGATTGCAGAGTGACGCTTCCAGTAATCAATAACTATACATCAGATAATATTGCTGGGCTACCTGTGTGCAAAGTTTGACAATGACAGAGGGTTAACATACTAACACTCCAACAAATCATAGAAAGAAGCCTGTATAATGATTTAAAGAGGGAAAAAGAGAGCTGGATCTGTATAATGAATACACAAGCCAGAAGCCTCCAGTGGACTTACACACTTAACAGTGAAGTGACAAAGAAAATGCAAAATTTAGCTCACAGTACCTGAATTGGAATAACAGACAAGTTCAAAAGGAATTTGTTTTAAAAAATTGGTATAGCGATGAGTGTTTACTCAATTTCTCAATATTTCCCTCACGTCGCTTACTTTATAAATCCATTTATGAAATACCTAACTCCAAAGTGTCCTTGTTTAGGAGGGAAAGTCCCTATTTTGCGCCAAAATCCCTCTGTCCCTATTTTCTGTCCTAGTGGTCATCTTCTGTAGGGGCTCCATATTCTCGGCTTGTCTGAATTTATAGCAAAACTCCACAGCAATAATATTCCCAGTAATGTGCTTTGAAACTGCAATAAATGTGGTTAGAAATCAATCTATGTAAATAACACCTTCCCTATGTTAGGGCATGCTATGCCATCCTGCAAAAGGAGGGCTTTAACTCTGTTAGGCAGCATAGTATGCCCTAACAATTCGTACCCTCTGCTCTGATCATTATTGGGGGGCATCCCTGACACCCCAGGCAGTCCCACTGCAGCCAACCCATCCAATCCGAGTCATGTGTTCACAGTGTCATGTGTTGGGTTGTCAGGCAGATCCTCTATATATAATTAATAGAATTGGACAAGCCTTTTATTTGTAACTTTCCAAACACCATAAAATCTGGACATGGGATTTTTCCTTTTGCACTCGTAATCAGGGTTCACAGGTGAAGATGATTTTGGCACCCTCCACCCCCCCCCAAAAAAAGCATCTTCACTTGTATGCCTCTTAACCTGCCTTTTATGTCTTATCCCCTTTTTTAAATGTCTTACCCCATTGTGTGTCTTACTCCCACCAGCCCCTTTGTGTTTCTCCTTCTCTCCCAGTCCCTTTGTGTCCTTTACTCTTTCCAGCTCCTTTGTGTGTTTCTCTTTTGCCCCCAGCCCATCTATCTCCCCCAGCCCCTCTGTGTCTCTTTTTCCTCTTTTCCAGCCCCTCTTTCACCCCAAGCCCCTTTGTATTCCCACTCCCAGGCCCATCTGTGTGTCTTTCTATGCATTTTATGCACATGACATAGAACCTATTTACATTAACGTTTCACGTTGGAAAATATATTGTACATCTGTTGATGGTTTATCTGAATGTCATTGTAGCGCATGCATGTTCTTGATTCAAGTCTAATGGTAGCATGATTTGCCACTGGGTATAATTAAGTGTGGTAAAAGACAGTCTTTCCGTGGACAAGATCGTGATTTGGACCTTTGTGTCCAATAATGACCCTCAAAGGCAGAAAAATACAGTCACAGGTAGTAGCTACCAACCTGGGCTCCCCCACCACCAATACTTTATGTCATATGTGTCAACCAGTTTCTCTTTCCCTGTTTCATAGCCTGTCCTTGGAGATTCAGAAAAGATAGATACTGTACCATGAGATAAAGCCATGTACAAGAAAAAGAGTAAATAAAGAAAATATGTTTTCTGTAATTCCTCCATTCAGGAGAAAAGTCTGCGTAGAAAGTGTGACAGTCAGTTAGAAACTGCCTGAGTGACGTGGCTCCCACCTACTGATGGAGTTCATTAGTAAATGTATATGTTGTTAAGTTAATCCTTTCTCCATTCACATTTTATTAATAAATCTCCCTTCTCCAAAATGTGTCACGCCATGTTTCATGTGTGCAGTGCTGTCTCTGGGGCACTATTTGCTAATATATATAGCTATGTTTTGATGGTTTAGAATTGCACATCTCTTCATGTCAGTGTGTTGATCCACATTACACCTTCAGAGCTCAATTCTGTCAGTAATTGTATGAGTAATTTTTATGAATCTATGAAGAAGATTAAAATGACCTTTATTGTTTCTGTATGAATCCATGTTAGCTACAGGGCAGTGAAATTCGTTGCAAATGTTCCAACACCAGTCAGTGATGACTCAACCTGCTTTATTAACTTCTTGCTACATTTAGATCTTAAAAAAAAAATTAAAAAAATTATTTGAACAGTAAAGCATCAGAATGGAGTTGTTATGGTGAAAGGAGCCCCCCAGACACATGCTCATTTCAAAGGGGTTAAACCATTAACAAATAGTTTAACCCCAAAATGTTGAATCCAGTACCCACTTGCTTTGCCCAGCTATTTCCGCTGACACTCTCAGCCTGTCAGTAACTACCCATTCACAAAATGGCTTGAGAAATGTATTTCCGCAAGCTGTTTTGTGAATGGGGACATACTGATACTGACATTCTCAGCTTATCAAGTCCTAGTTCAAAGCATCCTGATTCAAGCCTAAACCTACAGTGGAAATCACTGGGCAGAACAATCGAAGGCCAGATTTAACACATTTGAATGCATGCGTGTATTTGTGTGTAGTGCTTGTGGTTGAAAGCATGTGTGAATGTGTGTGTAGTGTTGGTGGTTAAAAGCATGCATGTATTTGTGTGTAGGGTCTGTGTATAAGGTCACACACAAGCACTGACCTATACACACAGACTGACCAATACGGACACAATCACTGACAAACACATTCACTGACATAGACAGAGTGTAAACTTAGCAGCAACTGTCTGGATGTATCAGGGCCGGCATTGTGACTGAGTTCCTCTTGCCGTTTCTCTACTTTCTTTGCCCATGTCCTTCTTGCCTGTTGTGCAAGAGCAAACAGCTAATGGCTGCCACTTCTCCTCTCTGGCTCTTCTCAATTCCCCAACGTCCCAATTTCTTTTTGTTCAGTCTACCTATACACCGACGCATGGTGCCTGTTTTGCCTCCTCTGTTTCTATCTGTGATGTAGTTTTCTATGAATAGGGAGAAAGTGAAGTGTAATCACTTCCACCCAGCACAGAGGTTGTGTGACAGAGCAAATAAGTGTAGTTGCCAGCTATGTGGTACATGTTCCAGGATCCAAGTTTTGCTAGGATAGGAACCCAACACATGGGTCTGTCCCAACAAAAATGGGATAGTTGCCAACCAAGGCATTTTTGCCCCCGGTCGTATGTTTAACAGCCCTGCCTTAAGATAAACTGCCACTCAGGGATCTCCTAAACCATAACAACCTAATGCCAATGATGTTGTTGTGGTGTTGTGTGCTGAATGTCCCATTTAAAAGGCTTGCTCTACAGCATAATGTTGCCGTACAGTGTTTTCTTTTTCCTTATTAATATTTGTTGTGTATGTTGGGGTCTAACGTTCACCTTCCCCTTGAAGGTTATCTTGTCTCAAGAAAAATTCGATAACTGGGCTGTAGTTGCAACTTGAGTATTTTAGCCTGAATGTTGCAGTTTGTTTTCAATTTGTACACTAAGACAGAAACCTTGATTTGATAGCAGAAGTCATTTCGGTGTTTATTTGCATATATATATATATATATATATATATATTTGCATATGTACTTTTGTTCCTTCTAGAACACTGTCTCCCTTGTCTACTTTCTTAAATCACTTGATATAGTTATACATTTCTGCACTGTCACCCCAGAGCTTTGCTGCCTTTATTTAGAAGAACATCAAAACACAAAAACAGAAAATGAATGTATTGTATAAAAAACATACTTTCTGCCCCTCTGCCATGGTATAAACTTGCACAACAACCTGCAGGTGAAAATATTAAGCCTCCAAAAAAAGAAGGAAGGCAGCAAGTCTAAAAAACCTCTTGATTGCAGAGGATGGATTAAGTATTTTGGAAACCCATGTGTGGTCCCCTAAATATCCTTTAAAATGTAGCTCAGTGTCTTGTAAATACTCTCACAAAGAGCCAGTCTGAGTCTTGTAAATGTTTGATCACACAGAGCTCTGCATCTCGTAAATACGTGATCACAGAGAGCTCTGTATCATGTGAGTGCTTTTACATAATGTTCCCTTTGTCCTAAATGCTTTACTTACACGCAGAGCTCCATGCTTTTGCATCTTGTAGATACATTTGCACATGGTGACCCACAGAACTCTGCATCTTGTGAATGTTCTTGTACACATTGACCCACACTCCCACAGAGCTCAGCATCTTGAGAATGTTTTCGCACACAGAGACTCACAGAGCTCTGCATCTTGTGAATGTTCTCGTACACATTGACCCACAGAGCTCTGCATCTTGTGAATGTTATCGCACATAGAGACCTGCAGAGCTCTGCATCTTGTGAATGTTCTCACACACAGAAACCCACAGAGTTCAGCATTTTGTAAATGTTCTCGTACACATTGACCCACAGAGCTCAGAATCTTGTGAATGTTATTGCACATAGAGACCCACAGAGTTCTGCATCTTGTGAATGTTCTCGTACACATTGACCCACAGAGCTCAGCATCTTGTGAATGTTCTCGTACACATTGACCCACAGAGCTCTGCATCTTGTGAATGTTCTCGTACACATTGACCCACAGAGTTCATCATCTTGTAAATGTTCTCGTACACATTGACCCACAGAGCTCAGCATCTTGTAAATGCTTTCGCACACAGAGACTCACAGAGCGCTATATCATGTAAATGCTCTCATACACATAGCTCTATGTCTTGTGAATGTTCTTTCTCAGAGAGCCATACCTTGTGAATGTTGTCTCACAAGGTTCTGCAAAGCTCCATGCACAGAGCTTCACAGCAATCCCTTCCTTGTGAATGTTCTTACACAGAGTTCCATGTCTTGCAAATATATCTCTCAGAGAGCTCTGTATTTTTTGAATACCCTCATATAGACATCCGTGTCTCCTAATGCTCTCAAACAGAGCTCTGTGTCTCCTAAAGCTCTCGCACACAGATCTCTGTATCTCTTAATGATCTTGCATTAAAGAACTCGTTATCTCTTTTTGCTTTGTCATACAAAGCTCTGTATCAACAGAGCTCAAATTAAATCAGCACACAGAGCTCTATATCTCCTATTGCTCATTTGTAGAGACCTCTGTACCTCCTAAAATTCTATCAATCAGAGCTCTGTATATCACATGGAGCACTGTTAAAAAATGAAAACACTAAAAGTACACTGTAAAATTACTCATCATTAATAGTACTTTAATCGTTGAGCCTCGGGGCTTTCTTTTATTTATAATAAATCTTTCAACTCTATGTAAAGTCCTGGGATTTTGGCTTTTCATATAATAAGCTGAGATGGGACCCAGGTGATTAAACTGCCTTCCTACATTTACAATATACATAGCCACAAGCGACTGTTCTAGCCAGCACAGGTGCAGATATAGAAGGATGCATTAGAGCTAAAAGGTTGTATAAGATGCTCATGTACGTCTTCAAAACATTAGGAAGCATTCAGCATCAGCAGAATATACTTGTTAAATGGGTCTTGGAGCACAACTATTAAAGGAGGATTATAAGACCTCATGCCATTCACTGACATGAAGTGACCTGGGTGCCATGTCGCTGTCGTTTTAACAACATTTTGTCATTTCTCAGGAACAGCAATGTTTATATCGCAGGGTTTAATTTCCTCTAGTACCTGTCATTCATAGAAATCATGTGATTGGCGCAGCTCAGTGCTTTGCCACATGTGCGCACTAGCCTTTCCAAGGAGGCATGCCTGTAGGGTGTAACATGGCGTGTTGAGGGCTGAAAGGTAAGTAAATCTCACCTATTAATCCTTACACAGAGGGGAGGACACTGCTATAGATAATAACAAAGTGTTTCACCAGGAAAGGTACATTTAGATGACTCTGGTTTCCACGGACGTTCTGGCAATGTTACTTTTGCCCAAATTCCAGGGGATGTTACTATTATCCAACAGGTTAAAACTAAAGCGTTAGGAATATATGTTTGTATTCCTATAGTGGATTTAGGAAACATGATAATTGTGTTGTATCTTCTCATTGAATGATTACTTGATATTCTCCGATTATTAATATATAGTAACTAACGGGAACACAATATGCAACGGTTGGCTTACTTTATATTTTTTGTTTTCAGTTTATAAATCGCCATGGCAACTTCTCAACTACCATGGCAACCTCCTCATTCATGAATCTATATTATATCATACTGACCTAACTTGTTCCTGGAAATTCGCTTTGACATCTTCAGCCACTGAGAAAGGCTTACACCTCCATACTTTCCGCATTTACAAAAAGAAAATAATTTGCTTTTATTCTGTCCTAACAATAAGTTAGAAACTAAAATAGAGACACTCTCTTGAAATTAACAGCAAATACTTTTTATACAGGAACTGGCTTTTATTATTTTCAGTGGAGCACTCCACATCCCTAAAAAACCTGCCCAGCAGTTGTTAATCACTCGGTAATACTTACCTTCATTCAATAAAGGAATTTAAGTGCTTGTTAGCGGAACAGTAAAGCAATACTACACTATGGGAGGGGCAGAGCTAGCAACAAATCCGAGTGGTCGCTATAGCGCTGTGCTATAGCTGAAAACTGCAGACGTCTGCTAAAATGTTACCCAGACAAAGTGGGAACTTACCCTCTGGCTGGCCTCACCACCATGGGCTGTAAAACAAAAAAAAATCCAAGGCAGAAAAAAACAATATAGCTAAGATATCGGCAACCTACTTTGGTGCTCTCATCAGGGTACATGACCCAATATGGTGTCGCAAGAGGATCTCATCAGAGGAGTTTGCTGTAGACACAGAAGTTGGTATGTTTTCAGTACAGCGACTGGGGAAATATCTGCCCTTGTAGCTGACGATTGGGAGATGATTATGGTGGCCCTTCTAAAAACTGTGCTGGGAGAACTGGACAAAAGTATAGCAGAAGATATCTCTCAATTTAAGGCCTCCAGAAAAAGTGTCACCACGAGAATAACATTGCTGGGGTCTACAACAAGTGTTCAAGACTACAGTTTGGTTTCTGTAGAGCATAAACTGGAGGAGATCCAATGGGATCATCGAGAAACGCAAACCCAAGTTGAGACACTGGAAGATCAAAGGAGACACCATAATATTAAAATTAGTGGTGTCCCTGCAGATGTAAGCACAGAAGAATGACGCCCCTCAGACGGCTCTTCACGGCACTAAACAGTCAGAAATTATGAAAATGGATGGCATGTTCCTGTTACCAAAATCACCAGCTGCCCCAACCTTAGCTACAGCTGACCTTATTTTCCCCTTTCAAACCACTCAAGACCCTATTCCTCACTGCAGTGAGAGGAAAAACCCCAATCCAATTTGAGGGCTCATCCCTCCTAATCTTTCTAGACCTCACATAAAATACCTTGGTCTGGCGCAGTTCGTTGAGACCAATGCTACAGGTTATCTGAACCAAAAAGTTACCTATCGTTGGGACATCCACAGGATAATCCTGTTTACTTGTCAGGGGAATACTCACTGGGTGCGTAGCCTCCAAGACCTGGAAACCAACATGTACAGCTTGAGCCTTATCACAGCTACTGGAGCCAAAGATACATGCCTGACAAGCCTGAATCCTTCAGAGATCCCCATATTCGAGCTAAGATCACCCATGGTGGCAGTCACTTGACTGGTTCCTTATGCGCTAACCCCAGGCGGCGGTGTGCCTCACCGGGTCTGGAAGGCCATATGAGGACGCTGGTACATTGTGCCTGTAAACCACTCTATTGTTTTACATTTTTTCATTACAGTTTTTACCATGGTTATATCACTTATTTCTTTTTCCTTTTTGAATTTCTCATTTTAATTCATGACTCTAACCTGGGCATATATAATTCTGTAAAGGTGGTCTTGTTACCACGTCTTAAGTAAAGTCCTATGTCTATTCTGGAATGCCGATATACAGCACAGTATTTATTTATACAAAAACAGTATAGCAAGCGATCACCTTTCAAGGGTTAGTCAGTGAATCATGCAGTCATTAGGTAAAGGGTACTTAATAAACGAATAAGCACTTGATCAGTGGACTATTGTAGTTATGAATATTATATTGCTAAGCACTTTATATGTTAGCACTTTATTTCTAATGTATCTATGATAACATACTTTGTGACTAAAGTTTTTGTTGTGCAATACTTTGGTGTGCTATGTATTTATTATTTTATGTGGTACAGTATTTGTTTACCTTGTGGTTTTTGGTTTAGTGTCTGTGCTGTTTTATCCTGAGATGCAGCTTAAAGGACCACTATAGGCACCCAGACCACTTCAGCTTAATGAAGTGGTCTGAGTGCCTGGTCCTGCCTGCTGTAAACATGGCCTCTAGTGGCTGTCTCATTGACAGCCTCTAGTGGCTGTCTCATTGACAGCCGCTAGAGGCGCTTCCGCGCTTCTCACTGTTATTTTCACAGTGAGAAGATGCCAGCGTCCATAGGAAAGCATTAAAAATGCTTTCCTATGGACTGGCTGAATGTGTGCATGGCTCTTGCCGTGCATGCGCATTCAGCCGATGATGTCGGAAGGAGGAGGAGAGTCCCCAGCACCGAGGGAGCCCGGTGCTGGAGAAAGGTGAGTGTTTAACCTCCCCCAGAGCCCGGCGGGAGTGGGACCCTGAGGATGGGGGCGCGTGTTTGTTTTCCTGGCACTATAGTGGTTTTACTTGGCTATTTCAAAGGAAGTGCCTTTAGTGTCGGTCAGAGTAACAGACACTAAAAGGAATTTACGCCCTGCAATGAAAACATTCTGCTTATAATATCTCTTTAGGACCAGTTTACAATAAAGTGGTCTGGATGCCTATAATGTCTCTTTAGGACGAGTTTCACTAACTATGCACTCTTTCATGTACACCACTTTTACGAATGTGCACGATCCCTTAATGTTGTATGTTTTGTTATTGTGTCTGGCTGTGTTATTTTCACATATATATTGACTCCGTTTGCAGAGTGATTTGTTGTATCGTACAGTGCCATTCTGTGTGAGCTCCTGTTCTGGGTCAGTTTGCTGTGGACCAATCTCTGTCTCAGGTTGTTTAAATGCTTGTATAGAGGGCTGAGGAAATATTTATTTAAGTGTGGAGTGCTCTTAGATTAATGGCTGTGGGCCTTAAATATATTTAGGTATTTCCTCCGTCGCTTGAGTTATAGGTAACCATTAGCAAGATCCTCGTTCTATTTTTTTAAATATTTGTAGAAGAAGGCTTTCCCTCTGCATTTTTAGGGCAGATTTTTAAATTTTATTTTTTTATATTGTCCTTTACTTGAAAATGTCCCCTGTGCCGTTGTAATATTTACCTGGTTTGTGGAGCTGAGTGGCTAAGAATCTATGTTCTAGGTCAGCCATCAAAAGACTGATGTATTGTCGTGACATTTTTGTGCCCTTGCTGTCATGGACACTTGTACATAGCTATTGTTATTGAAAATGAAATAGTGGTGTAAGTATAAATTCAATAAGCCTGACAATAAATTCATCATATTTTTGTGTAGCTTTTTTGGATGAGAGCAAGTCTCTTGTATCTGTGTGTGTGTGTGTGTGTGTTTGCGTGAGTGTGTGTGTAATGTGGGTTAATGCAGAAAAGTAACATTGTTCCACAATTGAAAGAATAAGTGATCAGAAGAATAGAAGCTAAGCAGCTGTGATAATGTTACCCTACATCAGTTGTCCTTTTTATAAATAAAAAAATTATACATTATATTTTTCAGAGTTTACTTAGTATTTAAATTAGATCAGGTGGGATATGTACAGGGAGGAGTAATAAGGTGAAATATCATAACTGCTTAGGAAATAGCTGCAAAATAATATCCAACTGACATTCCAGAAATTAACCCAGCTAATGATCTCGCTCTGAATACAGGATATAAGTCAATGATGGCTAATTAACAGGAACCTGTGGTGCAATCTTCAGCTAGAAACCTCCTCTAAGAATAAACCACGGATACCTCTTTATACTAGTATGTAACTGCTCAATTGCACTTCCATTTATAGCTGTACTTAGTCACTGCCATAGGACACTAAATGCGCTAGTCTTGTAGGTGTTTATTGTGCAGATTTATTGCTTATTAGAATTTCTTTATCTATCTGTTACTCATGTCATTTTAGCCTGCTTTCTCTAACGCCATGTACCACGTCATTGACCAAAGAGCTTTAAAGATGAATTGTCATTTCATGGGATATTTACGTTTACTTATCTCCTATTTTTAACAAAACTGTTTTATGAGGTGTAAAAAAATTAAATTAAATGTAGAGGTCCACATCTTTATCCTACCACTGGTGCCCCCACCTTATCTCTCCAAGTACACCTGACCGTCAGCACAGAGAAAGCAAACAGAGAAGAGGAGTAATGAAACAATGCTTTCATTTAGAAAAAGTACTGTTTTGCATCACCTGCATACCTCAAGGTGGACTTTGAGAAGTCCTCCTGAGGCCCAGAAACTCTTATGGTAGGGGAAAGTGACCTTTGGCACTTCAGATGTTGTGGGCTATATCTCCACTGATGTTTTGCTAGCGTTATGGCTGTTGGAATATTATGGGAGATGTATTCAACACCTGTCTTTTGGTATCTGCAGAAATGCAGGGTTAAGTCTGAAACACGATGCCTGCTCATCATGTCAAGCTGGGAATTCTGGGATAGTTATGAAAACATGATTTCTCAGGTTTCTGTGCTCAAGGAGGACTTCTTTTCAAAAAACCCAACTTGGGATATGCAGGTGATGCATAACAGTATTTTTTTTTTTTTTTACAAATTTGCACTGTGGTACCTAGACATATTCTTCTTATTTCTAATGTTTGCTCATGCTATGGAGTAAAGAACTCACAATATAGGTTTCGTCACAAGTTATAGGGGATTTTCAATGTTTAATTCAGTAATATAATGTTCTAGATAAGTGACGATTTCATGTAAATCTCCTCATCCTAAACCTAGAGAAAGACAGGTAACTTTTAAAGTTAAGAAGTAACTTTATTTTTTGTTATTTCCCCCTTTTTTTAAAACATTTACACAGGGGTACGTATATTAGGCAATGCGAATAATTGAGACATGCAGGTCTCTGATAGACATTGATATGAGACAAGCAGGTCTCCGATTTCAAGAACCCATAGCAGAAATTAAAAATAACATGTAACGGATAACATTTCAAATGAGTCGCATGGAGTAGGTAATGAATAAATTTGAGCAAGGCGGTTCATTCTTTCACATGGTATTCCCTCATTTCCCTGGTATTAGTGCTGTGGCCATGGAGTATGGCTCATGTGAGTTGGTATTGGAGTAGAGCCTGTCTTGTCGGGAAGTCATAGACTTGTGTTAACTTAATAGTAATAAATTCCATTTTCATTGCACACTATGGGCTATGACAGTTATATTGTTCCTACGGACATTTTGATGTTTGACGTTTTTCTTAGATTCCTGTTACACTGTGCAATAGGAATCTAATTCACCATCTAATCTAACTTTCTGTATATAATCCTCTTATTGGAAAGAATCCAATGCTTGTGCTTTTGTGGTAAGTGTATCAACCTAATTCACTTACAAATTCATATGTTTAAAGTGATTTTATTACCAAGAGAGCATTGGTAACCAGTTTAAAAATGATCTCTACCATGATTTAATGAGTATTGGATTAAGACAGATAATCTCTAGATATCATCTAAAATGTTTTATTTAGTTAAACAAAATATCAGGTTTTATTTATTGTGAAGTGACTCGTACAGCAGTGTAAAATAAATAGTAAAATTTAGGCCAAAATGGCTACTTAACTCAATTAAAATCTTCCTATTTGATTGACAGCTAACTACAAGTCATTGCTTTGTGACCAAGCTCTTATCAAAATATTCAATGCTAAACTATTGTATCTAAAAGGTGTACAGTGATAGTTTACTTTTGCTAGTAAAAAATGTTTCGCACAAGAAGTTTGTTTGAAAAGATAATATGTTTCCCTATCGGTCTGCCCTAGGTTAAAATAACTTACCCTAATGGACTGGGGGCCCCAAGGTTTTTTCTAGCAGAAAGCGCAAGCAAGGTCCAGGTCGAGTATTACCTATCTACAAGCTATGTAATTCCTTGTGGCTCCCTTGTGAGCCTAAATGTGTATATATACCTGTTTTGTTTATAGTGTATGTAAAACCTTCCGTAGCCATCAGGTACCAAGGTTTTCTTAATTCGAGGAAAGGGCTAAGGTTGTATCAGGGGATGTACGCCATGTTCTCAAAACTTATATCCAAGTTGGCTTCTGCGTAAGCCCCAAAGTTATATGCATTCCTGTTGTGTATATTGTGCAAACTCAAAGTTTTATAAAAATAGAAAATCCCTTGGCAGTTAGCCAAATTAGCTTATCGGTACCATAATTTACTGTCTATGCATTATATTAGCACATGTATAAATACAATTGAACTTGCTTACTATTTATCAGGCTTTTGCACAAGCCGTCACGTTAATGTTACCTGACTACCATTGCCAAGATGAAAAAATAAAGAATTAAAAAAAAAAAAAAATGAAAAGATAATATGCATACTTCCCAAGTGTCCCCCCTTTTAGGAGAGACAGGCCTGTTTTGGACGCAAATTCCCTCTGTCCCTTTTTTCTATCCTAATGTCCCTTTTTTCTAGGAGCTCCATATTCTTGTGTCTGACTGTATAACATAGCTCTATCCACAGCAATAATACTCCCAATAATTTGTCTTTTATCTAAACTACAATAAATGTGTTTAGAAATCAGCCTGTGTAAACAATATACATAATTCCTGTTGTAAATTAAATTTTAGTTACAAAACATTTGATTTGTATAAATAATTAGTAAGTCGTCAAAAATGATCGACTGGCAATGATCGACTGACAATGATCGACAGACAATGATCGACTGGCAATGATCAGAAACCCTAGTGCTTTACATGGCATTAGGTGATTTTTAAAGTCATAAAATGCCACAATAAACTAAAGTCACCTTCATTAGATTCTTTCCTCTGAGAATGTTCTCCAATGCACTGGTGTTGTGGTCGTGACTTAAATATGAATATTAATCTCTTAATACATAATAATTAAGCAATACAAACAACATTAATATTTTTATAGTTCATGGTATTATGGTCGAATATGTGGATAGAAAATACACAAAACATTGTAATATTAAATGTATATTTTATATAACTATAATAAATAAACAGATGCTAGCAGAATGTCAATTTACTACAATAATTATACAATACAAAACTACAACATATTACTTACAAAAGGTTGCTACATGTTACACAAAAGGCTATTACAATTGCTAAATGTTACAATGGATTCATTTTACTTACAAGGGCCCAGCCGTTTGGCTGGGGCTAAGTCAGAGCTGGTACTACATGATTAGTCAGTTACAGGCAAAGAGACAGAGTTTCTCCTACATCTGGTTTTTATTCAGTGTAAGTAGGCTGGCCCGTGTTGTCACTGCCAGAAGCACATGTCTTCCTACACACTGCCCCTAGTGGTGCCCCCAAAGCATTACACTAAATATGCTTTCTTTATGATGTAAAGTCATTAATTAATAAATACCATTACAACTGGGAAACTCTTTCAATGGAACTCACCAAATCACAGACAGGATACCTACCCATTCCCATGGGTTAAACCTGTTAAATTGTTTAACACCAAACTTAGGGCTCTAGTGGGCGGCACTTCTACCTCCCGGCTTCCGATCCTCTCTGCGCTACATTATAAGGTTAGCCAGGTAGCTGGTGAAAGAGTGTCAGCTGACGCTTTCAGCCCATCAATGTTTGACCATTGAGGGCGATAGTACGTTGCATAGAAGGTATAAAGTATAACAGTAACAATAACAATTTACTGCAAAACAAACACTTTACTGAGTAGGGCTTTAACTTAAAGGTAAAATAATACGAATATGTTATTGCTCCAATATAAGTGAAACACCCATAACTCTGTATAGCTGTTATATTTTATGATATAGCTCACATCTGTTAATGCACGGTTCCTAATTCAAGCTTCCTAACCATCTCACACAATCTCTTTGGCAGGCTACCAATCTTATTGGGAGGCAAGTAAATAGTTACATGTCACACGGCTTGTGGTCTGTGTGCTTGGAACTATGACAGCCTCAAAGATGATCAGCTTTGGAGACTTGCCCGTCACTTACAGAAAGTAAAGACAGGCATTACAGTCAATTTAATTACAAAAACGATAAAGCTATGGAAGGGAATTGGTACTCAAGGACTAAATTTATTATCATTAATACGCGGACTGCCATTCTTGTTTTCTCTGGCAGGCTGGTAAAATTTAACCTAAGCTGTCTGTACCAATCAGAACATAGCTTTGCTTCCTATCCTACTGCAAATGTAGAACTCAGACATTATGATTGAGTTTATAATAACGTATGGTAAGGGCTTTGTGAATAGTACTTCACTAAATGACCTTTATGAAGAGCATTGACACCATCCTGGAGAGGCCTCAGTGGTCATCGTTACTCTTGGCCTTTTTAATGATGTGGGAGAGCCCTGTCACTCCTCCATCAGTAACAATGGATAGAATTTGTGCAAAAGGTTTTTTTAGCGGAATATATTGTTGAACATTTGTCTTTGTCTTTAGAAACGGATATCTGTCTGTTACAATGTGTTTGTCTTTAATTAGAAGTATGTTTTGTTAAGCGCTGTATAATCTATTTCAGCTTTGTATCCAGCGGAAGGTCATACAAATGACAGAAAAGTATGTGAATGCTTTGCTCTCTCTGCAAAGTGCAAGGTCCCCTTTCACTCTGTTAGCAACAAGCCCTCTGTAATATTGTGATAAGAATAACACCTTCAATGATATGATTTGTGACAGTACCACCTTAATGCACCATATTTACAGCTTGGGGGTATCGCTGTGGGTGCAGGATTTTAGTATACAGGCTGCAGGTTCAATGCTGCAAGTTTGGGGGTATCGTTGTGGGTGCAGGATTTTAGTATACAGGCTGCAGGTTCAATGCTGCAAGTTTGGGGGTATCGCTGTGGGTGCAGGATTTTACTATACAGGCTGCAGGTTCAATGCTGCAAGTTTAGGGGTATCGTTGTGGGTGCAGGATTTTAGTATATAGGCTGCAGGTTCAATGCTGCAAGTTTGGGGGTATCGCTGTGGGTGCAGGATTTTACTATACAGGCTGCAGGTTCAATGCTGCAAGTTTGGGGGTATCGCTGTGGGTGCAGGATTTTACTATACAGGCTGCAGGTTCAATGCTGCAAGTTTGGGGGTATCGCTGTGGGTGCAGGATTTTACTATACAGGCTGCTGCAAGTTTGGGGGTATCGCTGTGGGTGCAGGATTTTACTATACAGGCTGCAGGTTCAATGCTGCAAGTTTGGGGGTATCGCTGTGGGTGCAGGATTTTACTATACAGGCTGCAGGTTCAATGCTGCAAGTTTGGGGGTATCGCTGTGGGTGCAGGATTTTAGTATATAGGCTGCAGGTTCAATGCTGCAAGTTTGTGGGTATTGCAGTGGGTGCAGGATTTTAGTATACAGGCTGCAGGTTCAATGCTGCAAGTTTGGGGGTATCGATGTGGGTGCAGGATTTTAGTATACAGGCTGCAGGTTTAATGCTGCAAGTTTGGGGGTATCGCTGTGGGTGCAGGATTTTAGTATACAGGCTGCAGGTTCAATGCTGCAAGTTTGGGGGTATCGCTGTGGGTGCAGGATTAGTGTTAGTTTAGTGTTAATACAGTAGGTGTGGAATGTATAAATATAGGTGTTTATAATACTCTGAATTCTTTCAGGGGTTTGGTGTCATAATGTAATCCGTAGGACATGTTATGGTTTAGGGTCGGACAAAGGGTGTGGTGTGGTATAGCGTGGAGTTTTGGGAGAGGCCTTACGTCAATATATTTGTGGAGGGAGCCTTAAAATGTACCCTTGGGTTGAAGCCCCTGGTCATTTGGTCACCTAGTAATGCCCCCGATTGCCCTTTCTTACTGAAGTCAAGAGATAATTTAATAATTTTCAAATCCTAGACTTGTTTGCCAGGGATAAGATAAAGGAGAACTGTCAAGCTGGATGTTACTCTGTATTGTCATCTGTTATAACTCAGCTATCCTGTTTGATGAACAAATTATTAAATAATTATTAAAACGAGAACACAGGTTCTTCTTTGGTAGTAAATGGCTTAACGGGAACCCCAAAATAATTTCCTTGATATTTTTTTTTTTTTTTGTGGGGAAGAGGATTTGAATAAATTAGGCTGTTTACGGGCGTTCATTTTAATTGGCACCCTACATTGAAGTTTCTTTTGATCTCACTGGATTGCTTGGCAGTTAGGTAGAGAACACATATAATTTCACTGCATATTAAAACCTGTTGGGTCTTCCTACTGGGTCTGCACAGCAATTAGCCGACGTGTGAGGGCACAGAATGTCTCGCAGTAAAAAGCTAGTCGAATGTCCTAACCTTGGCTATTTTACTGAGCCACACAGAAAATGTTTCTTAAACGTATTTGTTTCTTCTCAATTTTTTTTTTCCATGTTCAATAAACAAACTTCTTGTTTAGTTGTCAATAAATATTTATTAAGGATAAGAGTACGTTGCAAGGTATACATAAGTAAAGTACAATCTCATTCAAGAGCGCAGTGTTGCAAATTAATGTGAAGTGTAGTCTCCACAACTGTTGAATTCTGGGTGAAATTAAAACAATGCTAAGAGTATGTGCAGTTGATAATACTGGCAAGCTTCCTTTAAAGAGTAGGGCCTTGAAATAAAGCGAACAAATGAAAGAGAAAACAAGGTTAGAGAGAAGCGCGTCACAATCCGTACATTTGAAAGAAAGAGTTGCAAAATATAATTATAATCCAACATATTCCAAGGGAATGGGGACATACGGGCTTTCTGCGGGGCTGCCTTTAGAAGTTTTGGGCCCCCAAACAGCTCAAGTCCTGGGCACCCCAGTCAGTACTGCCCCTGCCCTGCCTGTATCATAAGTACAGTAAATTTCATATTATGTGTACAGGAGATGTGTTGTGTCGGTATAGGGGGTGTAGCGAGTGAGTGAATGTGTATATAGGACTGTAGTATGTGTGTGTACAGGGGATGTGTTGTGTGTGGGTATAGGGGATGCAGCGAGTGAGTGTGTGTGTGTAAAAGGACTTTATTATGTGTGTGTACAGGGGATGTGTTGTGTGTGTCGGTATAGGGGATGTAGCGAGTGAGTGTGTGTATATATGGACTTATGTATGTGTATTTCCAGGGGATGTGTTGTGTGTGGGTATAGGGAACGTAGCGAGTGAGTGTGTATACAGGAGATGTGGTTAGTGTTTAGGGAATGGAGTGTATGTGTGTAGGGAACGTAGTGTGTGTTTGTAATGAATGTATGTGTGTAGGGAACGTAGTGTGTGTTTGTAATGAATGTATGTGTGTAGGGAACGTAGTGTGTGTTTGTAATTAATGTATGTGTGTAGGGAACGTAGTGTGTGTTTGTAATGAATGTATGTGTGTAGGGAACGTAGTGTGTGTTTGTAATGAATGTATGTGTGTAGGGAACGTAGTGTGTGTTTGTAATGAATGTATGTGTGACGGAACGCTGGCACTCCGACTGAGTACCTCCGCCAATCGATGCTCCTAGTGCTCGCTGAGGACTCCAAGCACTCCAACCGACACCATCAGCACTGCAGACCCCACTTCCAGCGATGCAACTGCGCCGGGGTCTGTGCTGTTTCCACCCACCCTGGACCCAAGGCCAGGATCCAGCTTCCAGTGGGTGAACCTCTCTTTCCCCAGAGAGCAGGAACAGGAACAAGCTCTTAGCAGAACTTAGTGATCATACCCTGGGGAGTATAGTGATTATAGCAATCCCCAGAGTGTATTTCTCCAATCCCCCAAACATGAGCCAAGGCTTAATGCTGGAACAAGACTGATTTACTGGCACACAGAACTCACAATTTATGCAACACAAAACTCCTCCTCTGGGCCAGGCTAGATAATTGAGTTTCTACAATACACAAAGCTCAATTATCTGCTGGCCAGAAATAATACAGTTTCATAAAACACATCACAGGGACCCCAAAACATGCAATAACCCCATAAAAAGTATATCCTTGAAACTGGGGGATCTGGGTGAACCACATATCCAAAATTCACCCAGATCCGTTCAGTACTTTGGAAAATACAGTTTAATGCAGATTCTGCAGAACATATATAGGCTAAATGAAAAACAATCACTTTATAATGTGTCCCCTGCTGTATAGTCCAAAACCACTGCACGATGTCTCTGTGCACCAAATACTGGCAAGATGGTACCGTGTTGAAAAGTCCAAACAGTGTCTGTGAGTTAAAATGGCCGCCATCCATTGTTCTCACCATGTGCTTCATCCATTGTTCTCACCATGTGCCTCTGATACAGGAAATGGTGGCCACCCAGTAACTCCACAGTATGTCCCCAGATGGTTCTTAAAGGGCCAGCAGCAGCACAACACAAATCCATTATGCCCAAATCATGTCTTTAAAGGGCAATACATCCCAGGGGCCATAGTCACATGGCAAGAGGCGGGCAAGCAGTCCTCTCCAGGCACAAGTGGCGAAGGGCACTTCGTCACAGTATGTGTGTAGGGAACGTAGTGTGTGTTTGTAATGAATGTATGTGTGTGGGGAACGTAGTGTGTGTTTGTAGTGTATGTAATGAGTATATTTAGTTATGAGTATAGTATGTAGTTTTGTATGCGAGTAAGTAGTGTATTTGTATAATGAATTCATTGTGTTTATGGGATGTAATGTGTGTGTGTGTGTAAAGGAGGAATTATGTGTGTATGCTGGATTCGATGCATGTATGTGTAGAGTGGATGCCGTTTATATGTGTATGCTGGATTCTATGCATGTATAGAGTGGATGCAGTTTATGTGTGTATATTGGATGCAGTGTATGTATGTGTAGAGTTGATGCAGTTTATGTGTGTATGCTGGATTCGATGCATGTATGTGTAGAGTGGATGCAGTGTATGTGTGTATATTGGATGCAGTGTATGTGTGTAGAGTGGATGCAGTGTATGTGTGTATGCTGGATTCGATGCATGTTTGTGTAGAGTGGATGCAGTTTATATGTGTATACTGGATGCAGTGTATGTGTAGAGTGGATGCAGCTTATGTGTGTATGCTGGATGCAGTGTATGTGTAGAGTGGATGCAGTATATGTGTCCATACTGGATGCAGTGTATGTGTAGAGTGGATGCAGTGTATGTGTGTAGAGTGGATGCAGTGTATGTGTGTAGAGTGGATGCAGTGTATGTGTGTATGCTGGATGCAGTTTATGTGTGTATACTGGATGCAGTGTATGTGTCCATACTGGATGCAGTGTATGTGTGTAGAGTGGATGCAGTGTATGTGTGTATGCTGGATTCGATGTATGTTTGTGAAGAGTGGATGCAGTGTATGTGTATATACTGGATGCAGTTTATATGTGTATACTGGACGCAGTGTATGTGTGTATACTGGTTGCAGTGTATGTGTGTAGAGTGGATGCAGTGTATGTGTGTATGCTGGATTCAATGTATGTTTGTGAAGAGTGAATGCAGTTTATGTGTGTATACTGGATGCAGTGTATGTGTATATACTGGATGCAGTTTATATGTGTATACTGGATGCAGTGTATGTGTGTATACTGGATGCAGTGTATGTGTTTATGCTGGATTCGATGCATGTTTGTGTAGAGTGGATGCAGTATATGTGTGTATAATGGATGCAGTGTATGTATGTGTATACTGGATGCAGTGTATGTGTCCATACTGGATGCAGTGTATGTGTGTATACTGGATGCAGTGTATGTGTTTATGCTGGATTCGATGCATGTTTGTGTAGAGTGGATGCAGTATATGTGTGTATACTGGATGCAGTGTATGTGTGTATACTGGATGCAGTTTATATGTGTTTACTGGATGCAGTGTATGTGTGTATACTGGATGCAGTGTATGTGTTTATGTTGGATTCGATGCATGTTTGTGTAGAGTGGATGCAGTGTATGTATGTGTATACTGGATGCAGTGTATGTGTCCATACTGGATGCAGTGTATGTGTGTATACTGGATGCAGTGTATGTGTGTATACTGGATGCAGTGTATGTGTTTATGCTGGATTCGATGCATGTTTGTGTAGAGTGGATGCAGTATATGTGTGTATACTGGATGCAGTGTATGTGTGTATACTGGATGCAGTTTATATGTGTTTACTGGATGCAGTGTATGTGTGTATACTGGATGCAGTGTATGTGTTTATGTTGGATTCGATGCATACTGGATGCAGTGTATGTATGTGTATACTGGATGCAGTGTATGTGTCCATACTGGATGCAGTGTATGTGTGTATACTGGATGCAGTGTATGTGTGTATACTGGATGCAGTGTATGTGTTTATGCTGGATTCGATGCATGTTTGTGTAGAGTGGATGCAGTATATGTGTGTATACTGGATGCAGTGTATGTGTGTATACTGGATGCAGTGTTTGTATGTGTATACTGGATGCAGTGTATGTGTCCATACTGGATGCAGTGTATGTGTGTATACTGGATGCAGTCGATGTGTGTATACTGGATTCGATGCATGTATTTGTATACTGGATGCATTGTATGTGTTTATGCTGGATTCGATGCATGTTTGTGTAGAGTGGATGCAGTATATGTGTGTATACTGGATGCAGTGTATGTGTGTATACTGGATGCAGTGTTTGTATGTGTATACTGGATGCAGTGTATGTGTCCATACTGGATGCAGTGTATGTGTGTATACTGGATGCAGTGTATGTATGTGTATACTGGATGCAGTGTATGTGTCCATACTGGATGCAGTGTATGTGTGTATACTGGATGCAGTGGATGTGTGTATACTGGATTCGATGCATGTATTTGTATACTGGATGCATTGTATGTGTTTATGCTGGATTAGATGCATGTTTGTGTAGAGTGTATGCAGTATATGTGTGTATACTGGATGCAGTGTATGTGTGTATACTGGATGCAGTGTTTGTATGTGTATACTGGATGCAGTGTATGTGTCCATACTGGATGCAGTGTATGTGTGTATACTGGATGCAGTGTATGTATGTGTATACTGGATGCAGTGTATGTGTCCATACTGGATGCAGTGTATGTGTGTATACTGGATGCAGTGGATGTGTGTATACTGGATTCGATGCATGTATTTGTATACTGGATTAGATGCATGAATGTGTATACTGGATGCAGTGTATGTGTGTATACTGGATTCAATGCATGTATTTGTATACTGGATTTGATGCATGAATGTGTATACTGGATGCTGTGTATGTGTCCATATTGGATGCAGTGTATGTGTGTATACTGGATGCAGTGCGTGTCCATACTGGATGCAGTGTATGTGTGTATACTGGATACAATGTATACCCTTCAGGATTCAATTCAAACAACTAACACAAAGCCCTCACAAACTTCTCTCATCACTACATTTCTTACCAATATACCCCTTTTCATCACCTTCTCCTGACATCTGCCCATTCCTGAATTACCAGCTCTTATCGGCAGGATTTTTCATGGGCTGCCCTGTTCCTTTGGAATTCACTACCCTGTGCGATCAGACTCTCACCTAACCTCCAGCCCAGAAGTCACTGAAAACACACCTTAAGTTTAGCCTCTCTCATGCCGCTGTTTGGTTCTAACACACACAACATTTACTGGCTTATTGCACCACAGGCATCATATACATCAATCCCTATCACCTCTGACATGCTGTTGTTTAAATGCTGCACATATGGAGATTAACCTTTCTCTTGCCAGAGCTGCAGATCCGCCTCCGTCAGTGTGACTGGCGTGTCATCAGCCTGTCCAGAACTCCGGAGTCAGTTCTGTTCATATTTCTATGCAGAAAATAGCAATTGCTGAGCGGTCAGCTAATGCTCACAACCAATGAATGGCTGGCTGGATTGGCATCCGGCTCTGCAGAAGCCCTGATTTATTATACAGTCAGCATTAAAGGGACACTACAGTCACCAGAACAACTACAGCTTATTGAATTTGTTCTGGTGAGTAGAATCATTACCTTCAGGCTTTTTGATGTAAACACTGTCTTTTCAGAGAAAATGCAGTGTTTACATTACAGCCTAGTGATAACTTCACTGGCCACTCCTCAGATGGCTGCTAGAGATCCTTCCTGGGTCATGGCTGCCTAAAATGAATCCAAACATTCAGTGTCTCCTCCCTCTGCATGCAGGCACTGAACTTTCCTCATAGAGATTCATTGATTCAATTAATCTCTATGGGGAGATGCTGATTGGCCAGGGCTGTGTTTGAATTGTGCTGGCTCTGCCCCTGATCTGCCTCTTTGTCAGTCTCAGCCAATCCTATGGGGAAGCATTGTGATTGGATCAGGCTACCACTTCTGATGATGTCAGCAGACTGCTTGTTTTTTTGTTTGAGGCAAAAAGCATGCAGATCTACAGCTTCTGGCTTGAATACAGTAAGATTTTTACTATATTTTTACATGGGGGCAAGGGGGGCTAGATGGAGGTTTTAACACTATCGGGTCAGGAATACATGTTTGTGTTCCTGACCCTATAGTGATCCTTTAAATGAGACCAGACTCTCAGCAGTACCAGGTTGGATGGCAAACGGGAAATGGGGCTAGGGTTCTCATCAGATCATAAACACTACAGTGGGCTATTGTGGCTACGATGGTTGGAGTAACTCTTTAATGTCTGATAATTGTCACAGGCCTTCCCAAGCTTGGCATTATATAGTCTGCCCTCCAGTGTTCAGAGCAAGCATTACATTTTCCAGTTCCTTTGAGCACTAGAGACATGTAAATAGATGGAAAAAGTTCTGTAAACATTTGTCTTCTGTGCTGTCTCTATACATTCTGTGTCTGCCCTGTCAGTGAATAATAAGATGTATTCCGTGCGGCAGCTGGCTATGTATTAATTTAAATATGTTTTCTAGGGTTTGGACTGAAAGTTACAGTCGACCCTTCTTATATTTTTGCCATTAAAAATGAACTAAGCTTTGTTTTACACATGAATTATTCTTTGGCATAATTTATTTTTGCTCTAAATCATTTTTTAAATGATAGCTTTTCTTTCCTTATTTCTGCCACTTTAGCTTCTCACAGCAGATTCCCTTTGGATCAGAAATACCTGCCAGAATAAATTGTCATTCTGAAGTTTATATCCCAATAGCTAAGGATATTCATTTTATCCTGCCATGCTCTGTTTGTTACAAGATGTCTGTAATGCGGCACATTCAGCTCTGATCATTGAATCATGAATTATCTTACAAGCATATATTATGTTGTTTATTCGTTAAACTTTCTTTATCTTTAGAAAATGTTTTGCCAAGGAGAAAATTTGGTTATTATTATTATTAACATTTCTATAGCGCCAACATATTGACAGGTCAGCCTGGCATGACTGCACGCGAGGCTGCAGGCCAATCATGTAGGCTGAGCATAGCATGAACGTCTCTAATGATGTGCTCACCCTATGTTTGTTGGGCACATTTCCCTCGTGTCCCCAAAATCGGGACACCAGGGAAAAAAGTCAGGACAAGGGACAAGACTCGAATATTGGGGCTGTCTTGCCAAAATCGGGAAGTTTGAGAGGCCTGCAGAACATTAACACATACAAGTCAAGAGGTGAGGAAAGGCACTGCTCAGACATGTTTACATGTTTCTTGGTTCTAAGGCAGTGACGTTACTGCTCTAACCCGGCAAAATGCTCATAATAATAATTCTAATTAATAGTATTTATATTTTATAGTAAGTCCTGTAAGTATGCAAAAAATACAATTGCATTTTGATTTCAACGTGGATTCTGTCATGTTTTTGTTTTTTTGATATGAGAATCAAAATAGATGCAATCACGTTGGCTGGCCTCAACGTTTAGATACGTCAAGTAGTCCAAGTAGTGATAAATGTGGAGTTAATATATTATTATTATTATTATTATTATTTTAAAAAGTGCCAACAAATTCAAAGCGCCTATCTATAAGGTTGGCTTGGCAATGTTTTGGCCTAAAAAGGGCTTTGTGTTTTGACCAGTCACCAGTTCAATTGTGTAAATATAGGGACAAAATTACTGTAGTTTTTGTATGGAAATAGGAATGTTAATATTTTAGTTAGTAGCAGCATCAGAATCCAAATTTGCTTCTATAAAATGTAACTAGATTGGTGGCTGGGGTCAGCGATCACTCAGTCAGTCAAGTTATACAAAGTGGATTGTGAGAAATAAAGGATGCTTGAATCACTGAAGCTAATTAAAATTCTGATTGGGTGTGTGAGGGTTTGTAAGTGGTGAAACAATTCCAAAGTCTTCTACTCCACAATGAAACATGTACAAATCTTAAAATGGTAATGCAAACAAAATCTTATATAGCGTCCTTAGTTAAAAACTATATTAATCTATTTACATTATGGTATCGAACTGCTTTATTCAAAAAAAATTTCAGGTTACAGACTTTCTTTCATTTCAGTATTTTTACCTAAATATATATATGATTTATTTTACATTTAGAGAATACTTGGAGAGAATTGACGCAGTACTTTAATAGACAGCAACAACCTTTAAAACCAAAATGGCCCGAACGTCACACAGGATCTATAAGAGGGTGATCGATATGCTGGATGTGTAAATACCAAAAGAAATAGATAAAATTTTTATTTATTATGCATGGACAAAACAACAATCTGCTTGTGACAGTGTAGACAAATACAAATACCGGTAGTATATTACACTCCAAAGTAGGTGGACAGAAACTGTATCTACTGGATTCTCAGGAGAAATATATGTATTATGAATAACGTGCCTGAAGCATTACAGTCAGAGTCCAGGATACTGGAATAGAAAAAGTAGAAGGGACAATGATGTACAGGAATTAATATCTATAGGTGGTGTAAGCTCAACAAGGGGATGGTAGGAATAGTATGGCGAAGAGGTAAAGACAAAGCCTCTCACAGTCCCTGACTTGATCCAATTCCTCACGCGTCAGAATATTAACTAATAATGATCACTACAAAAAGGAAGATAATGACAGGGAACAAAGGGAGAGGCAAGGACTTATAGGTATTAAACCCCCCACCCGCATTATATAACTTGAAGGATGCCTTCATATATATAAATAAATAAGAAATAAATAGTGCTACTACCTAGCAAACAGAAACCTACTTATACCTCAGCACAAGTAAAAATCTGTTTGCCTACTAATGGGGTGCAGTACTTAAACTTAGCTCTCATCAGAGATCTGTTTGACTGAATTATCATTGCTCAATAATAGGTTACAAAAAGCAAAGTTTGAAAGCAAACCTGTGTATGTAATGTGTAATTTATGTCAAATCTGTGCATGTTCAGCTGTTGATGGACTTGCAGCATTTTCTGTGGCTCAAAGTGTGACTGGGGATTATGGGAATTATAGTATTGACTTGCATTTGACGAGCAGTTTAACACCCCTGCTTTATACCATGTTATGGAGTCTTTGAGCAAATTTATGGAATCTGCCGAATACATCATTTATTTCAATTATGAATATTTGTCTTACATCTGTCCTCAAATGTCTTACATGGTTCCCTCACTTAACAGTTTGTTGACAACCAAACTACAAAAATTTAGGACAAATGGTTTGCTTTTCCGGCCTACATTTTCCTAGTCTGTCTATAGAACATATTTCATGTGTTTATTAAATGAACGTTATAATCTTGCCCTCAGATCATCTTGTAGTATAGCCGTATTGAGGAACACACTCACAGACCAGTTTATGTATTCTTTACAATGTTTACACCACTTCCCCATATTGAGCTACATGCGCGCTCTCTGTAGATGCTTTTCCAATTTGTCTTTCCTTCCACAGGAATAGATGTGGGGAGATTGATGAGCCAATAGAAAATTTCTGAGAAAACTGCATTTCTTTTTGTGCAATTCTAAAATTGACTTCCTGGATTGCAAATCATTTTAATCATGTTTTATCGTTAGGCGGTGGGAAAAAGAACACCCGCACTCTACAAGACAAAAAAAAAAATTGGAATTAGTTTAACATCATCCGTAATTTCAGCATGACGAGTGAGACCAAAAGTGTGAGCCGATGTTTTATTGCCCTTTAAAGCCCATCTATCTTAGTGAAGCTTTTGTTGCTGACGCAAGTGGATGATAAATTGGACCCTTGTTTGAAATAATACCAAAGCTGGATAAAAATAAAATTCTAATTTAACAGTATAAACAAGCAATGCTACCTGCATGACCAATAAACTGCATCTATGTTTAGATTTATAGAAAAAAAGGTGAAATTTTCAAGTGATGTAAAAAGAAAAAAATAGAATTTGTGTATTTCTTATGATATGAATTTACAAGCCATTATAAGCATAAATAATATCAAATACTACTAGATTATCTGACTTGATGGTAAGGTATGTCTTTTTGCTGATGATACTAAGATATGTAACAGGGTTGATGTTCCAGGAGGGATAAGCCAAATGGCAAATGATTTAGGTAAACTAGAAAAATGGTCAGAGTTGTGGCAACTGACATTTAATGTGGATAAGTGCAAGATAATGCATCTTGGACGTAAAAACCCAAGGGCAGAGTACAGAATATTTGATAGAGTCCTAACCTCAACATATGAGGAAAGGGATTTAGGGGTGATTATTTCTGATGACTTAAAGGTAGGCAGACAATGTAATAGAGCAGCAGGAAATGCTAGCAGAATGCTTGGTTGTATAGGGAGAGGTATTAGCAGTAGTAAGAGGGAAGTGCTCATGCCATTGTACAGAATACTGGTGAGACCTCACTTGGAGTATTGTACACAGTACTGGAGACCGTATCTTCAGAAGGATATTGATACCTTAGAGAGGGTTCAGAGAAGGGCTACTAAACTGGTTCATGGATTGCGGGATAAAACTTACCAGGAAAGGTTAAAGGATCTTGACAGGCGCACAGTCGGATTTGCCGGCATATGCGCTAACCTTACCCAAACCCCCATTAAAACACGGATACAGGTTATACTGTTGGAAATAATTCGTCCACAGCTTTATTAAATTATTAATAAAATAATTAAGGAATAACAAATGGGGTCATTGCTAACAAATCTTAATAACGTTAACATCCCCCATATACATAACATACCCCTAGCAATGACCCCACAATAATAACAATAGATAACAATCTAAATAACATGTTAACACAGAAACTGGCCGCCCAATTTGACCACATTTCCACCAGGTTAAATTGTAGGGGTGTACCGAGACACCGCTACCCACCATATCGATTGTAGGGGTGTACCAAGACACCGCTACCCACCATATCCATTGTAGGGGTGTACCTAGACACCGCTACCCACCATATCCATTGTAGGGGTGTACCAAGACACCACCACACCCCCAGGTTCGGAGCCACCGACGGGCTCGAACCTACCAACCACGTGCAACACTGCCCAATCCACACTAAACCTCAGGATGCCCACTTTCTCCTCCATCTACCCTCCGATTTAACCAGGCCATTCCCCGCCACTGTGAAAAAACGGGAAATCAACTAACCTAACCAAATACAGGGAGGGTGGGAGGGACAACTGACAGGTAAGCTTAGGTTCAGTTAAAATGGCCACTTCATATAATGGCCGGTATAAATACTCCCCTTATGGCTCTGCCCTACCCAGCATGCTGGCTGTCACTAACTTCCTGTGGCTGCTATGCCTACCTCCTAGCTCTGTCAAGGCCTATTCCTCTTAGCTGCGCTGATCCATGGGCTACATAACATGTATAGCTTGGAGGAAAGACAAGACAGGGGGGATATGATAGAAACATTTAAATACATAAAGGGAATCAACACAGTAAAGGAGGAGACTATATTTAAAAGAAGAAAAACTACCACAACAAGAGGGCATAGTCTTAAATTAGAGGGGGAAAGGTTTAAAAATAATATCAGGAAGCATTACTTTACTGAGAGGGTAGTGGATGCATGGAATAGCCTTCCAGCTGAAGTAGTAGAGGTTAACACAGTGTGGGAGTTTAAGCATGCACAGGATAGGCATAAGGCTATCCTAACTATAAGATAAGACTAGGGAGTAATGAAAGTATTTAGAAAATTGGGCAGACTAGATGGGCCGAATGGTTCTTATCTGCCGTCACATTCTATGTCTCTATAACATTAATTAATAAACACATAAAAAGTAATAAATAATAAGTCACCTACAATTTCTCAGTATAGCTCCACCCCTGGACACACCTGCAGGCACACCCCTAAAATTAAAGTGTCCCTATCTGTCCATTTGAAATGCTGGGAGGTATAGTGTTCCTTTAGTAAATTTAAACCTGGGGGCTTTCACCCTGACTCTTTTCCCTTTTTAAACAATGTGTCAGGAAATATTCAACATTTTGGAAGGAATCCTTTTGTTAGTCTATGTATCCTGCAAAATTGCATTATTCTGTTGGGTTTGTTTTTGCTTAATCTGTTTATTTATAACTAGTGATGTCCCGAACGGTTCGCCGAACGGTTCGCCACGAACGGTTCGCCACGGACTCATCATTGAGTAAACCTTGACCCTGTACCTCACAGTCAGCAGACACATTCCAGCCAATCAGCAGCAGACACTCCCTCCCAGACCCTCCCACCTCCTGGACAGCATCCATTTTGAAGATGCATTCTTAGTGAGCTGTCCAGGAGGTGGGAGGGTCTGGGAGGGAGGGTCTGCTGCTGATTGGCTGGAATGTGTCTGCTGACTGTGAGGTACAGGGTCAAAGTTTACTCAATGATGAGTCCACGGCGAACCGTTCGTGACGAACCGTTCGGGACATCACTATTTATAACCATACCAACATCTTAAGAGACATTATATTATATTGTATGTAGTATAGTATACTATATTGTATATATTGTATTTATTTGAAGGCCCTATAACTAGGCAACTGATTTATTATGAAACAGATGGCCAGAATCCTGAACTACATACAGTTTGTAAGAGCTCACACTTTGATAGACAATCCCCTTTTAAAATCATTAAACTGGCGTTAGAGACACCTATTTATCTATTATTCCGATAATACCTGATTATCTATACATAGTTAGGGATATGGACTTTGTTTATTTAGCTACAAGGTATAAATGGACATAAATATATGGAATCACACATACCGCTTCTATTTAAATATAGTGTGTGTGTGTATGTGTGTATATCTATATTATGACAGTGAACATGTAATTGCAAAAAGACGTGCTTTCGCCCTACAGAGCTATATTTTTGAGCCACAATTTGTGAAAATCTTGTCAGAAATCTCCAGAGTTAATTCTTTGTATCTTTTTACTAGTGTATCTTTATTATTATTTTCCTAGCTGTCTTACTCTTCCAATGTTTTACGTTAGGTGATGCAGTCGAATTATGTTCCCATAATTTCCTGTCAGCTGTTGGCATTCAGAGAATTATGGGAATTGCAGTTCACCACAGCTGGAGAGTCAGTGTGTTGAACACTTTTGTTTTACACAAAATCCCATTGTTAAAATAACTGTAGTGAAAATTACCGCCCTTTTTTTAGGTTAGCAGACCTAATGTCACAGAGGGTAAGTTTCAACAACCAATTAGTTTACCAAATTATTAACTGATTTAAATAGAAAACCCAGAAAAAGAACATAATTGTCCATGGCACAAGTTGACTATAAACATTGGACATCGACATTTATTAGTGCTGAAAAGTCACAATTATGATTCATGACACTTATCGTGAATCTCTAGATTTCATTCTCCATAATGCTATGTTTTTGTGATACAGCTTTTCAGTCGCCACAGTTCTTGTTTCCTAGGATTGGTCAAGGTTGGGAGCAGACAGAATTATTGATATACAGCCTAAATTAACTGATTATGTTTTATAATCCTACGCCTATGTGTCCAAGTGCACCCTGTGTGTATATTTAAAGAAATGTTATGTATGGCTTTCAATGGAACTCCTCCAAAATTAGTATCTACAGAAGTATCACTCCATCTCACTGTTTGTTTTATTTAATGTTTGTCATTTTTAACCCATTGTCTTTTTTTTTGTGTGTTATATGCAATATATTAATACTGTGCTATGCTAATTTCACCTGCGCAATGCATTTTATTTTATTTTTGGGGGGATAATTTTGTATAACATATCTAAAAATAGAAGTATAAATAAATTTTGGGGAAAAAAAAGTTATTTATAGTGAATTTGTCATCCAAAAATGTCACAGACAAAACCTTGTATTAGTTTCACAGGTAGAAATGAAAAGATCTATATCTCCAAAATCTCAAATAGAGTCTGGAATTCCCAACGCCCTGGCAAATAATGTCCATACTCTAACATCCCTGATTCCACAATATGAACACGTTCTGTTTTTACTAGCAAAAAGCTTTTAAAACAATTGCCGTTTGTTGTGTATAGTTAAAGTGAATTCTGCTAGACTGAATGTTTTAATCTGCATACCATGTTATTCAGTCTTTTATTCCATCTACATTGATACAATTATCCCTAAGAACATCATTACTGTTATAAGTTTATGTTTCCTTAAAGGGTCACACTAGGCGCCATTATGGTGCACACAATGCTGGGGAAGATTAATTGCCTGGAGTGTTTAGTTGGGATAGGTATGGGTTGGATTTATGGGATGGAGTGGATTAGAATTCGAGGAAGGATCTTTGTGGTGTAAAAGCTTATTCTGATTTCATTCTCATTCGGCCATTAGTTTGATTGAATTGTGTGAAGATGGACAAGTATCGAGGAGAGGGGGTGACTGTCTGATGCCAATGAATTAAACAGCCCAAAACGTATATTCTTTAGCCAGTTTTCCTTGATTAATACATGTGTACCTATCATAGAATGCACAAGTTGGCAGTAAATTAAAGATCACTGCATTCAGTCTATACATTGTGCTAGAAGAAATGCTAGCACGTGTATAGATTTTAATTGAAAGAATTGTAGAACTATGGTCTCTCTTTCACCTGTCAATCAAATCTTCAGCTAGAGTTCTGTTGCAGTCACTAAGTGACAGAAGAGGGCAGGAGGAGAACCCTCAGTTGGTTCTCCTGTTCTTTATCACAGTGATATTTTCGCAGCAAACATTTCTTGCACTTGCTGGTGGAATTTAGGAATGGAGTGTTTTTTTTGTTATTCTGTTCTATGCCAATTAGCTGGTTCTAACCAGTTTTGGCCAATTATATCCATTGTCTGTAACTTTCAGAAAAGTCTTGTTGAGCCTACAGAATCCGTGTTCTAAATATGGAAAGACAGAGCAGGACCTGTCTCTCCATTTAGGACCATTAGTGAGTTCTGATCACTGAACCTGCCATCCGAACTTGACTCCACATCAGAGGGGTTTTTACATTACCGTGCTCACTCTAGACCAGTGACATCAAAGGAGAAAACGTACTTTCTTGTTTGCCTCATAACTTGGATAGACATCTGTCCTCTCTCCAGCCAAGCAGAGAGTTTGAAACATTGATGATGTTGGCTTGGGAATGTGCTTCACACAGACTAGTTTATTAAAGTATTTGAGTAAGCTGACAGCCACACTGGTATGGTTTCTGTCTGTTTATTCAAAAGTTCCAATTATCAGATCTAATAAGTTGAGGTGCTGCTGGGGCTAAACTACAAATTCTATAAACTCCTGTTGGACAGAGGTTTAAAGGACAAGAAATAAAACCCTCTTAACGAGAATAAGGAGCTTCCGACTGTCGGTGCCTCTTCCTGAACTGAGGGTATCTGGCTCTTTTAGGAATTTTTATATAATTACCCCTGTGTCCACAAGGATCCAAAACGGTTTTGAAAACTAGTAATTTTTTTGTTTTGTTCAAATGCATTGAAAAAATTGCAATTCAGACATGCCCTTTCACATAACAGAAAAATATATACTGTAATGAGCAGTGCATACAAGCTTTCTATAGAGCAAATGTACATAAAGCCGAGAAAGAACACAGCTAAAGTGTAGACATTATGAAATCATTTCATAAAGCATAAAGGTGACACTGTGCTGTGATACCTGAAGAGCAAGTGGAATGACATAGCTATACTTTGCAATCAGTATAATGAGAATGATGTGAAAGCAAATAGCTACATAATCAAGGTTATTTCTGTATATTTCATGTAATATTATATTTAAAGGGGAATTGCCACTTCCAAGGAAATATATATTCATATAGGTGTGAAAAATAAAATTAAATGTAGATGTTTGAACCTCTTTATCCTGCGAGTGGTCGACCCGGAAGTCCCTCTGGTGGTAGACAGCCACTAGAGGTGGAGTTAACTGTCAAAGGTAATTCTTGCAGTTTATTAAAAACTGCAAGAATTACGTTTGCAGGGTTAAGGGATCTGTGACTATGCACGCAGAACCCTTCAATGAGCCTATTGTGTCCCGGTAAGCAATGTTTCTACTCCTTATTTGCAAAGTTTGCCCTGGGTTTGCCTTGTTTGAGCTGGATTTAATGTCACTCACTAAATTCTATAATATATGTTTTAAAGAAAATGAAGCAACTCATGACAAAAAGTATTAAAACCAGTTATAGGTGATTTTCAATGTTCTATCCAATTTCTTAACCACAACAAAATCTAGAGTCAGTACTGGATGAATACTTGCAAAACCATAATATTCAGGGATGTACATTTTAATTAGTGGGGTAACAGCTTCTTGATCCCAGGAAAGATCTGGCTGCCATTCTGGAATTGAGATTTTTTTAATCTAATTTGGGAAAATTGGAAAGCGCTTCAAACTGGGTGTTTTACCTTCTTTTGTATTAAAAGCAAAAACTGATGTGAGAAAGGCTGAACTTGATGAGCTCATGTCTCTTTTCAGCCTATGTAATGTAGAATTTGCACCATAAAATTTATACAGCTCATCTATCAGTTTGGGGTCATTATATATGACCCTACCTGAAAGAAAGGAGCAAAAGTATTGACTGATACTTGGGACTCCCTGGTGTGAGTGGGGAATTTACCCTGCTCACTCCAAAACATTAGGACTTTCCATGCTGTTCTAACAGCGTTATATATTTAGAAATATATACTTTTCTTTAGAGGTTGTTTTTTTTTGGATAACCACTATTAAAAATGTATACGCAACACTTTGTCCCTATTTATATTGTTTAGCTTACTTTAAGTTTCTCCTATAATCTATCTTTCTACGCGCTACTTATCACCTTATCATCGTGTATAGAGGTTTTTATGTTCCACCAATGTATTTAAAAATAAAATCATGTACATAGAAATAGGTTTACCAGAAATAATATTGATTTATCTTATTTAAAAGTTCTATGTGCTTGACCAAGGCAACATAAAGAAATATTCACTATCCCTTTTAAAATGCGTTGCTGCATTGCTACAGTTTTGCTATCATGACCTTTAGATTTTTGACAAAGTCTTCTTCCAAAATATTTTCTTTTTAGTGAAAAACAAAAAAGTCATTATTTATGCATTGCTACATTGCGGTGACAGTCTGCCCTTCAAGCAAGGAGAGTACAGACATTACGCCAATGAGACAGTAGTGAAAAAATGCGGATAGTCTATCGGGGAGAGCTTTATGCACAAGGTGTTTGACCTTCTGAGCTTGTGAGAGGTTAATTCATGACGCACAGCTGCCTGGCCGTATCTCGTGCAGCGTGAAACAACTTTGTTGAAATCCTCACCATAGAAACTGGGCCGGCTGCCATGCACCTGAAGCTCATTGGCACTAATTAGGTTAAACAGCCTTCATTTGCATATGGGGGCTGAAATAGGGCAGCTGAGCAGGAAAGATAAAAAAAAAGGATCAATGAAAACATGAGACGCATAGATTAGATGAGACATCCTGCGTTAATGGTCTAGTCTCTCACTGTTGTAGACTTATTGTGTAATCACAAACTGCGTGCTTTTTTACTACACTGTTGCAGTGAATCGCAGCAGATTGTTTTATCAGTGGGTGTTTGTGATATTTCTCTGGTTTTGAGTCATTGATGAAGAACACACAAGACTTGCATTGAAAGACAGTGTGATATACTAGGTATTAAATAGGGAGTCAGTGGCAATTGCTTGGGTCGTAACGGTGGTGGGTAATAAGTGACAATAATAAGAATGGAATTACTGTCGAGTTGTGAGGGTTGACGACCTGCCTGCACTGACATGTGAGTGGGACACATCTTGATCAAGGTATGTATGTTAATCTTACACATCAAACAAATAATAAGTTAAAGGGAGACACTGGTAGGTTTCCAGAAACCCTGTCATATATACAGACACTCCATACTTACCTACCGGGTTCTGTTCCTATGACCCGGTCGTAGAACGAATTGGTCCGTAAGTGAGGAGTTAAGGGATTCCATGCTCTAGTGCATTCGTCTATGTTTGGTGAAACTTCCCCGAACATAGACGAACGCACCAGAGCAGGGAACCCCTCTAATCTATGTTCGGGGAAATTTCCCTGAACATAGATTAGAGTGATTTCCTTCTCTGGTGCGTTTGTCTATGTTCGGGGAAGTTTCCCCGAACATAGATATGCGCACCAGAGCAGGGAATCCCCATGATGGCTCGCAATTACGCCTGGTCGTAAGTGTGAGCCATTGTAAAACAGGTAGGTCGCTAAATGAGGACCACCTGTAAATCCAAATGGTTATTTGCCTATTGCTGTTCTCTTTGAGGTGATATACAGTATTAATTAATGTTTAAGTCGATAAACTCCTTTGAGGGGGGAGGAGTGTGAAGAAGTGAAGTAAGTTAAAGGGCCACTATAGTCAACAAAACAACATTAGCTTAATGAGGCAGTTATGGTGCATAGATAATGCCTCTGAAGTCTCTGTGCTCAGTTCTATGTCATTTAGGAGTCAAATCACTTTTGTTTTTGTATATGCAGCCCTAGCCATACTGTGATTTACACAGCATGAATGAAAACAAAATGGTTCTATTTTCAAGCAGATGTTAACTTGCTTTAGGAGTTTTGTATCTCCTACTCTGTAAATTCAAATTTAATTACATACAGGATGCTCCAGCAAGGTCTAGCAAGCTATTACTAGTTCAGGAGATAAGGAATTATAAATTAGATTGTGCTAATTGTTTCTGTGCAAGCAGGGAGGTATCGCTAGGACTGCATAAACAAAGGTGATTTAACTCCTTAATGGCAAATGATTGAGCAGTGAGACTGCAAGGGCATGACTTTTACACCAAAACTGCTTCATTAAGCTAAAGTTGTTTAGATGACTACAGTGTACCTTTACTTATTCACATTTGGTCCACGTCATTCTATTGACTGATGTGGACCATACAATAGTCCCTATGTTTCTCTAAGACAATGTTCAGTGATTGAACAACAAATAGCACATGCTTGATATATGTAAAAATACATCTAACAATGTACAAACTATGTACCTTAAAGTTAATGCATGTTGTAAGTGATCTGAATGATGTTGGTTGCAAGCATTGTCTTGTGCACCTGAGTGAGAACTTGTGAATATAAAATTTAGTTTGAAAATTGTAGCTCAGCATCTTGAATTAAAACAGAGTTGAAGCCGTCTGGCAGCAGGAATGGGAAGTAAGGATTGTGTGAAAGCTTTATTTCTGCACTGCAATAAGATGGATCAATTTATTCAAATTCTTTTATTCTAGTCAACCCCACGGACCTTTACAATCCTCTCAACCATTTCAGGCAGATTTTCTGAATCTAGTTTAATATAAGCCCTTGTGACTGACATTCCTAGAGTGCTTTGCTTGCTGGTAGGTTTAAAATGATTTTTTTTTTCGCATGACACTGCTTAGCTAGCATGCTGGAATATCACAAAGTCTTCTTCGTGTCACCATAATAGTAGATTACTAAGTCACCTAAAAATTCCAAGAACATTTTTGCCCTGTTCAGGCTTTCACCAAGATCCGCTAAAAAAGAATGTCCCTCTGTGGCCTTTTGAAATGTTGGGAGGTAATGGCTTACCTACATGGGATGACCTATACAGGTTTCCAGGTCAATCCATGTTGGCATACACGTTTTATGCACCGTTTTATTTTGAATAAACACTTGTAATGTTTTTCATAGTTAGTATATTATATCCATGAGCAGAGACACCAATGCTTGTCTGTTAATCCTTTTTATAACAGCAGAACTGACGTGCCTTGTTATTTGCAACTATTTATTTATCTTTCCATAACCCATTAAAAAGCCTTCAAGGGGGTTGAATGACAAATCTTCATACTATTATAAGCAGAAAACTCCATAATCTTATATTCTTTATTTTGCGCACTCTGTACCAGAATGATATAGCGTGTTCACTTTCTTACAATCTGTATCTGGAACATTCTATTGCAGTGTGCTACATTGTTATCTTCTATGGAACGAAGAGGTTAACTTAAGTCAACCAGTAATTAAAAGGTTGAGCATTCTGGCTTCCAATTACCAACTCAATGAGAGCATTAAAAAAACCATAACATGAAAAAAAATGTTTTAATTATATTAAAACTAATTGCAATCACATCTCTTTAATCACTTTTGTGGAGTCAGAGATTGGATGCCTGAAGATGGCATTTGCTGCATCCAATTTTTTACAGAAGCTTCTGGATTTTGGACCACCCCTATTAGCCATCACACGAGGATTGATTTTTTTTGGCCTCATGGTCCACAGGTACTTTGCTCCACAGATCATGGAGTACCTGCGTTGTGTGCATAAGAAGGAGGAAGATTATAAATAGAAGCAGAAGAATGATGAGGGGGGCAGATTACCACTCTAAGAAATTTTGTGGGAAGATGAAAGCAAAGGCATTCTTCCCCGTGGTGGTCTACGGGTAGTATTATAATGTAGACACCATACCTCCTTTTATTAAACACAGTTGGTGGTTCCAAGCTTCTTAACAGCGCAGCGGAATATGTTTGTGCTATACAACTAATTGTAAATGTAAAACAATGCTCCATTTTGTAATGGTAGACTAGAGCATGGAACCAAAATCCTGAGATGCAGCACAAAGCCTGAACCATACTAATATGTCTGCCCTCTATGATTTCATATGTGGAACTTTAGAGGTCACTATCATCGATTTCCTTCTTTTGCCTGTACAGTGCTGTAGAACTGAAGCACCAAGACACCAGGGAACATAGAGTAACGTGTTATTTTTGTTTCTGTTGTTTTGTTTTTTTATATGCAGTAAATTACATGTAGCAAGGATTATGGCATTCAGGATGATTAAGAGAATGAATAATGACAATGGGATGAAACGGCAAATAAGGAAATTAGTGGCAAGTTGGGATATATTTAAAAAGGTATTAAATCTACAAATTGCTCCTAAAAGTGTATAACGGCAATATAAAAAAAAACAATGTGATATAAATAATATCATTATATCAGCACTTATCCAAATATTTAAAACAAATATATATATTTAACAAAATAATAAATTATTAGAATAGCGTATCCACATATATTAAATTGAGGTCTTTATCTGATCTGCTTCAGAATGAAGGCTAATTCTGAGATTTCAAGTTAGACACCCCAAAAGGTGAAAATATTAATCACATCCAGTCTGGTTTCATCTATTTACCTATCCCCAGTCTAGCACCTAAAATAACATAGGCAATATTTATGACGGTCACATACACGTTGATGTCATGCTTCTTGCTTGGAGAAATGAGGATCACAAAGTAATGCTTGCTGATGCTGCTTGACTCAGGATTGTCAAAGATATTCCCCCAAAAACCCATCCAGGATAGTCACAATGAACGTCACACACACAAAAAAAAAAGGATTTTGTTATTATTAGCCAACCATTCTTTTCTATTTACTATAATAAAATGTTAAAGTCCATCTGGTTCACCGCTATGGAATATATACGTATCCCTAGCCAACCTGAGCAATGATAATAGGTCATGGTTGCCTTTTACTGGTAATATTAAAGCCAGTTTTCCCTTGTAAACACTGCTTTTGGTTTGAGTACCCCTTGCTGTGCTAGTACCCACAGTCAAAGTTAAAAAAAATAAACCATCAACTTACCTCTATTCAAGTTCTCCCTTTAGCCTGATTTCTTTCCTCTGGATGTCACTGTCACGGGATGGAAGTTGCAGGTGGACAGGCTGAAGGAAGGACATGGGCGGCATGGTGAAAGGGGGAGCTGCGCTGCCATTAACAGTATGTTATGAGCATGTTGTCCGTGCTCATAGCAGATTCTAAATTTGCACAGAATTCACTTTGGCCAATAACTCTTGTTTGGCTAATGCTGCTTCTGGAGGTGGACTCTTGTTTGGCTAATGCTGCTAGAGGTGGAGTTATACCTCCAGAAGCAGATGAGATAATTTGTAGTGAAACGCTGCACTTTACAAACTGCAAGCACCGTGACCACTTCATATCACTGAAGTGGTCAAGGTGCTCGAAGTAACTGCAGCAGGAACAATGTTCTGTCTATGGATGATCAATGTCCTGATGCACAAGGAGAATTGGGAGGGTCCTCAGATGATGATGCATTTGATTGTGTCACACTACACTATATGTACTTTGTTAAAAAAAAAAAAGAAAGTTGATTGAAGTTGACGTATATTTGTATATTTATGTTTGTAAAACTAAGCAAAGTAAAAAACTATTAGTCTGTGTATAAAATCTCGAGTGATTCTCTCCAGTTTCCAGGGTAAACATTATTTACTGAAATTCTTTTGAAATTTCTTATAATCTTAATACACATTTTTAGTTTATAGCAGAAAAAGCGTTATCATTACTTGAATTAGTAAGAGCTCCTTACCTTCTCTTAAAATGTTTTACTACTGTTTATTAGATGGTCACAACTGCTTTTAACATTGTCGGCCAAAGATGTAAAAGTGGCTGTTGAATCTTCACACAAAGATTTAACAAATACTGACCTGCATCTGTCTACCTTATGATTACAAGCTGTGTGCTACAGACTTGCTTCTTCCATCAAACTGATTCAAGGATCAGCATTGTAATTATCACACCAACATTTCTGTATTTACATCTGTATGAAAAGGATTAAGCTGAATGTAAATCTGCGTTCATTTGAAAGCTCGGTATATCAAACAAACACTTGTATATTTTGATAGACATATAATAAAAATTTCTACAATACAAATTTCTAACTGGATGGCTGCCCACTTCCTTAAACTAAACTTGACCAAAACTGAAATTCTGGTCTTTCCTCCCTCAAGTGTTGTTACTCCTGTTTCTGTCTCCCTCCAAGTCAACGGTGCTACCATCAGCTCCACCACGCAGGCTCGCTGCCTAGGTGTTCTCTTTGACTCCGACCTCTCCTTCAAGCCTCATGTTCAATCTATCGCCAAATCCTGTCATTTCCATCTCAAAAACATTGCGCGCATCCACCCCTACTTAACACCAGATGCAACTAAGGTGTTGGTCCATTCCACTGTCCTTTCTCGCCTTGACTACTGTAATCCACTTCTCAGTGGTCTTACGTGCTCCAAACTAGCGCCGTTACAGTCCATAATGAATGCGGCGGCGAGGCTCATCTTCCTGTCTGCCCGCACCTCCCATGCCTCACCCTTCTGTCAGTCCCTACATTGGCTTCCTATAAAATATATCAATCAATTTAAAATTCTGGTTCTTGCTTTCAAATCTCTACATAATGCTGCTTCCACCTATCTAACCTCCCTTATACACAAGTATGTCCCGTCTAGGCCCTTACGATCTGCTGAAGACTTACGTCTATCTTCTGGCCATACTCCCACCTCTGATGCTCGCCTTCAAGATTTCTCGAGGGCTGCACCGTTCCTGTGGAACTCACTTCCCTCCTCCGTTAGATGCTCACCTAGTCTCCACTCCTTCAAAAAATCGTTAAAAAAAACACTTCTTCATAAAAGCGTATCAATTTAACTGTTAATAGTTCCTGACTGATTCCTCCTCTGCAACTGTCACTAGTGTAATACTATCCTTACCTTTTTGTGTCATTTTACCCCACTCCATCTAGCATGTAAGCTCATTGAGCAGGGCCCTCAACCCCTCTGTTCCTGTGTGTCCAACTTGTCTGGTTACAACTACATGTCTGTTAGTCCACCCATTGTAAAGTGCTGCGGAATTTGATGGCGCTATATAAATAACAGCATAATAATAATAATAATAATAATAATAATGGTTGAGATAGCAGTTGACTATACTTCATAAGGATGAACGTCACCTACTCTTTCGATGTCATTAAAAACCGCACCGATTATCTGGTGGTAAATAACTCTTCACTAGTTAACTAATAAACCGTTGCTTTAGATAAAATGGTTAAATATGGAGATGAGAAACATCAAATGTAAAATTGCAGAGCATCTTCCCATAATTATCTTTGTTTTTTTAGATGTTTCTCTCCTGTCATACGATGTTTCAGATAATGAACAAAGTCAAAGCAAGTTAGGAAGGAAGCTATGGTTGAACATCTGGATGCTGACAAACACCAATATCAGCAGTTGTTCCACTGGAATGGGCTCCACTGTTCTCATTACATCAAAGGGACAAAAACAAACAGTGAAGTAGCTTACAAACACCCTTTCATAATAAATAAGAGTTAAAATGTGACACTTTAATTTCAAATCATTCATTTTCTTCAGTTTCATTTTTCATTCATTCTATGTTTTACTAATTTACAATACATAATATAATACAAATTGTGTTGTGCAATTAGCTATTAAATTATTCACTACCACCCTTGTACCAAAAAATAGTATAAATACATTTTACTTCTCAGCTCTGATTAATCATGCACACGCAGGCCTAACAGTTTGGATATTGTTCCCTGGTACACGCGGGCTGCACAGTGTCAATACATTATTAGCTTTCCTCGCGCTGTGAGTGGACATTAGGAGCATGCAGACTGCACTTCAGCAGTGCTCACTGCATGGTCCTGTGGGTTGAGAGCTGACCAGACAGGCTGCAGCCAGGGTGGGCTTGCTGATTTACGCTGGTGACGCCCCTTTAGTGTCTCAATGTTGGGAGGCATCCACATTTGAAGACAAAACAAATACCGTATATACTCGAGTATAAGTCGAGTTTTCAGCACATTATTTGACTCGACTTATACTCGAGTCAATGTCTGTATTATTGCAACTTACATTGCCATAATACAGACCAGGACTGCCGGGCTCATTACAAGCCCGGCGGTCCTGTTGGGGGCTGGCAGAGAGCTGTAACTTACCTTTCCTGCAGCTCCTGTCAGCTCCCTTTTCCTCCACTGTAAGTCTCACGAGAGCCTGCGGGGTCAGAGCGTTGCCGTGGCAACGCTCCGTGCGGCAGTCACACCGCAAGACTTACAGTGGAGCTGACAAAGGAGCTGACAGGACCGGAGTAGAAGGGAGCTGACAGGAGCTGCAGGAAAGGTACCGTATATACTCGAGTATAAGTCGACCCGAATATAAGTCGAGACCCCTAATTTTACCCCAAAAAACTGGGAAAACTTGTTGACTCGAGTATAAGACTAGGGTGGGAAATGCAGCAGCTACTGGTAAATTTCTAAATATAATTATATCCCCCCAAAAATTATATTAATTTAATATTTATCTACAGTGTGTGTATTTAATGAATGCAGTGTGTGTGTGTGTGTATATAATGCAGTGTGTTTGTATGAATGCAGTGTGTGTATGAATACAGTGTGTGTGTATGAATGCAGTGTGTGTGTGTGTGTGTGTATGAATGCAGTGTGTGTGTATGAGTGCTGTGTGTGTGTATGAATGCAGTGTGTGTGTGTGTGTGTATGAATGCAGTGTGTGTGTGAATGCAGTGTGTGTATGTGATGCAGAGCCTTGGTGGGGGGGTGGGCATTTTTATAATTTTTTAAAATAATAATAATTATTATTATTTTTTATTTATATTATTAATATTTTTTTATTTTAAAATTATTACATTTTTTATTTATATTTTTTTCGTCCCCCCTCCCTGCTTGATACATGGCCAGGGAGGGGGGCTCTTATTCCCTGGTGGTCCAGTGGTGTGTACTGTGTAGGAGGGGGGCTGGCAGCGAGCTGTAAATTACCTTTCCTGCAGCTCCTGTCAGCTCCCTTTTCCTGTGTTCCGGTCAGCTCCACTGTAAGTCTCATGGTCTGACTGCCGCGCGGAGCGTTGCCACGGGACCCCGCGGCTCTCGCGAGATTTACAGTGGAGCTGACAGGGGAGCTGACCAGAACGCAGCAGAAGGGAGCTGACAGGAGCTGCAGGAAAGGTAAGTGTGATGAAGTGCCCTTCGCCACTTGGTCCTGGAGAGGCCTGCTTGCCAGCCTCCTCCCCTGTGACTATGACTCTTTGATGTATTTGGCTTTAAAGCTCCTATTCTACCTTCAGACAGACTATTTATGTAGGTTGCTATATTTCACTTATGTTTTAGTCACCCTGTACCCATTATAGGTGCAGGGTGTGTGTAATGTAATTGTTTATCGTGTGTGTGTGTGTGTGTACTGTGTAATGTATTGCCTCCTCTCCTGTACTGCTGAGGTTTGCTACCAACTAGGTGGGTTTGGCTATGGAGCTTGTCTAGTGCCCTCTGTTGGTAGCAACAGCAATATGCACTACCTCAATAGCAAGACTGGTTCATTTGCATATTCGGGTAGATTTGCATATTGCTAATTCTGCAGGCACGTGAGATATTTTCTGTTAAATATTGTCTCCCCCATCCCTTTAAAAATGTGCCATTGTGCTGTGATAAGTCACTGTGTGTTGCCTGCTATGGTTTGACTGTGATTTTATTGAGTTGTCACAGCAATGTTAATGTGGTGACCCTATGAGCTGGTCCCAAGGGAAATAAAGGTTTAGACAGTTCTTCTTGATCCCTCTAAATGTATCCTTGTCTTGTTATTGGAGGGTGCTGTTACAATCACACTGGGGATTGCTATGCTATGCATGCTCTCCTGAACTTGAATCACTTAGCTCTTTTAAGAGCTTGTTCCTGACATACTCTCCTTGGAGGAGGGGTCTTCCCTGCATAGTCCTGGATGCTGGAGGTTCATACAGGGTGGAAGGAAGAGGTCTTTTCCACACAGTCCTGGAGGACAGAAGCTCATCCAGGGTGGAAGGAAGACGGTGAGACTCCAGTCAAGCTACAGCGGTTGCGGAGTCTGCGGTGGTTGTGGTGTCTGCTGCAGTGCTTGGAGTACTCAGGAAGCGCTAGGAGCATTCTTCAACGGAGGTACCCAGTTGGGGTGCCAGGTGATCCGTTACAGTAAGTAACCCATAGTCACCTGGGGAGGGGTTTATGTTTAGCCCCCACCCGTCGCCCATGGGTGGGGGCTGGGGGGGAGGGACAATAGGTCCATCCCCCATAGTAATTTAGGGCCCCCACCCGCTGCTCATGGGAGGGACAATAGGTCCCTACCCCCATTTTCATTGGGGATGGACCCATGTCGCTCATGGGTGGGGGCCAGGAGAAGGACGATCTGTTCCCCCCCACTTTCATTTTCATTTAAGGCCCCCACCCAGCCACAGGCCTACTCGTGATATAGTGAGTAGGGGTAGAATTTACTAATACTAAGTAATCTTTCTGCCTTTTGGTAGATAGCTCCATAATACCATGAAAATTAGGGAGTTATCTACTAAGCAGCCGCGGCACGAATTGGATCGGAATTTCCTTCATTCTAATGAATTTCCGATCCGAACAAAGTCCTGAATTGCTTCCTAACACGAATCGAGAAACTGTTCTCATTCTGTTAGGACGAAATTCGGTAGTTTTGACGGCACCGGTGTCTTAATGACAGGACATTCAGGAATACTGACAGGAAGCATCGTGAGATCACGGAGGAAAGGTAAGAATTGTGGGAAAATTTCCCTGACCACCGGAAATAAAGCACACTTTGCTCCTCCGCTGGTCATAGATGGTCAGGCGTAGGAAATCTCCATTAGACAAATAGTCCCTACTTTTTATAAAATAATTTATTTTTGCAGTGCATATCAAGATTACAACGTGCGCGAGGTACCCCAGCGGCAATTCTCATGCATTATCATAACATATATAACAATAGGGTAGTCAGGAATACGTGCACTAATTCTTTGTTTATATATTAACAGAAATATAGTAGGAACATTCAGTCAGCCTGTGTGTAGTGTACGGTTAGTGGTCATTTAGCCGCAGTAAATGGTGAGGCTAATCCAGCCGAGATTGCTTTGGGTGTTAGAGCTGCTAACCTGTCGCATATCTAAGCGTGGAGTATATTGAGGCCCTGTATGTTTGGTCCAGTTGGGATAGTCCCTACTTTTAAAGAAAACTAGAGCAGACAGGAAGAAATGAAGAACAGATTCTGACAGAGGGAGAGAAGAAGAATTGATTAAAGAAAGGTAAGTTCGGGATGACAGTGCCGCTTTAAGATTTACTGCCACGACTCAATGATCTTCTGCTGATTACACTTCTTCACAATTTGACTAAGATGAATGTACATTCTTCTCATAGATTTAGAATGGAACATTCACCCTGGGTAATGTTTGTTATTATCTCTATTTACATTATGAAAGCACAATATTCTTCTAGGATGAATGTTCTTACTTTTTTCACAACCTTCTTATATTAGAGGACACGTGCATTAGAGGACCACAACAACATGTATTTACAACTGGCCATAATCTATTTTTTATTTGTTTTATTCCTTTGCTATCACACAAACATATGTAAAACAAATGTCAGAATATTTCCAAACATTTGCTTGAACATTCATTGAATGAATGTGGCTGTCACTCGTGTTTTGGCCAGTGTAGAAAAATGTCTGCCCATCTTTACTGAGGAGCTGAGATAGCAAGGGCTGGCGATTTGTATCAAATCAGAATTCACATTGCAAATCTGGCTGCTTTGTGGGCAGGTTACAAAAGCACCATTATTCTTTACCGAAAAATGTGCATACTGGAATAATAACCAATAGGATTATCTTACCTCTCAATGATCCAGATGGCCAGAACAGACATTTTAGTTATTGTAGGCAGGAGCCATGTGCAAAGCTATTGTTTAATTTCATGACCAGTCTTGTCACCGTTATTAATTCCGCATATTAATGTGGAATCCATTTCTGTGAGGTTCTGAAATGCACCAATACATACAGACATTTCAAACGAATGAACAAAGAATACAATGATTTGTGTTTTAGAGCTCGGTGATACACTCATGTAAGCTACACATTGTGAGTTTCATTGCTGTGCAGCTCTTTGATGTAATCATACACCTTATGTTTTTGTGAGTTCAGACATGGTGAGTTATAATTCTGTGGAGCTTTGTGATATGCCCACATATGCCTCATAATACTGTGAGTTTAAAGGACCACTATAGTGCCAGGAAAACATACTCGTTTTCCTGGCACTATAGTGCCCTGAGGGTGCCCCCACCCTCAGGGACCCCCTCCTGCCCGGCTCTGGAAAGGGAAAAGGGGTTAAAACTTACCTTTTTCCAGCGCTGGGCGGAGAGCTCTCCTCCTCCGATCCTCCTCTTCTCCTCCCCGTCGGCTGTATGCACACGCGCGGCAAGAGCTTCGCGCGCATTCAGCCGGTCACATAGGAAAGCATTCATAATGCTTTCCTATGGACGCTGGATTGCTCTCACTGTGAAAATTACAGTGAGAAGCACGCAAGCGCCTCTAGCGGCTGTCAATGAGACAGCCGCTAGAGGAAATAGGGGAAGGCTTAACCCATTCATAAACATAGCAGTTTCTCTGAAACTGCTATGTTTATAAAAAAAATGGGTTAACCCTAGAAGGACCTGGCACCCAGACCACTTCATTAAGCTGAAGTGGTCTGGGTGCCTAGAGTGGTCCTTTAATTGCTGTGAATCACTGTGATATATAGTTATATATATTGCACATTACTGTGTGTGTTACTGCTGTGGAGCTCTCAATGTCAATATTAAGTCATATGTATGTCTCATGTGTAAAGTCAATATACCTATGCAGTTGAGTTTAGACTTGTAATAGGCATCTTATAAATGGCTTCCCTTCAGTCATTGTTATAAAAGTTGTTGTTTGCATCTGTCAGTTAGTATAAAAAGAGCATTTGGATAAGAGGAGAAAGAGAAACTACAGACTGGATTTTCTTAACAGAGTTGCAATTTACAACACATGGCAACTCACTTTCAGTAAGAATTCAAAAAGCCTTAGTTCCTCTCCCCAGGTAGCGTTTACACCCACATAAAACATTGTGTAGAATTCCTTTCTTGTTATTAAATAAAGAATTTGGATATTAGCCACCTAAATTATCATATATATCAGTAACAATTAATTGTCCACCATGTTTGAAAGAAAGTTACAATCTCCCAACGGGTTTTGTTTTTATATATAAAAAAAAGCAAAACGGCTTAATAATAAACTTTTTTCGTTATCATTTCTTATTTACTTTAATAAGTGATATGGTACAATTAAAATTATAATAAGACACAGCTGGACTGGGAATCACAGCGGCCCCCTGAGAAGGGGGCGGGGCCAGAGAAGCTGTGTTTTGTCATCACTAATGACAAGCACGCCCCCTCTCAAAGTGAGCATTTTGGTTCAATGTGCAGAGCTCGGCTGAAGAGCTCTACCATGGGAAAAAGGCCCTGTATTTTTCTGGGCAGCGCAAGCAAATTTAATAACATGCTTGCGCTGTGTTTGCTTTTAACTTGTCTCTGGTGTCTCCATAAGTGGGATACCAGAGGACCAAAGGGCCTGGAAAGCGTATGGTGCATGTGTTTGGAGCCTGCTTGTGGGATTGTGTGTGTGTAGAGTGAGCTGATTGTGTTGTGGTATTGTGTAAATAGGTTGATTTCATTTGTGCTTGTGGTGTAATATGTGTGGCTACAGGCTGTAGAGAGTGTGTGTATAGGTGGCATAGTGTGTATAGGGGATGTAGCGAGTGTGTGCATATGGGCTGTAGTGTGTGTGTGTGTATAGGTGATGTAGTGTGTGTAGGGGTTGTAGAGAGTGTGTGTTTAGAAAAAGTAGCATGTGTTTGCTTACAAGGAATGTGTATATGCATAGGGGATCCAGAGCTTGTATGTCAGGAATGTAGTGTGTGTAGGTGGTGCAGTGTGTGTGTAGGAGATCTAGTGTTGTAAAGGACACAGAGTGTGTATTGGAGATTGTGTGTGTGTGTGTTTGTGTGTGTATGTGTAGAGTATTCAGAATGTATATAGGGATCTAGTGTGTGTATATTAGATGATCCAGAGTTGGGTAAGGGATATAGCGTGGATCTGGAGCGTAATGTGTGTAGTGCTGCCGTGTGAGGGGTGTGGTAGTATATATATATATTTATTGTGATCCTTGTTTGCAGGTAGCACGGTCCTCTAGGGCAAAAAACATGCACAGTCCTTGTAATTGCATATACTCAGGCACTTTATTTGCAAATCCACACAGGATACAGCAGTAAATTAAAACATAAATGTAACAGAAAACCCTATAAACAAAAACCTAGCTCGTCTGAGCACTAACTGACGTTAGGTTCCCTATCTCTCAGGGTTAAACTAAACAAAACAATATTGCACCAACCTTATTAGAGAGCAACACTCTGCTAGCTAGCCTGTTGCTTTCCTTTCTGCACTCCCAGTGCTCCAAGCCAGCCTTGCCCTGACTGCTTTCCTTTCTGCACTCCCAGTGCTCCAAGCCAGCCTTACCCTGACTGCTTTCCTTTCTGCACTCCCAGTGCTCCAAGCCAGCCTTGCCCTGACTGCTTCCTTTCTGCACTCCAAGTGCCTAGTCTCCTTGACTCTATCTAGAGAGAACAGCCTCTCTCTCCTACCTGCTTCCTGGGAGGAAGCCAGCAATCCCTCTCCTTTACATGCCTAGCAGGGAGGAGTTTATTCCCACTGCAACAGCTCATTAACTGCAGCTGAGCAGTGGGTTGGAGACGATCCAAAAAACCCTGGCCTGGATCCATGTCTCCCCAGAAAACCACTAAACTGTGGAGTGGAGCATTGGCCCACCCTTCTCTCCAAATGCTCCACCCTAGGGGCCCATAACTAAACAGCGTTTTGTGTTGCCTACAACACATCCTACACATACTCCCCCTGGGGTTAAAAGGCCTATCTGCCTTCACTTTATCACAATATAAATAAAACAAAGAGACAGCGCCAATTAACCTATTAGGCAGCAACCCGAAAAAGGGGATCCCCCTAAAACCCTAAAATACAGGATAAAAACAGAATAAAAAAAAGAAGGGCTGCGCCAAGCTGGATAAACAATATTGTCTCTTTGTCCCCCCAACAAACCTTCTGTGTGTCTCTCTTCCCCATCTCCTCCCTGTGTCTCTCTCTTACCCCTCTGTCTCTGTGTCCCCCCTTCTCCTGTGTCTCTCTATTACCCCTCTCTTTGTCCCCCCAACCTCCTATTACCCCTCTGTCTCTTTGTCCCCCCTTCCCTGGTGTCTCTCTATTACCCCTCTCTTTGTCCCCCCATCCCCTGTCTCTCTATTACCCCATCTGTCTGTGTCCCCCCTTGCCCTATGTCTCTCTATTACAGCTCTGTCTCTTTGTACCCCCCCAACCTGGTGTCTTTCTTTTACCCCTCCGTCTCTGTGTCCCCTTCCCTTTCTATTACCCCTCTATTGTCCCCATTCCCTCTGTTTGTCTCCCCATTCCCCTCTATTTCCCTCTTTCCCCCCATTTCCCTCTTCCCCACCCTTGCCCTCTATTTGTCCTCTCATTCCTCTATTTTGTCTCCCCTTCCCTCTATTTGTCCCCATTGCCCTCTTTGTCCCCCCTTCCCCTCTATTTGTTTCCCCATTTCCCTCTATTGTCCCCATTTCCCTCTATTTGTCCCCATTCCTTTTTGTCCCCTTCCCTCTATTTGTTTCCCCATTTCCTCTTTGTCCCCCCCCTCCCTCTATTTGTCCTTCCTCTATTTATTCCCTTTGTTGTCCCCATTCCCTCTATTTGTCTCCCCCATGTCTCCCCATCCTCTATTTGTCCCCTTCTCCTCTATTTGTCCCCCCCATTCCTCTCTGTTTGTCTCCCCATCCCCTCTATTTGTCTCCCCCATCCCCTCTATTTGTCTCCCCATCCCTCTATTTGCCCCCCATTCCCTCTGTTGTCCCCCCTTCCCCTCTATTTGTCTCCCCCATTACCCTCTATTTGTCTCCCCCCTTGTCACCGTTATTAATTGTGGAAACCATTTCTGTGAGGTGAAATGCACCAGCCTGGACATTTTCGAATGATGAAGAACACTGATTTGTGTTTTGGGCGAGATACACTTGTATCTCCCCATTCCCTCTATTTGTTGTCCCCCTTCCCTCTATTTGTTCCTCTGTCCTCCCCTCTATTGTCTCCCCCTCTTCCCCTCTTTTTAACTCCCCCCTTCTGTGTCCCTTCTGTCCTTGTCACAGGAGGTCTGAGGGAGGGGGCGGAGCTAACTACCATGCTCCCTCGCGGTTCCCAGAATTCCCAGCATCTACACATCATACAGTAATCCTTAATCTGTGATGTGTAGATGCTGGGAATTATGGGAACCGCGAGGGAGCATGGTAGTTAGCTCCGCCCCCTCCCTCAGTCCTCCTGTGTTGACAGCCGCATGGCTGTCAGTATCAGTGAGTGTGCTGCTGGATTGCTTAGGCGGCCGCCCGGCACACTCACTGATACTGACAGCTGATACTGATGGGGCCGCCGGCCGCAAGGTGAGTAATCACCTCAGAGTGTGCCGCTGGACCGGCCACCCGGCGGCACCGACATGCGGCCAGCGGCCGCGATATTATTAAAATAAAGGGAGCAGGGCTCCCTCTCTCTCTCCGGCCCCCCAGGTGCTGCGGCCCACCGGGAAATTTCCCGGTATCCCGGTGGGCCAGTCCGGCCCTGTAGAGGGAGATGGGTAAAGTGACACAAAAGGTAAGAATAGTATTAGACTAGTGACAGTTGCAAGAGAGTTACAAATCAACTAACATAACCGTAACATACAGCTTACCACATATACGAGTACATTATGATTTAAAGTGCAAGGGATATCATGTAAGGTATGTATATAAGGTATGTATGTATATATTCCTGTGACTTCCCTATAGTGTTTTGGAATATTTATTGTATACTATAAGTGAACTGTATACCACTTAATGGTGAGTATAAGAGTATGCTGATAAATATAAGTAACAAATATAAACAAACAATAGATTGCTAAATTATATATACTGGTTTATAGCAATTATGCTCTTTGACTGATTTTATTGTTGGCAACCCCTGAAGAAGTAACGTGTAGGACCTATTGCAGCTTTTTAAAAATTATTTTGAATAAATATTTTTACACCTTCTCCCTGGTGTTCCTGAGTTTCCACAGCAACCTTCAAAAAAAGGAGGCATGCCACTAGCCCAACAGGGAAATTCCTGAAGGGCTTGAAGGCACTACAAACTTCAAGCACTCTGTGAGTGCAAGAGATGAGTGTAGATTATCTATAGTGTTACAATACTTCACTAGGATAAGCTGAAACCCCGTTTGTATGTTGTTTATTTTGCTATGGGAATCCAGCCCAGTGTTTCTGTTCTCCTCCAATAAAATCTATACCTGGACTGAAGAGTACCGAAGTGTCATTTGATGTATATTTAAAGGAACACTCAGGGCACTATTAGAAGTTAATTAGGAGGTAGTTGTTATGGTAGTGGTTATGGTGCCATGAGGCCCCTGACACCACCTTTCCTTTTGGGTGTTAAAACATTCCCGAATGGTTTAACCCCAAAGACTTCTCTCCAGCACTGTTCAAACAGGAAGCCTTGGAGACCCACGGATATGTGACTCTCTAAGCCAGTCAATAGTTTCCCATTCATAAAAATGGCTTGAGAAAAATACATACATTTCTCAGCAGATCAGCAGCGCCACTGTCTGAAGCTTCCTATTTCAAGAATCTCAGAGAAAGAGAACAGGGGCAGAGCTTTTAAAACCTAATGGTAAGCAGGAGCCAGGGATCTCCTGGCACAATAACAACTTAATTGTGATTAAGGTGTCATGGTGCCCATAGGATCCCTTTTAATATACATTTAAACAAAGACAGAGCAGCAATTTGTCTCTTTTGTTTTTGTATATATGTTACCTGTGAGTACATGATAAATGGGTAAAGGTTAATCTTGTTCTGTTTTTGAATGCCCAACGCCTTTGATCAGAGTCCAGGGTTTTCAAAGCTACACACTAATAGCCTATATAGCCAGTTTTCCCATTTCTGATATATAAACGATTTCCAGAACTGTGGCCATGACTGAAGAACTGTCACACGAAGAGCCTTGGGAGGTGTAGGACAATGGTGTAATTTATTCTGTGGCAGTGAAACTATCTAAAAATTGCAAAACTGTTCAGCTTCTAAATGATCAATTAATTCTTCATATACAGTGTTTTCATTTTGGACCCTTTTTATAAGAGAGATTAATTGGATACACCTGAGCAGGGCCACTTAAAATGTTTTGATGCCTGGGTCAAATGACAAAGTGCAGCCCCTACCATGTCCACCTGCCATGCACTAGCAGCACAACTCACTACAGCCATTTCCCCTTTACATATCTCCTCAATATCTCCCCAATGGTATATATCAAGCAGCACATCTTCCCAGAGCCATTTCCTCCCAAAATCATAACCCCATAGCCTTCCCCCCGCATATCTCCCGACACCCTTTCCCCTGGAGCCATCCTCATCCTACATTATGCCCCACAGCAAAAAAGGCCCCCACACAATCTCCTTCTCTTATACATGCCCCTCCCCAACTGTCCTGATTTCTGCAGGATTCTCCTGATTTTGGACTTTGGTCCCAATGTGGTTCCCAGGCCCCAGTCAGCAGAGTATGAGCTCATCATTAGACTCACATGTGCTGTGCTGACAGGAATGCTTTCACATCTGACCTAATGTCACCGTAGTGATATTAAACCATATCTCACAGATGATCTGAATCTGCTGAGACCATCATAATTTGGAAACTGTATCTCACTGTCTCAGGCTATTTCTCAGCTGTCCTGGACCTCTTGTAGAATGTACATTTGCATTGTAGACGGTACCCACTTATGCGTGCTGCGGGTTAGAGTGAGAGCTGGTTGGCTGGCTAGCAATATGGATGTAGGTTGCAATGCACAAGCCCTGTGCTGAGGTCCCCCCTTTCTAGTATAAACCTTGTGCCTATCAGAACACAATACCAAATCTCATTTTCCTATCTTGATAGTTGTTGGTTAGGAATAGACAGCAAGATAAAATATATAGCATTTTACTCATAAACAGCATATAGAACAATAGAAATCCTTAAAAGGACACTCAAAACATTAAAATAGCTTTAAAGAGATTTTGAAATGGTATTCCCCTCCCTCAAGCTGTTAATCACACAGCCAGATCTTTTCTTTGTTAAGTTGTACATGCGGTGATCTTGATCGCAGTTGTTGCTTCAGCCCATCGCTGCATAATACTGTGAATGTGGCAGTGAAGGATGAACTATTATTGCCAAAAATCTCTGCTGGATGAGTTTATGATATAATATCAGGTCCCGTCCAGGGCCGGACTGGGAAATAAATTTAATCACAGCACCCCAGTGAGAAGAGGATGGGGCCAGAGAGGGGGTGTTTTGTTATCATCAATGACAAACACGCCCCCTCTCAAAGTGAGCATGTTGGTTCAATGCTCTTCCAGGGCCGACCATGCGCAGAGCTCTGCTCAAGAGCTCTCACATGAGGAAAAAGCCCTGTATTTGTACTGCACAGCGCAAGCAAATTTATTAACATGCTTGCACTGTGTTTGATTGTGACTTGTTTCTGGTGTCTCCATTAGTGGGATACCAGAGGAGGACAAAAAGGCCAGAAAAGCATATTGTGCATATGTTTGGAGCCTGCTTGTGGGATTGCATGTTTGTAGGGTGAGCTATTTGTTGTGTGGTGTTTTTTTATAAATAGGTTGGTTTCAGTTGTGTTGTGTTTGTGGTGTAGTATGTGTGGCTAGGGGCTTTAGAGAATGAGAGTTTGTGTATAGGATGCTTAGTGTGTATAGGGGATGTAGTGAGTGTGTGCATAAGGGCTGTAGTGTATTTGTGTATAGGTGTGTAGGGTTGTAGAGTGTTTGTGCTTATGGAATGCAGTGTGTATGTATTTGTTTACATAGGATCTAGCGTGTGCATAGGGGTATGTATGTCAGCAATGTAGTATGTGTGTAGGTGATACAGTGTGTGTGTATATAGGATTTCATGTGTGTTTTGGACCCAGAGTGTGTATAGGGGATCTAGTGTATGTGTGTGTGTAGAGGATCCAGAGTTGTGTAGGGGATCTAGTGTGTGTGTATAAGGGATTTAGTGTGTGTGTGTGTGTGTTCCAGTGTGTGTGTGTGTGCCCCATCATTGGGAGTGAAGCGGTGGTTTTGTGCATGCTCCCAGCCGGCAGCAGATTTCCCTAATTGTCAGAAATGCTAGCACGCATGTACAGCACACGCAACAGCTGATCCGCGTCACAGGACATGATGACACCGGGTAGGAAAATATAAGGGCTACTATGGAAATCTGACAGAACACCAGCAGGGGAGATCCTATGATCTCGTCTACTGGCTTTAGCCCATGGCCATTGCGGCCCACTGGGTGTTTGCCCGATGGCCAGTCCGAGCCTGGCTTGTGCCATAGACCAGAATTAAAGGCTCCTAGTGAGGGAAGAGTCTGAAGTTGCAGTCAGTCAATTGTGCATTTTATGCATATTAGAAGGTAATTTTATTATATGTTTTTTATATTTAGAATTGAATAAAATGATTCAATTTATTATTCAATTATAGTAATTTTTAACACATGGATTTGCTTCATATATGATTTATTATTTGAATTTGATAATTATAGTTGTTAACATCCTTTGTGATGTTTTATTAGAGACTCGGAGTCCCTTTATATACAGAGAGATCCTCAGACCCTGTGTGCTTGTATACATTTTTTATATTTTACTTTTCATTGTGAAAGTTCCTTTTAGTGGTGAAAAGCTTTAGATATTATTAATTTAGCCACTAAAATTAAATCAGGGCATCACCATGGCTACCTGAGATTTGAACAAGGGTTTGGTTTCTTTATCTCTGGTTTAATTATCATTTATTAACGTTAATGTGTCTTACATAAGCATAAGATCCACAGTAATGGGCCTGGGGTCTGCAGGACACAGGAACATTTGCCAGCTAGTTTAGCATAATGCACTATACTTTAACCCTTGATTGTCAGGGTTAGCTAAATACATATTTATATATATAGAATGGTCTGATTAATATTACTAATCAGGCCCTGAATTTTTGTTTAATTTACCTAAAGCTTACTCCTCTGAGAGAACGGAGAATCTCTATCATACTGGCTGTATAGGCCTGATATTACTTGCCACTTTGCAAGTGTTTGTACCGTAAACTGTCCCTGAAAGCAACTAGACTCTTGTTTGTGTCTTTTGGGACAATTTAAGTAAGATATTATATTTTATAAACGAGTGAATTTTTATTGTTGGATTTTAGTATGATACATAATATCGATAAACTGGCTTTATACTACTTCCAGTGACGTGGTCCCATTACCACATGAATTTGGCCTTGCTCGTTAATAACGCTCTTGTGTGGCCAAGACATTCTTGAATGATTCACTCTCAATCCATGTTTGAGGATTATTGTCTGGGAAATAAGGGGATTGGTATGCAGTACCCTCTTGTTCTCGTTAACCTCTCACCTATTGCTTTCTCCATACACTCTCTCCTAGGGAGATTCCTGAATCAGTCACCTGTAAATCTGGGAATTATATGAACATATGAATGTGTTTTTAGTAGAAAAAAAAAATATACAAGAGCATTTATTAAATTACGAATGAGTGCAAACACAGGCAAGGTCTCTTTAAAAAACACTTGTCACCCCAAGGGCATGTACACGTATTAAACAAACCCTGTTTGTTAGCCACGATCCTTGAGTGCCATCACCACCTCATGCACACACTGGGCTGACATGACTGGCACACTTCAAATGTTAAAAAAAACAAGTCCTGCGCTCACTCCCATCACTCATGGACGGCAGCAACGACCATAGTACACATCGGCCCCAATACATACAGTAAAAAAAAAAGAAAAAGTTACCTGCGCTCTCTCCTAAATCCCTGTGTAAGTTTAAACAAATGGAGGTTATTAAGTTACTCCAATGGCCATTGGAGGGAATGCCCACCTGCCAACGTCAAGGCAGACCCCCTCACTTGGGTTCCTACACTGACCTTTCACCTTCCTTCATTGACATTCTGGCAAAGATATCTCTAATGGGACAGAGAGGGGTATTTTTTTTATATACACCCCTATATACTTATTAACCTGGGATGGGCGTCAGCATTGTAACATAGCTGTGTGATACAAAAAGTGAACACAAATAGAAAAAAACAAGTCCTGCGCTCACTCCCATCACTCCTGGGCGGCAGCAACGACCACAGTACACATTCCCTCCAATGGCCATTGGAGTAACTGAATGACCTCCATTTGTTTAAATATACATAGGGATTTAGGAAAGAGCGCAAGGAACTTTTTCTTTGGTTTTCACTGTATGTATTGGGGCTGATGTGTACTGTGGTCGTTGCTGCCGCCCAGGAGTAATGGGAGTGAGCGCAGGACTTGTTTTTTTTTTTTTTTATTCACATTTTGTATCAAACAGCTATGTTACAATGCTGCCATCTATCCCATGTGTTCCCTATTAAGGGTTAATAAGTATATAGGGGTGTATATAAAACATACCCCTCTCTGTCTCATTAAATATATTTTTGCCAGAATGTCAAGGAAGCAAGGTAAAGGGTCAGTGTAGGAACCCACTTGAGGGGGTCTGCTTTGACACTCCAAATGTTGTTGGATAGGCCAATGTTTCTAAACGTGCCCATTGTGTCAGTTGTTGATGAAAAATGTGGTCGGACATAAGAGATGTCAAATGGCAAGACTTTTTATAATCCTCTTAATTTTTCCTGAATAAAACCATTTCAGTTTTTAAAGCAATTATGTTTTTATGCTTCTTTGTAATGATGGCAGTTTATCTTAGCAGTTCGACATTGGTACCTAGAACTCTGCTTCTGCTTTAATTAGTGTGACATGGATGTGCATCTATTGTGTAATTTAAATGAAAGCTCTTCTCTGACAAAGTCACAAAATAATTGTTACATTTAACAGAAAAAAAATTTTTGAAGCAGGTTTTTCGATACGGAGTGAAGTGCTTTATAAAGAACAACATTCTAATAAATTATTACATTTTTGGATTACTTTACTTTAAAAAATAATTGCCACCTAATTCTAAAAAGCAGAAATGGTTTACAATTGGATGTTTGGAAACCAATCACAATAATGATTTTGTGTAATGACACCAAACATGTTTAATGTTCATCCCTCCATGATTGTGGAGCATTAGATTTGGGTATTTTTATGTCTTGATGGGCTTATTTGTATAGTTGTAGGTGAGGAGTTGAGGGAATTTTATGACATTTGGGGACTCTTAGAAGGACTATATATACTGATCAGCCACAATATTAAAACCATTGACAGGTGAAGTAAATAACATTTATTATTTAGTTACAATAGCACCTGTCAAGTGGTGGGGTATATTAGGCAGCAAGTAAACAGACAGGTCTTAAATTTCATGTGTTGGAAGCAGGAAAAATGGGTAAGTGAAAAGATCTGAGTGACTTTGACAAGGGCCAACAGCAAGTCTTGTGGGGTGTTACCAGTATGCTTTGGTTAGTACCTATCAAAAGTGGTGCAAGGACAAACAGTCAACTGGCATGAGGGTCATGGGTGCCCAAGGCTCATTGATGCACGTAGGTAGTGAAGGATAGCCTGACTGGTCCGTTCACAGAGAAGAGCTACTGTATCTCAAATTGCTGAAAAACTTAATGCTGGCCATAATAGAAAAGTGTCAGAATACACAGTGCATTGCATTTTATGGTATAGGGGACTTTGTAGCCACAGAATGGTCATAGTGCCCATGAAGATCCCTTTTTACAACCGAAAACCTTTTCAATGGGGATGTGAGCATCAGAAATGGGCCATGGAGCAATGGGAGAAGGCTGTCTGGTCTGATGAATCATGTTTTCTTGTAGATAAGGTGGATGGCCGTGTGTATGGGCATTGTTTACCTGGGGACAATGTGGCAGTAGGGTGCATTATGGGAAGAAGGCAGGCCGGCGGAGGCAGTGTTATGCTTTGGCTAATGCTGGGAACCTGGGTCCTGGCATTTATTTGGATGTTACTTTGACACGTACCACCTACTTTGAGATTGCTGTAGACCACGTACACGCCTTCATGGCACTGGTGTTCCCTGATGGCAGTGGCCTCCTCCAACAGGTAATGTATCCTGCCACACTGCAAACATGTTTTAGGAATGATTTAAGGAACATGACAGAGAGTTCAAGGCATTGCCTTGGCCTCCAAATTCTCCAGATCTAAATCCGACTGAGCGTCTGTGGGATGTGCTGGCATAGCAAATCATATCCATGGAGGCTCCACCTCACAACTTGCAGGACGTAAAGGATCTGCTGCTAATGTCTTGGTGCTAGATACCATAGGACACTTTCAGATGTTTTGTGGAGTCCATGCCTCTACGCATCAGAGCTATTTTAGCAGTATCAGGGGACCTAGATGATATAAGGTAACGGGTTTTATTTTTGTGGTTGATCTGTGTGTATATATGTTTTTAAAGGTTAACTTTTTACAAGCTTGATGGCAGTGATAATAAGAACGACAGGTAACAATATATAGTGAAGTAATTGATAGTGAGGAATTTTCTGTCAGGCCTTTTCCCTTGCCATGGCCTTTTTTTTAATCAATTTTGCAACTCTCTGTATTTCTCCTCGTCCCCAAACCGTATGGTGAGTAGCCTCAATGAAAGATACAAGACAAGGTAAGGTTCAAAGTGACTTCTGAGCCTTTAATGAGCCGTGTAACAGGTTTTATACAGCAGTTAATAGGGGTGGTCGTTACAAGCATTATCCAATCTTATCTTAACATTCTAGCCTATAGCAAGCTTGAAGGTGTATCTTCATGTTCGGGCCTTGCCCAAAGCTAAGTTTCACTATAACTACACACTTCAAATTAATATGCATGCACACTAAGAATTAGAGATATTTACTACTAAGTTCTAAATTACACATTACTATGCTGTTATGATCAAAGGGAGAAAAATAGGAAATAAGGCAGACGGACAGAAGAATACAGGATATAACACCTATTACTTGTTACATGATGTTCTACAGCTCTTAATTGTTTAGGGGTATATTCACTAAGCATTGGATATAGATAAAGTATATTATTGCAAATAGCTGACATGTTAACCAATTTTAAACAGACTGGCCAGCCGGTCATCTGTATCTTAAGCCCTGGGTAAATATAGGCAAAGTGTATTATTCCCAACAGTAATCCTTATTAATTCCTTCAGTTTATATTATGAAACTAGCTTATTTTTCTGTTAAGTTGTACCCAGTCCATCTGCTGCATAATATTCTATATATATTTATTGATGTATAAATAAAACCTTGCTGACTCTTCTCATACTGCTAGCCAAATAAAATCTGGGACAAATGTAGTTTGATGGAGAGAGTTCTGCTGACATCACAAAAAGGTTCATAGGAAAAGAAAAATCTGAATATTATATATAAAATCTGCTTCAAAGGACATGGCGTTTTAATTTTATATATAAAGAATCCAAATAGGCAGGCTGCTTTCCGGACTTTAAAACGAAAATTTATTAAGTAGTATTAAAAGTAACGACCAACGTATCGGTCCCCGCTCGGAACCTTCCTCAGGGTAAAAAGACAACAAGACAACAAAATACTGTACACAGAATGACCATATGTACCATCACAAGCATGAGTGCAGGGGATTATTGCATTTTTATATATATATATATATATATATATATATATATTCAATAAGCAAAGAGGTGCACTCGTAGGTCTTGATCCAAGTGATATTTATTCAGTAGTATTCATTCAAGTATAAAGTCAAAAGTTGAATGAATACTATTAAATAAATATCACTTGGATCAAGACCTATGAGTGCACCCCTTTGCTTATTGAATATATATAGTACGCTGGTTGCACTGAGGCTCATACATACGGAAGGAGTGAGTGCCGAGGACTTTTGGAATATATATATATATACAGGGAGTGCAGAATTATTAGGCAAATGAGTATTTTGACCACATCATCCTCTTTATGCATGTTGGCTTACTCCAAGCTGTATAGGCTCGAAAGCCTACTACCAATTAAGCATATTAGGTGATGTGCATCTCTGTAATGAGAAGGGGTGTGTCTAATGACATCAACACCCTATATCAGGTGTGCATAATTATTAGGCAACTTCCTTTCCTTTGGCAAAATGGGTCAAAAGAAGGACTTGACAGGCTCAGAAAAGTCAAAATAGTGAGATATCTTGCAGAGGGATGCAGCACTCTTAAAATTGCAAAGCTTCTGAAGCGTGATCATCGAACAATCAAGCCTTTCATTCAAAATAGTCAACAGGGTCGCAAGAAGCGTGTGGAAAAACCAAGGCGCAAAATAACTGCCCATGAACTGAGAAAAGTCAAGCGTGCAGCTGCCACGATGCCACTTGCCACCAGTTTGGCCATATTTCAGAGCTGCAACATCACTGAGTGCCCAAAAGCACAAGGTGTGCAATACTCAGAGACATGGCCAAGGTAAGAAAGGCTGAAAGACGACCACCACTGAACAAGACACACAAGCTGAAACGCCAAGACTGGGCCAAGAAATATCTCAAGACTGATTTTTCTAAGGTTTTATGGACTGATGAAATGAGAGTGAGTCTTGATGGGCCAGAGGGATGGGCCCGTGGCTGGATTGGTAAAGGGCAGAGAGCTCCAGTCCGACTCAGACGCCAGCAAGGTGGAGGTGGAGTACTGGTTTGGGCTGGTATCATCAAAGATGAGCTTGTGGGGCCTTTTCGGTTGAGGATGGAGTCAAGCTCAACTCCCAGTCCTACTGCCAGTTCCTGGAAGACACCTTCTTCAAGCAGTGGTACAGGAAGAAGCCTGCATCCTTCAAGAAAAACATGATTTTCATGCAGGACAATGCTCCATCACCCGCGTCCAAGTACTCCACAGCGTGGCTGGCAAGAAAGGGTATAAAAGAAGAAAATCTAATGACATGGCCTCCTTATTCACCTGATCTGAACCCCATTGAGAACCTGTGGTCCATCATCAAATGTGAGATTTACAAGGAGGGAAAACAGTACACCCCTCTGAACAGTGTCTGGGAGGCTGTGGTTGCTGCTGCACGCAATGTTGATGGTGAACAGATCAAAACACTGACAGAATCCATGGATGGCAGGCTTTTGAGTGTCCCTGCAAAGAAAGGTGGCTATATTGGTCACTGATTTGTTTTTGTTTTGTTTTTGAATGTCAGAAATGTATATTTGTGAATGCTGAGATGTTATATTGGTTTCACTGGTAATAATAAATAATTGAAATGGGTATATATTTGTTTTTTGTTAAGTTGCCTAATAATTATGCAGAGTAATAGTCACCTGCACACACAGATATCCCCCTAACATAGCTAAAACTAAAAACAAACTAAAAACTACTTCCAAAAATATTCAGCTTTGATATTAATGAGTTTTTTGGGTTCATTGAGAACATAGTTGTTGTTCAATAATAAAATTAATCCTCAAAAATACAACTTGCCTAATAATTCTGCACTCCCTGTATATATATCCAAAGCAAAGTCAGCACTCGAGGACTTAAAAAACATAAAGTTTAATCCAAAGATAAACTCAGCTAACAATCCAAAGGTCGACGTTTCAGTTCTCACATTAGAACTTTCATTGTGACAGTCCTCGAGTGCTGACTTTGCTTTGGATTTATAAGTTGTGCAGCCGAGCACCGAGCAGACAACACAGGGAAGCAGGAGTGCAAGACCTATGATATAGTATATATATATATATATATACACCCATATCTACCTTTGCCACAACCAGCACCGGGCACTACAAAAGTCTTCTTGGAGTGCAAGCTACTACGATGTGTATAAATATATATATATATGTGTATACATGTTTAATATATATTTATATTATGAGGAATAAGAATTGGTTAGAATTTAGTTAATATTTTTTGAGAGTTTGATACTGTATTCAGTGTATATGCAGGCCTCCCCAAAACCTCGTTTTTGAGGTCTCAGTTTGATATTTTTGAATGAGCTTTTCAAGTCTTGATACTTTTTAAATCATTTAATATTTTGAAAAAGATTTTAATATTTAGATATTTGTGATATATTTCTTGATATTTTAATATTTTGAAGAAAAAAAACTATTTTTAAAGTTAATCTAAGAATACTGAAACATTGGGAATAAGTATTTTGTATAAAAGGGTTTCAATGGCTAGATGTCAGATCACGAACAGGGCCTTCTTTACTTTTGGTGATGGTCTATGTGTATTGTACTGTCTTTTTCCCCAATTGTGCATCGTTGCAGAATATGTTGGTGCTTTATAAATGCCAGTATTAATAATAATAATCATAATTTTTACATTTTGGTTTCCAATTCACAATAATTCACTGTGTTTAATGAATAATTCCTTTTAATTATTGTTTAATTCCAGTAGAATATCACAAAAGTCTTCCATTCATTCTAGTGTAGTCCTCCATTAGATGGCTATAGAAAAACACCTTCTAAGGTACTTATACTAAAAAGCCTTGTTTTTGTTCTTGTGTGTTCACAGCTATAACAAATGGAGTACAAGTTACAATGCCTGAACACAAGAAAGCAGTCATGCTTTTCCAATCGACATTGCTACGTTGCAAATACTCCACGTCTTCTACTCAACCAGTCATGGTCCAATGGAAATACAAATCGTTCTGCCAGGATCGCACGGAAGAAGCCTTGGGGATTGGGAAAGTGCCAAGCAAGGCAAACATGGGTAATCAGTATTTGGACTGTGCAGATGGCAGTAGGACAGTTCGGATTGTGGCATCTAAGCAAGGGAATACAATGACATTGGGGGATTTCTACAAAGGAAGGGATATCACCATCGTGAATGGTAAATTTTTCTGATTGCGTGATTGTATGTACTATTTAATTAAGTTAGTAAGTATATTCTATATTCTATGTATATAAAGTGTTAGCATGTTAAAATCATAGATATGTACATTTCACACAATTCCTTTATTAAACTATTGATGATATAAAGTTTGATTCAAATTAAAAAGTCATTTTCTAGTAGAGGTCAGTTGAAATCAGTATCTTAGATGGGAACTGTAATACTGTTGGAAAAAAATATTGAAACTCATCTAAAAATGGCGTAATTTTTTTTTTTCTCAGTTGTTTTTTTAACATATATTAAAAATTTAGCAATTAGCATCATAATCCAATTCAGTTCAGATTATGTCCTCCATCTCTATAAATTGTTGTTTAAATGACTGAAAAATGCAGCACTTATAACAGTGATTGACACAGAGCCAAGATGAATTTTTAATAATGATTTTTTGAGCATTAAAAAAAGTTTGCCTAATGTGTGTGTGTGTATATATATATATATATATATATATATATATATATATATAGTATATCAATAATAAGGATGCACTCTCCGGTCTTTTTTAAATATTCCAAGTGGTATTTATTCCGTCACATATTATGACAAATTGATCAACGTTTCGCTCATTCACTAAACAGCAAATATCACACAATGTAATCGTTCTATTTAAAAACACCTCGCCTAGGGAAAAATGTATGGGGGTTTAGTTACAGTATATGATCATACATTGCATAAGCCTGCCACAGTATCAATGTACCCCATTCTTGGCAGGTCCTACATAGATTAGCAGCTTAATGTCTGCTCTTATGAGATTAATCCACTTACTTGGGACATGCTTCCTCCTGGGGCACTCTGCAGTGCAAGGTTAAATAGGGTCCTGGAATGAGGCACCTGTGACAGGGAGGGGTGCAAAACCAAGGAGTTGGCCTGGGACTCCCAAATATATAAATGAAACCAAGAGGGCTGCACTAACCTGAACATGCATACTTGCATATATATATATTATATATATATATATATATATATATATATACACACACTGACCAGCCAGAACATTAAAACCAATGACAATCTGAAATACTGCACATCCAGACTCCTTCCACCATGACCACTTCAAAAAGCAGAAGTGGTCATGGTGGTTGGAGAAGCTCTTTCATTTACTGGTAAATTTTTCATTTCATTGATATATTTTTAGCATATATTTTTGACTTTTTTTGATATTTTTTTTTGCTATATTTATTTTTTTGTATAAAGTATTATTTTTTGTGAGTTGCTAGCTATTTTGTTTATATGTGACCAAGGTAAGTGTCTAACCATTGACAAACAGTTTGACTCTTTAGCAGGAGAATTTGACCAGGGTACTCTCTAGTGATTATGGTGCTCAGAGTTCCATTTTAGTTTGTGAATGTTATAAAATTCTATATCCCGAAAAACTGTCAGTCATCCATTTGAAAATATAATTTTGGGAATACCATGCCGATTATATAGTTACATAGACTGAAGAGACATGCATCATGTTTAGCCTTTCTCACATCTGTTTTAACTGTTGATCCAAAAGGAGGCAAAAAAAACAAACAAACAACAAAACAGTTTGAAGCTCTCTCCAATTTTGCAACAAACTAGGAAAAAATCCTTTTTGATCACAGAATGGCAGTCAGATCTCTCCTTGGATCAAGAAGCTATTACCCCACTAATTAAATATTATATCCCTGTATGTTATGCTTTTGTGTTAATCCAGTTGCTATTTAAAGATCTTTATAGACTCTGATAAAACCACCTCTTCAGGCAGAGAATTCCACATCCTTATAGCTCTTACCGTAAAAAACACTTCCCTTTGCCTTAGACAAAATCTTCTTTCTTTCAGTCTAAATAGGCAAGCTTGTGTCACATGTATAGTACTGTTTATGGATAGGTTTCCAGATAACATTTCTTCATAACTAAAATTTTCCATTGCTTTTATTTATTTTGTAATGTAATTCTGAACTTTTCCCAGTACCAAAGTGTGGTCTTACCATTGATTTATAAATAGGCAAAATTATAATTCCGTCCTGAGAATGAATGCCCTTTTTTAAATATATATATATATGACAATACCTTACCTTAGCAATCACTGATTGACATTGTACATCGTTTCCTAGTTTATCTAAAACAATTCCCAAATCCTTCTCGTGTGTTGTTATCCCTAATTCACTACCATTTAGGGTATAAGTTACTTGTGCATTCTTTACCCTGAAGTGCATAACTTTGCATTTTTATACATTAAAGTTTGTCTGCCATTTGAATGCCCAGTTCCCTAATATATCTTAATTCCTCTGCAGCAAAGTAATATAGTGCTCACATTAATCTTATCGTTATATAAAAACCTTATAGATTTATTTTAGATTTTTATTGGTGTTTACTGTATTGTAAATAGAAGGGTGTAATTGGGGACTTGGTTCTTTGGTCTTCTAAGAATTGGGATCTCTGTACTTAGGGCTTTGTTAAGTGGAGCAGAATATATTGAAATAAATTTTATGTATAACTTTTAAATAAAAGTGAACAGTTTAAATGCTTCACAGGCAATCAAAGATCAAAGAGGCAAACAAAGGATGCTAGAAGAATTCAATATATTCTCTTCATTCTTTCACCATTTTTCTGAACTGTCTGCTGATCTCTTCCTCCACTCATTTCATCTCCATCTGTATCTGCTCAGTATTCTAAAGATTGCATCTACTCCCCACATATCAGTCTGTTCTCTAAGTGCTGAAGCAGCTCAGGTAGGCTGTGTAAGAATGGTTCATTCTGGGAAGCTCTTATCTACATACTTCCCATGTCTGCAGGTAAGCTCAGTGGGGGGTGGGGTTGATAACGTCTCCCCTCTGCCCTTGTGACAGGTGTTGTGCTGTGGTTGAACTTTGGGGAAATATAGCACCTAACCAGTTATACTATTGTCCCTTGTCTCCCTGTTTCTCTTGTCGTGATCCAGCGTGTTCCTTCCTATTCTCATCACCTAAACCACATGTCCACAATTTCCTCCATTCTGACCTTTTTTTAATTCACTCTTCCCAATTCTTTATTGTTACTCAGGCACCGCTGCCATGAAAGTACATCCACTGCTATGCACCTTGAATTTAGGATATTTAGATTATGTATATTTTTAAACAGTTAAATGGAACACTAAGCACCATAACTATTACAGCTCATTCTCATAGTTATGATGCTGTGAATATATGGGCATCACCTCCTGGTTTTCTGTCAAAAGTGTGTTCCCCTTCCCAAACCCATTCCTTGCTCTCTAATCAGCAACAATTAAAATGCAGGTACTACCCGCCCACGATATCTTGTGTAAATCTGCCCAAACCCAGACGGCAGTGGTTGACTAAGAGTGGTAGAGGTAGGTTAACATAAAGTGTAATTCTCATTTAATCGGCACACCTGTGGAGGAACTGGACTGAGGGTACCGTGAGATTGTTCCAATAGACCTATAACTTTATGACCCCTGCACTGATCAATAGTGGTAACATAAAAAACAGGAAAAGTGTACTGGTAAGGGACTGGGATAAATAGGATACTCTAATGTGAGTACTGGATAACCACAGAATAGCTGCCAGACTAGGAACTAATGATAACAAATATATAACAATGGGTGCAATATACTAGCATTTTGTCTCTATCATTGATCTCAGGAGGGTTTGCAAGGTTCTAAGTTCTCCTCTCTACCTACCTCTCTCTACCTACCTCTCTCTACCTACCTGTACCTATCTTGTATAAATCAATACGATTCGACAATCCTCATTGGCACCATAGATGTATAGGATTTTTCTTTATATTGTTACTTTTCTTGCAGTTCCTTCCCCCCACCCCCTCCCCTATTACCTTCTTGTTATGTTTCATTATCTTCCCGCCATTCTTGACGGAGTTCTATATGTAGGCACAGATGTGTGTAAGATAATACCGCTATCAGGCTAGCTATATAGTATACTATCCCGCGACTGATGAGGCTAGTTTCCTACCTTCACTGCTTTAACAATAAGTACCTATCGATACGAACCCTATATACTACTTAAGGCAGTTGATCAGAGCTACATAGAGAGATCAATATATTCTGCTCACATAGAGTGAGATCTATTTTAGGATTATTGATTACTTATTCCACACAGGCTATATAGGTATTATACCTGGACAAGTCTCTTGCGATAATCCATTGACACTATTTTCATATATACTACCTATCAGAGCTTAATAGACTTTGGGTAAGTCCAAAGAATTTTCAGTGTCAATAGGTCAATAGGGACATCTCTAGGTATTGCAGCTGGTTTAATACCTATCACTTTGCTCACCTTTCACCTTTTTGTACACGAGCACCCATTGTTATATATTTGTATTTTAGATCTAATAAAAATGTTTTTATTTTATTATCATTAGTTCCTAGTCTGGTAGCTATTCTGTGGTTATTCAGTACTCACATTAGAGTATCCTATTTATCCCATTTCCCTACCGGTACACCTTTCTTGTTTTTCAGTTTTCCAATTGGGGTTACCCCCCGCTACTTACTGTACCTAGTATTGGCTCTACCCCAGGTTCTTTTTTCTTTCAATAGTGGTAACATTTTTTAGACCAGGCATAGGTAACCTTCAGCATTCCAGATGTTATGGACTACACCCCCAATGATGCTTTGCCAGCATTATGGGGGTAAGAGCATTATGGAGGATGTAGTCCACAACATCTGGAGTGCCGAAGGTTGCCTATCCTGGTTTAGACTGATTCAGTGTGGATGTTAACATACTAGTAAAGAAGAAAAAATATAAACATGAGCTTGTAATCAGAATCCAGGAAGACCACCATGGCTGCAACTTGGGTCCCATATTATGTGAGACCCTGTAAAATGTTAATGCGGAAACTGTCAAACAATTTTTTAAACATTGCAAACAGAGGGACAGACAATGTCATACATGTTCCCACAGGACCCGTTCGAGTCTTTAGGAAACTAGCATTAACAGAAGTGTAAATGTTATATGCATGTGGCCAGTTAAGCAAGTATTCCTATACATTTCTGCCTCTCCTTCAAATTGAAGCTTTTATTTTCTAGTCAAGTAGGCACCCAGTAAATTACTCTGCAGCTGGTATTTACTAGCGATTTAATGATGTTATAATAAAAAACCAACACATTCATCAAATGCCATCATATTTTATGTCCCCGTATTTCATTCGGTGTTTATACACATTTTAATGCAGTACTTGATACTAATTTGATTGTCCATTGCAAGTTTTAGCTTGGCTTATCAACTTTATGCTCACTCAGAGATCATTAAACCTATCAAGTGTTAGTCATTATGAAGACAAACAAATAAAATCTTCAGATTAATAATTATCAAAACCACTGTCATTTTTCAGATTTTCAAGATTAGCTGTTAGAAATGACCTTATCTCTGCATAATGGGAAACGTGTGACATTTCCTGCACAGCCCGCGTCTGTGTGTGATAGGAGTTGAAATCTTATAGCAACTAGAAGAGTTTAGGTTACCTGCCAACAGCAGCTCTCTCCACGTTTTCTTCAGGAACAATGATAGCTATCTAAGGCAGTGCTCCTCAACCCTCTCCTTAAGGCACAGCTACCAGTCCAGGATTTAGGGAATACCCCTGTGTGTCTAGGGTGTTTAAAAAAAGAACAAACACCTTAGAGTCTAAGGGTTTTTAGATTTTTTGTGGGTTTATTTTTATAAACACCTTAGACACCCCCGGGTATTCCCTAAAATCCAGTTGAGGAGCACTGATCGAACGTGACATGTTTGCAAACTACAAGGTAATTTACTAAAGTGAGAGTTCAAAGTGAATTCAAAAAGAAGTTGAAATTTAAGGTTAACACAGCTGACCTGGAAAATGTATCTAAGTCAGCTGTGCTGCTTTCAGACTGACAACTGCGGCCTTAAATTTAAAATTCACTTTGAATTTTTGAATTCTTATTTTAAAAACAAAATCTGAAAAAACAAAACAATGATTTCTTTTTTTGGCCAATCTTTGTTTTTGTTTTTTTGAGACAAGCAAGATGCACACAAATAAAAACATGAGACCAGAATATGTCAGCTTAGTACAAAATGGTGATATACAACGTGAGTCATATACCATTCTGGATGATCAATGCATCTCATTTTTAAATGTTATGAAAGAACTAGTAGCAAAAACTAAAATCCATCTCCAAAGCTAGTTGAGCATCAGGAGAACATATTTTACAAACATTTACACTTGGCAAAGTTAGCCATCCCTTTAACAGGTATTCTAAAATATGTTCAAAATAAAATAAAAAATGCACTGACTGACTGGGGACAGGGCATACCCATTGCTTGCTATACTTTTCAGATTACTTTATCATTAATGAAATACATTCGTGGATTCTAGATCACAAACTTTTAAAATTGCATCTTTAGAATCTAATGAAAAGAGGTGAGGAGTCTGAGTATTATTTGTTTTTTTTGAAATTATGAAATACTTGTTGAAGCTCCCACAACATAATCCTTAAATATCCTCCCATAGAGCCCAACACAACTGGCCAGACCTCCGTAACAGTGAACTCAAGGAGCGCTTGAGTTGTAAGATTACAAAACTGGTGAGTCAAGTGAATAGCATCCCATCCAACCTAAATTGGACTTGACTCTGGAACTGAACTTGTGGGGAACCTGCTTGAATGGTGTGATTAAAAAGAATCCTGCTTGTGATCACGTTTTAATAGACGAAAACATTGTTCAGTGATGTTGCAATAAACCAGTAGTTTCTCAGTTAGAAACGAATGTTAGCGTATTTTCTCATTGGCTATAAATAAATTCTGTGCATCATCTGCCCGTGATATATTCTTTGCACACCTGCTCAGAGCAAAATCACAATAGAGCTACCAGTGACCTTGGGGCCAAGGATCCCAGGGATTTCAGATGATGAGTTAAGTCACATTGGGGCTGCAGTAACTTGGACCCAAACAGACCATGTGTAGCAATGTTTCTATTGATTTTAGTACACAAAATAACTGTTTGCTGTTGGGTTCCAGATGCTGATCTGCAATTTGGAAATGTGCACTGGGGAGACAGCGGGCTCTATTACTGTCTTGTAGTTACGTCTGATGACGTGGAAGGGAAAAATGAGGATCGTATAGAAGTCCTTGTAATGGGTGAGTAGTCATCTCTTCTTGTCTCTTAAACATTCACTGTGTGTTCTGAACCAGTTTCCTTGTCTGTTTGTCAATCAATTTTTGTGCATCACTGGAGCTGTACATTAAAATGTGTAGCAGTACCTCACTTTTATAGCACAATTAAATGTAATAGGGGCACGGACATCTGTGATCTTTTTCTCCCCTTACATTACAGGCTTAGAATATCTGTACCCCGCCAAGCTTGCTAGAAAAATTAAAAAAAAATAGAAAAAGCTTGACAAAGCCCAGGTCCAGGAATTACTTTTTGGCATTGATTTTAGCCAGTGGGTTAGGTAGAAAAAACTCTAATGTGCATAGAAGAAACATGGTTGTCAGAACGTAGTGATAAACTCACATCATGTCCGAATTCCATTAAATTTAATCCACATTGATGGCAATGGGAATTCAGCTCGGCATCTGAACTGCGGGGACAGCACGATTCAGTGAGCTCTGTTTGTAGCCATTACTTTGAATTATAAGCTATTTTAGAACTATAGTCACCGCTTTAATTATTGAGTGATTCTTGTTAAAATAATATAATGAATAAACATTTCAAAAAGCAAACCCACAAAATAAATGTCTTAGTAAGTGTTTATGTTTTGAATTAATAATGAGAACATAATACTGCTATGATCCTTTTTTTTGTATGTGAGTTTTCCACATTGACGTAGTAGGATGGGGGGCAAGTGTTTCCTGTGTTATGGAAAATGTATCCAGGTGTGATGTTTGTGATAAATGATGGATGGACTTTAATAATGTCTCATCATGAATTTACCCTGCGTTTAGCCAAACGTATGCAACTTATCCAGTCTTCAAACCAAGTTTCTAAATTCTGGATACAGGTGTGCGTTCTTCGTCCTATTTCTACTTTGTGTCCATCGGGAATGTTTCTTTTTTATGTGCAGAGTTGGATTTACAAGAACCAAAAAAAGCTTCAAATGTAGACTATTCATGGTTTTTAGGAGGCATTCATTCAGACCATTAATGGAATGTCCCACCAGTGGTATTACTCTTTACACAGGCCTTTTGTTGCCATGATTTCTTCCTTGCTATGTTGTGCCTTTTTCCCTTCTTTAATTATTGTAACGATGATACTGGCGATAATTATTAATGGAACACTACCAGCAACATAACCCTTGCAGTGTGCTGTAGTAGTTATGGGGCTAGGAGTGCTCTATTACCCTTTAATGCCAACCAATTGATAACGATTAACTTACCTAGGGTCTGCTGGGTGCCAGTCAACTCTTCTATAAAAAAACTCAAAAGTTCTGCGCATTGAGTTAATCTTGGCAGCATAGAGTTTAGCTCACTGGCTGAGATTGATCAGCTTACACTCTCAGCAATAGGCTGGCCTTGCTTGGCTGGTAAAGTGACTGTAGCCTGGTAAAACCCAGGTAAAATGTCAAACTGTAAGCAAATGGTTTCACTACTTAATATTGGGAGAACAACAGGCCACTCCTGTCACCATAACCACTGCAGCATGTTAAGGTGGTTGTAGTATTCCATTAATAATTATTGCTAGTATTATACTTCCAATAATTAAATAAAAGGCCACTAGGGTATAACATTGCATATTGACTTTAATTTTAAAGTATTAGCAGTTTTTAGCATGTTTTAGTAAAGATCATATATAATGCATTCCATGGCCATACATTCCAATGCAGCATAACACATTATATGGATATGAAATTGATCATGTTATATAGCATTGCCATTTAGCTGTAGAAATATTTTAAAAAGGCAGAAGTTACCAATAGAATGTTATCTTCCCAGCGCTCAAATCAGATAGTCAGCTAACATTATTGAAAATAAGAATATTCCCATTCCCATAGCAAAATGTACAAAAATCCCTTCAGTGGGTGCAATGACCAAGCACACCAAAATATTACCTCCATTACTGCTGAGAATCAAAACTGGAGGAATTAATTTTTTTTGCATTTTTGGTTAGCACAATGTATACACTAAATGTTCTATAAAGGGTCCCAATATCCTCAAAGTGGTCTCAGAGTAACAGATGTTGAGAGTGACTAATAAAAAAAAAAAAAAGATTTTTATGCGTAACTTTTCAAGCTTTGCGGGCCTTTTAGGTTCCATACATGAAGGTTGGGGCTATGACAATGTTAGTGAATTATAACCGCTATTAGCTGTTCTTCGTTTGATCTTTAATTAATAAGACAGTGAGAAGCAGATGCTGCGATCTGACATTTTCACTTCCTCAATTTGAATTTTGCAAAGTAATCCAGTCTTCCGAAGGCTGGTTCAGTTTAAAGGGTAGAGCGATATTGTCAACTGCGTAGAGGTGACACTCAAAGTCAACACACCTAATGAGATTGCCAAGTGAAGTGTATATTTAAGTGTTTTGAGGTGTTCCTGGGAAGATTATTGGAGGGCTAACAGACAGGTCAGCAGGAAAAAATAAAGATTGTCTCAGCGGAAAGGGTAGATTAATGTATTCTTAGTGTGTTTGTGTTTGCCCCAAATGTATAATTATAATTGTGAGCAAGCTAGTGGCTGGGTCAACGCTTGCTGTGGAAGTAGTACTGTGACAGAGAGCAGGAGAATGACCTATTCTGCTTTCTCTTGTCACTAGAACCTGGCCATAAACCTTTACGTCGCCTGCATAAAAATCTATGCATACAATTACAAAGGGGAGAGGGCAAATGTTTGAATGCATTTTTAAGGCGATGTATATGTTTGTTAGCCACTCTGCGACAGATTATATTTAGTGTGCTATCATTTTCTATAAAGCTGTGTATACAATAGCTGGTACATTTTAAAGCGCCATCATCAAAAGTCAACATTCAGTTTATACTGTTTGTTAAGTATATTTCTGCTTTTGATTTGTGGGTTAAACAGGCCTGTACATAATAAATAATATAATATGTATGTTTATATGAGAAGTGGTTTAAATTCGTTCTAGTTAGCTCAACGTTTGAATTCCCACTGGAAGTTTTAACACGACCAGGCAATAACATTTAATTCACCTTTAATGCTTCAGACCATATAAAAAGGTTTATCAAGCCTTGATAAATAAACAGCCTTCCAGATACATTATCTGGCTAGTGAGATTCTCCCAAACAGTTACATGTCCTGTAATAGGATAAAATCATATACAACAATAGGACTAAATTAAATCAAAATGGAAAGAGCCGTGATAAAATAAACAGTGTACAGCTCGTACGTGTGTTTACTTGGAGACTCGCTACTGAAAAAGTTTGTAATATCTTCCCAGGAGAAACCTACAGCCTTCTGCTACACAGGAGTAATGACAAGCAAGTTGTCCTAATCCGAACCTTAGTTTCTACCCTCAAAAATAGTGTCAAAGGTTTGTTTGGCGGTTTTCTGCAAATCAGTTTTTATGATTTTTTTTATTTTTTTATTATTACAATAGAAAAGGGACAAAGAGCATATTCCCTAGAACACAGCGTCAAGTTAAATAAAGTGCAGCTGTCATGACAGGTGCATAGTCGCCATATGGGCAGGGGGAGGGATATATGACTTGACCCCAACGTACCCAATAAAACACTCACACTCCGGGTTATGGGTCAAATTGTCAACAGCTTTAATAGTAATAAATATAACAATAAGGGTCATTACCTGCCACGCCTCCAATCTCATATCATCTTTCCCATATTTACATCAAGGCAATGACCCACCACATAATACATTTTCAATATATAACAATCATATAATATAACATGTAACATACCAACATTGATCAATTTCACCTGGTAGGGGTATACCCAGATACCCCTACACCACCGAGGTTCTGAGCCACCAATGGACTCGAAACACCACCGAGGTTCTGAGCCACCAACGGACTTGAAACCTACCAAAACATGTACAAACAGTACAACCAATTAACTAACCAATTAACTAACTCCCCTTACTCCTCTCTTAACTAAGGCCCATTATCCTTAATGTTCCTTACCCCACCCCGCCGCTGTGACCAAACGGGGAAAAAGGGCTACAAAGGGAGGGAGTGAGGGATCACAAAATGGCTGACCATTTATATCAGCCAACCCCCAAGCACTACTCCACCAATCCCCTACTGCTCCCACCCCTAGCCCGCCTACTAGCCCTGTCAGGGCCCTATTCCCTAAGCTGTGCTTTCTCCATGGGCTTCATGACAGACGTGACTATATTTATAAAGCATAAGGCACTGGGCAATGTGAACAATCTGCCTAGGTAGACTATTAGAGAGTGCCTAATCCCCCTTCTACATCATCATTGAAGGAGTTCATGGGATTGGCTGTTGTTCCAAAAAAACATATAACTCTATTTTCTTACCTGGATGGCATGTGAATCTGATCCGTTGTGCCACTGGTTAATGTGGTGACCTAGGCTCTTTGAACTTTTTATAGCTTTCACCAAGGAGAAGGCATAATTTAACACCTTAAATACCCAAATCAATTATAAATGTTGTTATTTGCATGTATTTCTCTGCCAGAACCTATTAGTCACTCACTTATATAATGCATGTAAATTTGCTGAAAATATATGCTCACGCTTTGCTTTCAAACAGTACAGGAAGTTTCAATAGGTCACACATTCCTAAACGCTAGAAGAAATAGCTGATGGCAAGTTTTGTCACTTCCCTCAACTGTCTCTAGTGACAGCTGTGGTAAAAAGACATTATCTCGCTTATCGCAAGATAATGTTCATGGAGGCTCCTGTGGCTTCGTGGGATCCTCCATAGACATTAGTTGTACTCTCGGGCATGAAGCACCATAATCAAAAGAAGGAAGATGGTGGTGCCCTTGAGGGACCAAATCGAGTAAATATAACTCACCATAAGTGCACACCAAGCAGTGATATTATCATTGGAAATATTTGCAAAAAAAGTAACATTTTTGTGACATGTCATGATTCCCTTTCATTCCAGAAGTTTGGTCCTTAAGGGGTTAAATCACTGCACATACAAGCGTATCCCCTTTGCCAATCATTTCAAGGGAAGAATCTATTCTTAATTAATTCTTCTTTAGTCCATCTAAAGAAGGCTCATAGAAGCCATGGTAGGGCTAAAGTGGTGAGCCTATAACGTTTACATCAATGGTTATCGCCACAGATACAGGGCTGTCCAAAAATGGAAACTGTCAGCTTGGCATCAGTTTATAACCTAGTCAACACCATGCCCTCCTGACGTCACATTGTGCTATGTTATCCGTGTCATGCAGAGGGAACCCGGTCATGTCCTCATGGCCCAGCGCACCTTACTTCCATGTAAACACTGGAAACTACTAACATCTCAGCTATCTCAAGCATAGATCTCACCACATCCATAAAAATAGAAGTCTGTCTGATCAGGGCCGGATTAACATAGGGGCTGATGGAGCTGCAGCTCCAGGCCCATGGAATAGGCCTATTGATTTTAAAAATAATATATTTTTTAAAACTTTTTTTTCTTGTTACACACTACTCTTAGGATTGCCACCTGGCCGGTATTTATTTGAGGTTGCCTGGCTGGTGCCGATATTGCAGTAATACTGGCAATACAAATACTGAGACACTAGGGGACACTGAGACCTGGGAACACTGAGACACTAGGGGACACTGAGAGACATGGGGATACAGACACTTGGGGACAAAGGCACACATGAGGACACTTGGGGACACTAAGACATGGGGAAACAGACACACATGGGGACACTGAGACTTGGGGACACTGAGACACTTGGGGACACTGAGTCACTAGGGACACAATGTCCCCAACTGTCTCAGTGTCCCCATGTCTCCCAGCCAGTGTCCCTGGTGTCTCTGTGTCCATATGTATCAGTGTCCCTAGTGTCTGTGTTCCCATGTCTCCCAGTGTCCCTAGTGTCTGTGTTCCCATGTCTCCCAGTGTCCCTAGTGTCTCAATGTCCCCATGTCTCCCAGTGTTCACATGTCTCCTAGTGTCTGTGTCCCCATGTATCCCAGTGTCCCCATGTATCCCAGTGTCTCCATGTCTCCCAGTGTTTCAGTGTCCCCATGTCTCTCAGTGTCCCCATGTCTCTCAGTGTCCCCATGTCTCTCAGTGTCCACTAGTGAAATGGGTACACTGGGAGACATGTGGACACAGACACTAGAGGACACTGGGCGACATGGGGACACTGGGTGACATGGGGACACTGGGAGACATGGGGACACTGGGAGACATGGAGACACTGGGAGCAATCCATCTATACAGCAGAATCAAACTGTAAGTACATCTTTGGTGATTTCACAGAATGTTCTCTTATGCCACTCCTTGTGATTTACATCATGTGATGTCTCACATACATAATTAGTTATGTATTAGCTTCTTTTCCAAGAAAGGTGGCAACCCTAACTAGTATGGAAACTTAAGAGGGATATATGAAAACAAAACTTGTGTGGACTATCTGAAATTAAATTAGTTAAGGTAATGGTCTCTTTAACACTGTGGCATGTTCCCTTTCTTTTACACTCACTACATTCACATTTTCTCTGTCTCAGACTGTATGCCGGGAGCTTCTGCCTGCTAGTAAGAAGGTAAGGAGACAAGTGGACATGTGAGTGCTAGGGGACAGTCCTTAGAAAGCATGGAGTGAGTGCATCATTAGACACATTTATGCCAAGCTCAGGATGCTGTTGGCCAGCATGCATGATTGGAAGGCAGCCTGACATGCATTCATGCCAGGCTAGCCTTCCAATTCTTTGGGTGGAAATGCCTCCTTTTTGGGCATGTTTGTCTCTTTCGGGAGTTCTGGATACATGATCTGAGTCAGTGGCCCACCCTTTTACATCGCCCATTGACTTCCTGCTTTACTGGACTCTGCTGTTAGGGGTTATGGATTTGCTTGAAAGATGAAAGCATGAATTAGAGAGAGATTAGAATATTTTAAGAGAATCTGAGTTTTCTTATAGCTGCATCCTATGAGTTTCCCTCCGGCAACATCTCCAACAGATACATAAAGCCTGAGAGGTGTGACTGTTTTATTGTTTTTGGTCGATAAGATTCTGCACTTAGGCCCCTTATAATTGTCAGCACCAGGCCCACTGGGCTCTTAATCTGGCCCTGTGTCTGATAGATAACTCAGTAGTGAGAGCACAGGGTGAACTCATCCTTTTATCTTTCTGAGATTCATAAAATTAATTCAGTTGATTTGGGCAATAATAGCATCTGGATCCCAGGATGTACCTGGGACAGTATGGAAGCTGAACTGTTTATTTTCATTCATCTTTATTATGTCACTACATGCAGAGAATTTATTTTCATGTCACCCAAGCTGTGAGCTGAACTCCACATTGGAAGAGAGGATTTGCATTTCCCTGCCTTAAGCATTGTGACAAGTGAATGGATTATTGGAATAAATAATGTAATTATTCCTGCAATTCAAGCAAGACGCCTCTAAATAGACAAAAAGCTATGTCCTATCTCTAAATAGACAAAAAGCTGTGTCCTCAAATATCAGTTGTAAATCCATCAAATTTAAACAAAGCTGTTTACATGCCTAATCGTAATCGATAGTCTTATTAACTACATTAAACATGAACCCTTTCTCCTTTGTTTTTGCTTAATTTCTACCAATAAATTAGATACATTCTGCCATTCAAACATCCATCCTTTTCCTCCTGCTAATTTCTGCTGTATTTGTAAGTGTCCTGAAAAGGTGTTTTGATTTTTTATTCCACTGTACTCTGTACTGTGTTGAATTGATGACCGATGGAGCATTTTTTTTTACTGCTCAATTATTTTGGCTTTAATATTGTAAATCAATAATCGTATCATTACAACTCATTGCTTAGTGAATAACTCCATAGAACAAAGGTGTTCAACGCTTGACCCCCAGCTTTAAAACAAAATGGGGGCATGTTAAATATGATTAATGATAGAGGCGGTTGTGGATTGTGAAAGCAATGCTGCCTTATTATATTTACATGTAATATACAGACATACAGTTTATGTTCTTGTCCTATCGTAATGAAAGTGTAACCACCACTTGCATAGAATAGGAAAGGACAGAAGACAGTTTGTTTACTTCTTTGCGCACTGACCTTGCTGTCACCACTATCAGCATTTTACAAGTCATCTTTTTCTGGAGCTCGTTTTTCCACGTTACGAGTAAACCTTTTTTTTTCTTTTTGGTACTTAAGAAAATTGACAAAAATAGCAGGAAAAAAAGGTTGTCATGACAACCTCACTTTACAGCACCTTCGTACTTTTTTTTTTTTCATCACTACAAGAAGTCAATTCAAATCTGTAAGAAACGGTAAAACATATACCGTATATATACAAAACAACCTAAGGGGAAAAATAATTTTACCCTTGAAATTCTTTGTAGACTCAGTGCGTCGCCTTTGCTCCCAAGGTTGCGATTACATATTTTGATACAACCTTAATAAACTGGAATGGAAGGAATGGCACTTGTGGAGAAATTTACATTCTGAGTGCTCGTATCATCATTTAAAGAGCTCTAGTAGCTTTGCAATGATAAGGAAGGAAGATCAAACACATAGGGAGATAGCAAGAGGAAATCAGATTGTGTTGCACGTACCGCTGTGACAAAAGTGCCTGTTTAAAACACTCTTTGGGTACCAGAAGAGAAGCAAAGCCTTGCACTTCAATCTTTTGCTCACCGTTCCACTATCCGAAGGGTTAAGTCCCTTTGAACAGCTGCTTTGTCCTATTGACGTAATGAATCGGTCCGCTTATTAAAATTCTATTCAGACACATACTGCGCTGAGATCCTGATGAGACGGCAGCGTATGGTAATTTGCCATTCTCAGAGCTTACCCTGCCAGCACGCTGTGCTTTTCTGAGTAAGAGGTGATGCGAATCTTGACCTTTGCCTCTGTGAACTACACAAAATTAATGAAAGAAAAGAAATGAAAAAACCTAAAAGGATGCAAAGAGCAGAGGTGTTTTTATGGGTTTTGGTTTTTTTTTTTAGTAATATTTTTTATAGTTGGAGGAAGGATTTGTGGGCCATGCAGCTTAGCAACATCTCTGATCCATTTTATTTTTCTTTGTAAAATAATAAAAAACTAAGGTAAGGCAAGCATTGATCAGCAAACAAAACCAACAAACTCACTCAACATTCTATTACGTTTGTCAGTTTAGTAATGTACACACATCCATAGTAAATATCCTCAGATAGCAGTCTCTAACGATGGCCTTGAATGCATTCTCAGACGCCATCATCTAAAGGGACGATGAACAATCATAATGAAAAATATTACCAGCTCATTACTGAAATAAAAACATTTAACAGAAACAAGTATTGTTTTTTTTTTTTTTTATTATTGTGTGACATCTTATTTGTCCGTGGGAGCTACTGAGCGTGCAGTTATTATTATTATCATTTATATGTGTACAGTGAGGCAAAAAAAGTATTTGATTCCCTGCTGATTTTGAACATTTGCCCACTGACAAAGAAATCTGTCTATAATTTTAATGGTAGGTGTATTTTAACAGTGAGAGACAGAATAACTAAAAAATAAATCCAAAAAAACGCATGTCAAAAAAGGTATTTATTGATTTGCATGTCAATGAGTGAAATAAGTATTTGACCCCTTCGACTTAGTACTTGGTGGCAAAACCCTTGTTGGCAATCACAGAGGTCAGACATTTCTTGTAGTTGGCCACCAGGTTTGCAAACATCTCAGGAGGGATTTTGTGCCACTCCTCTTTGCAGATCCTCTCCAAGTCATTAAGATTTCGAGGCTGACGTTTGGAAACTAGAACCTTCAGCTCCCTCCACAGATTTTCTATGGGATTAAGGTCTGGAGACTGGCTAGACCACTCTGGGACCTTAATGTTCTTCTTCTTGAGACACTCCTATGTTGCCCTGGCTGTGAGTTTTGGGTCATTGTCATGCTGGAATACCCATCCACGACCCATTTCCAATGCCCTGGCTGAAGGAAGGAGGTTCTCACCCAAGATTTGATGGTACATGGCCCTGTCGATTGTCCCTTTGATCAGGTGCAGTTGTCCTGTCCCCTTGGCATAAAAACACCCCCAAAGCATAATGTTTCCACCTCCATGTTTGACGGTGGGGATGATGTTCTTGGGGTCATAGGCAGCATTCCTCCTCCTCCAAACACGGCGAGTTGAGTTGATGCCAAAGAGCTTGATTTTGGTCTCATTATTATTATTATTTTAATTTTTATATGGCGCCAGCAAATTCTGTAGCGCTCTGACCACAACACTCATCCAGGTCTCTTTGGAATCATTCAGATGTTTATTGGCAAACTTCAGATGGGCCTGTACATTTGCTTTCTTGAGCAGGGGAACATTGCGGGCGCTGCAGGATTTCAGTCCTTTACGGCGTAGTGTGTTACCAATTATATTCTTGGTGACTATGGTCCCAGTTGCCTTAAGATCACTAACAAGATCCAGCCGTGTAGTTCTGGGCCGATTCCTCACCGTTCTCATGATCATTTAAACTCCACAAGGTGAGATCTTGCATGGAGCAACAGACTGAGGGAGACTGAAAGTTATTTTGTGTTTCTTCCGTTTGAGAATAATCATATGAACTGTTGTCACCTTCTCACCAAGCTGCTTTTTGATGGTATTTCGGTGAAATGTAAATTTAGTGGGCCGAGATTTTCACGTGGCATATGTGTATGTTGTCTCAGTTAGTTAGTTACAAGTAGCTAAGATACTGTCATCAATATACTGAGCATGTGCAGGAATGCAGGAACTGAAATTACACTCCTTTCTCCTTTGTTTCGGATGAGCCATGTGGTCTGCCTATATGAGGAAATCCATATCCTGTCCACTGATTGGTTAAGGGTATGTGCGGGTGGAGCTATTAATGGGAGGAGTTATAGTTCTATAAAAAGCATGTACTCCATGTGTTTGTCCCTCAGACCTGTTTTGGAACGTTAGTTCATCTGAGGCCCGATCGGTATGTTTATAAAGACCTCTTACTTTCTGAAAACCTGCATCCATCTCTCTGTGTCTGGCTTCTGCAAGTTTACCCAGTTACAGCTTGGCTTTGCTCTTGTAGCACATTACAGCCTTGTGTAGGTCTACAATCTTGTCCCTGACATCCTTGGATGTTTGGTTGCAAATCAATTTAGAACTTTTTTGACATGCATTTTTCTGGATTTTTTTTTTTTTTTGTTATTCTGTCTCTCACTGTTATAATACACCTACCATTGAAATTATAGATTGATCATTTCTTTGTCAGTGGGCAAACGTTCAAAATCAGCAGGGGATCATATACTTTTTTCCCTCACTGTATAGCATCAACATGTTCCGAAGCGCTATACAATTATAGAAAGAGATATCTGACAACAAGTAGTTGACATAGGAAATTTTAACTTAGACAAAAGATGAAGAAGTCCCTGCACAAAGAAGCTTACCGTTTTTGTTGGTCTGTTTGTGGCTGCTAACTTTAAAGGATCACTATAGGGTCAGGAACACAAACATGCACCCTATAGTGCTAAACCCACCATTTAGGTGGCTTGCCCCCCTCTAAAGGTTTAAAACTCATTTTATTTCCAGCGCCGCGCTGGTTTGCTGAATCAATGCATCTGTATGAGGAAAATTCAGCGTCTCCAGGCAGAGCATGGGCACGCTGAAAGGCAGGGCTGCTTACTGTGCAGCACTGAGCCATGAAGCACCTCCTGTGGCCATCTAAGAAGTGGCCACTGGGAAGTGTCCCTAGGGGCAATGTAAACACTGTATTTTCTCTGAAAAGACAGTGTTTACATGAAAATGCCTGAAGGGAGCTATTATACTCACCAGAAAAACTACATTAAGCTGTAATTGCTCTGATGACTATAATGTCCCTTTAACTTCTATTGGAAAGTATATCTTTTAATCTATATATTTGTTGCCATCTTTTTTTTTGTGCCAACTCAATGTACAGATTCACCTACCTGACAGTGCACTTATCATCCATAGGTCAACCTCAATATATTTGTTTAATGACCAATATGTATGGAGTCTAAAAACCCCTAAAAAAAATAAATGGTTTGTAAAAATTATCATGCAGTATTAAAAAAAGATGAAACTTTATTGTGGCTTACATCATAACAATGATATAGTTATGTCCTTATGGTCTTTTTTTATCTACAGAATTCCTGGGGATTTAGCTATCATAACACGAGTATACCAGTATTCGTAACGCCATGGGGCCCCTATCCCCGTTTTATATACAGGTCCCCGCCCTTTTTCAACCAGAATAAAATAAAAGTTATACACTTTGCTTTCTGGCACCGCTGCTCCATCGGCGCTGCTCACCGCTCTGCCTTCCGCAACGTCATCAAGAAACCATTGCTTCCTCCAGTGACAGTCCAATCTAATCTATTGGGGACCTGATGTGCATGCGCGGCGAGTGCCGCTCACACATCCAATGCTTTTCTCTACAAATCATTCAATCCAAAGCTTTAATATGAGCTGCCGCGTCATGTGACCGAGTTTTACTGAGTCAGTGCAGTGGAAGTGCCTCTAGTGGCTGTCATTTTAATAATCACCAGAGTTGTTGTGTTTAATCCTTTAATGTAAACATTGCCAGTTCTTTCTTTAAAGGGTTAAACATAGAGGACGACTTCATTAACCCCTTACGTGCTATGCCGTCCTTATGGACCTGGCTCTAAAAGCCGGGGGCGGCATAGCACGTCCCCGCCTTCCTTTCTACTTACCCGGTCACCGGCGATCCCTAGCCGGCGATCGCGGTATGGGGACTTACCTGGGAGCCCAGGGAGTCCCCTTCCTTCCTCTTCGGCCCCCCTAGGCCATGTGATCGCGAGGTCTTTGGCATACCATTTGCAAAAGTAGACAACCCAAGGTATTGCAAATGGGGTATGTCCAGTCTTTTTTAGTAGCCACTTAGTCACAAACAATGACCAAAATTGGCGTTCAAATTAGTTTTTTGCATTTTTCACACACAAACAAATATGAACACTAACTTTGGCCAGTATTTGTGACCAAGTGGCTACTAAAAAAGACTGGACATACTCCATTTGCAATACCTTGGGTTGTCTACTTTTGCAAATGGTATGCCATCATGGGGGTAATTCTGATTCCTGGGCTACCATACGGTCTCAAAGGCAACGTAACCAATCTGGCGAATTTCAATGTGAAAAAACTGAAAAATGTAACGTGCCATATTTGACCATGTAACTTCCCACAACACCATAAAACTTGTACATAGGCGGTACTGTTTTACACGTGAGACATTGCTGAATACAAATATGTGTATTTTATTGCAGTAAAAGCAAACCGTATTATGACATTCACAGTTAGAATGTCACGTAGAACTAAACATTTTTTTTTAAATTCTTATTTTCTCCCACTTTTTAAATATTCAAATATTTAGGTTTATTTAAACCTAAATATTTGATGTTAAATGAAAGCCTTGTTTCCCCTGAATAAAATGATATATAATAAGTGTGGGTGCATTTACTATGAAAGAGGTGAATTACGCCTGAACAGACATATAGCGCAAATTCAAGTTTTTGTTTATGTTTTGCTTTGATCACAATGTGTACATTTGGCTCAGTCCTTAAGGGGTTAAAGTGGTCTGGGTGACTTTAGTGGACCTTTAACCCCTGTACAAAGAACTACAAATTGGTCTCCATGCTATATATGTGGATCCCAACTGGTTGGAAGAGACACAATGTATTCTTCAGGCTAAGAACAGTGCCTAAAGTTGATATTGTCAACCAGACATTTTGTGGACAACAGAGCCACGTTATGTGTTTTACATCTGTAGCATGTTGTCTGTTTCAATGAAATAAGTAACGATTCTCACATATATGTAAAAGTTAGAACATCTTACAATATCCAAAGTTAATGCTCAGCTTTGGGAAAAATATACAAACAAACAGCACATGCTGTCATTATATACTCCTTTGTGCTTCTGAAATAATTTGTTATTCTTTCAGTATCGTTTAAATATAAATCCCTCCACATGAAAGAATTAACACTACTCCAGATATATTAAATAAGTTCTAAAATGATGAAATCTCCCAAGGGTGTGAGAAAGCCACAGTACCCTCATTAATACACATTATGGGAAATCTGTTAGGACTTTCATGTTCTGTTTCTGGAACGTGCTATTAGTATTATTGTAGTTACACATTCTGACTCCTTCAGCCATAGCCGCTCATGGGTCTCTTAATGGTATCGTTTAACAATCTAGTCTACAGAGAATGAACATTTAAACAAAGTATTGTGATAAAATAATGCCATCTGTCCTGGAGACATCATAATAAACAACAAGAACGAGGCTGGGACCCCAATCTTTTGTGATAGTATTACTGTAGTATAGAGGTAATATTTAGTGACAGTATTAGTGTAATGTAGAGGTAATATTTAGTGATAGTATTAATGTATTGTAGGGGTAAGATTTAGTGATAGTATTAATGTAGTGTAGAGGTAATATTTAGTGATAGTATTACTGTAGTGTAGGGGTAATATTTAGTGACAGTATTAGTGTACTGTAGAGGTAATTAGTGATAGTGTTACTGTAGTGTAGAGGCAATATTTAGTGATAGTATTAATGTAATGTAGCGGTGATATTTAGTGACAGTATTAGTGTAATGTAGAGGTAATATTTAGTGATAGTATTAATGTATTGTATAGGTAATATTTAGTGATAATATTAATGTATTGTAGGGGTAAGATTTAGTGATAGTATTACTGTAGTGTAGGGTAATATTTAGTGACAGCATTAGTGTACTGTAGAGGTAATTAGTGATAGTGTTACTGTAGTGTAGATGCAATATTTAGTGGTAGTATTAATGTAGTGTAGGGGTAATATTTAGTGACAGTATTAGTGTAATGTAGAGGTAATATTTAGTGATAGTATTAATGTAGTGTAGGGGTGATATTTAATGATAGTATTACTGTAGTGTAGGGGTAATATTTAGTGACAGTATTAGTGTACTGTAGAGGTAATTAGTGATAGTGTTACTGTAGTGTAGATGCAATATTTAGTGGTAGTATTAATGTAGTGTAGGGGTGATATTTAGTGATAATATTAATGTATTGTAGGGGTAAGATTTAGTGATAGTATTAATGTAGTGTAGACTTAGTTATAGTATTAATTTAGTGTAGAGGTGATATTTAGTGATAGTATTACTGTAGTGTAGACTTAGTTATAGTAATAATTTAGTGTAGAGGTAATATTTCATTATAATATTACTGTAGTGTAGAGGTGATATTTAGTGTAGTGTGTTAAGGTAACATAGGACTGTAAGGGCAGAAGAAGGCCATACATCCTCTAAGAGCAGCACAATGACATCCTTACCACTGTTGTTGGATTTCTCTCCCAGACATCCGAGCTCTAGCGCAAACCGTACAGACTATATCCAAAAAATAGGAAGATAAACAAAAAGGAGCAAGAATGGAGCAAGACATCAAAGCAAACTAAGGTGAAATTAGTCAATATAAAAATAGTTGTAGTAAACTGCAGTATTAATACAATCAGAGCCGGATTGACATGTCAGGTGCCTATAGGCACATAATTCTATACCCCCTGCTGCCCCCCCAAAAAAGAAATGTCCGATAAAGTGAATTTATTAACTGGAATTTGCAAGAATAAAGCCATCTAAAAATCATATGTTGGTATTAGGTAATTGTAAATGAAGTTCCTGCTCTGCTTCTAATGTATTGTGTTTGACTCTGTGAATGCCGCTGTGTAAATGCATGCAGGGTTAACAGTGATAAGAGGTTAAGGTGAAGGAGGGTAATGATGTGAGAGGGGTTAATGTCTGAGTTTTCTTGCACGAGGTGTTTAGTGATAAAAGGTGTAAAAGGTTGAGAGAGGGGTAACTGCTGGGGTATAAGGGTGTTAGTTTAGGGTTAAATTAAGATTAGTATTGGGCCACATGGTCTGTTTAGTGTTTAAGAGGAGGTAAACCTATCATTACGGTAAAGAGTTTTTTAAGGTTTAGGATTTGAGTGCTTAAAGTTGGTACCAGGTTTTGGTAGGAGTTAAATTTCGGGAAAGGTAAAATAAGTGTTAAGGAATTTGAAGGGTTATTTGCCAAGTACTCAGCCTCCAATGTCTTTTGTAGTCCTGCCAGACTCCTATGATTGATAATTGCAGTAGCTGTTATACAGTGTACATCACTCAGTGCCATCCCTGCTCCTCCTACAAGGTATTTCCTGTGTGGAGGCTGTTAGTGGACAGATGGGCAGTGACCCCTTCCACTTCCTGTCCAGCCTCACACACAGACACTGGAGGAGCTGTGACAACACTGAGAGTTACACCCACTATAACTGTTCCCGCATCCCTGCTATCAATCATGGACTACAAGGGACACTGGTCATGTCTTCTGGTACCTATCGCTCACTATCAGCCATCATGAGCGCCAAAAAGGCACATTATCAATGCTGAAGACAGCACCCGCTTCAGGACAGGCCTTCTCTGCCTCATCTGGCCGTGAATTCAATAGTTGACCTATGGCTGAGGGTAATGGGGGTATTTATTCAGTAACAGCTGGGGTTCTTGAAGGACGGGATGTTAAGAGTTGTTAGTGCATATTCAAGCAATGATTTATGAGGCTTTTAATTCCCTTCAGACATAGGGATTACGTGATTAATCAAAGCAGCTCCTGACATACTGAGATCGACATGTGAATTCATTACACATAATCTTTTCGGCTGCCTGATGTTCTGCTGCCTCTTCCTGGAGGTGACCATTTCCAAAGTTAAACTAGATTAGAAATTCATTCCGCGTTTACAGAACAATCAATAACCATTTTAAAGTAATTAAAAGAATCCCCAAACTTAAAAGGTCATTAATGCCTAAAAATAAATTGCTATATTACATGAAAGCACATATTGTTCAAATAAGTGTGAAAAAGTATTGAAAAAGTCTTGCCCACCTACTTTACTGCTGGAATATCTTTTTCAGCCAAGAGAACTTCAAATATACAACATACAATTAACCTCTCTGGATCAACACACTGGTAGAATTCAGGAATTCCGCTTGTAAGCAAACACATTTCAAGTTGATATAAACGTTTAGAAAATGACAGACTAATCTCATTGCTCACTGCACAGTCCTGAAAAACTAAAATCTACATGTTTATTCAAACATCAGTTTTCTTCTAAACTTTCTGACCCATTACAATCTAGCTTTCAAATCACTGTATAATATCTGTAATTATATGTATAACTACTAGAACAAATTGAAATCATTTTAATCAAATTTGTAAAGAACTTTTCAACTGATGACTAATATAATTTAAGAAGTTGGCTCCAGACTTTAATGGGTTACTCCAACCAAAAAACATGTTTTTTTTTTTATCAAAGTAGCACTTTCTATACTGGTCCTGCGGAAATACAAAAAAAATAAAGAAAAGGATCTAAGACTTACCTCCATTCCACCGCTCCCTTTATCCCAATCCTTCTCAGCTGATGTCACTACACCTCGCTGAAAGGAAGTCAGGGAGACCAAGCTGAGAAGAGGACATGGGTGGCACGGCGAGAGGGACGTGTCACCATTGGCTGTCTGGTGGCCGCATGCTTTAATGATGCCCCAATGACACAGCCGAAGGGAAAGTTATACCACCTGCAGCAAGGGTTAAATTCTTTACGTGCAGCATTTCGTAGCGAAATGATCCACTGACAGACTCCTGGCACCATGATCACTGCAAATTAGTGAAGTGGTCTTGGTCCTAGGAGTTACTTTTTAAGCATGAAAGGTCACTCAGTACTCTGGGTTTATGGTCGATCATACTTGAACGTGAAACTCCTTGTAATCTCCAAATTGATGTGTAGCAACAGGATCCCACTTAAGTATTATTTATATCTCATGTGGTTAGATCCTAACCTCTCATTTGGACACCAAATTAATCAACTTTATACTAAAATTGATACTAAATACAGCCAATACAAAATAAAGGATAAGCTCTAAGAAATCAATTAATATAAACAGTGAAATATGTTGCAAACACTGAATGTAAGGAATACCCCCAACACCTTACTGACAAGAAGCAAAATGATACAAAAAACAAAAATAGATTGCACTGAATACTGTGTGCACTAAGTCCAATAAAACGATTATTTTGAAGATCCTGGCCTGAAATCATCCAGGCTTCACTTGGTGAACAGTATATGTAGCAAAACAGAAACTAACTAATAATAATGCAGATAGTCACTGTGTGTCCTACAAATACTTGGTGTAGGACACACAACAAGGATATGTGGGATAACACATACATTTGTTAGAGCAATAGATCAGCTTTGAGTAAAACAACGTACAGCAGTATAATCCCCACCGGTGGATATGTAGTTCTTTAGGGGTAAGTCTCAAAGCATCTAGATGAATATAAAAAAGTAAAACATAAAAAGCAAACAGTAGTGCTTACTAAGTAAAACCAAAAGCAGATAAAAATATTAATGGTAATTTACTCACATTTAGTAGAGCAGTAACATCGCTCAAGAGTTAGCGCTTGGGTGGTATTATCCCCACCAAGGATATAATGTTGAGTAGGTTCTCCTGAAGGCAATCCTTGCCAGGGATTAGATGTAGAGTAGATACTTCAAGAGTTGTAAATGTTCCAGGAACGATAAAAAACAATAAAAAAAGTAAAAAAGCATACAAAGTATAATAAATGGTCTTGCACTATAAAATAGGTGTAAACACTTAAAGAAGCCCCTTGTTTTGCGAAATACGTTGTGTGTGTTTTAATATTGTTTTTGAGCATTAAAGTTTATTTGGCTTAGACCTATTTTATAGTGCAAGACCATTTATTAAACTTTTTTTTATTTTTTATTACCGTCTGTATTGTTATTTCAAGTGCTAAATATAGTCTGTGTAATTTGACTTATTTCTAATTACCAATGCCTAATGCATTCTGTGCAACTCTGGTGTTAAGTGGAGTCTGTGGAATTTACCCTAGTGCCATCCTTGTTTTAATGCTGGCTGTGTAATTCACCCTAATGATAATTACTGGCTGTGGAATCTACCCTAATTCTGAATCCAGGCCAAGTAATTCACCCTAGTGCTAAATCCAGGCCAAGCAATTCACCCTATTACTAAAAGCAGGCCAAGTAATTCACCCTAGTGCTAAATCCAGGCCAAGTAATTCACCCTATTGCTAAAAGCAGACCAAGTAATTCACCCTAGTGCTAAATCCAGGCCAAGTAATTCACCCTATTGCTAAAAGCAGGCCAAGTAATTCACCCTAGTGCTAAATGCAGGCCAAGTAATTCATCCTAGTGCTAAAAGCATGCCAAGTAATTCACCCTATTGCTAAAAGCAGGCCAAGTAATTCACCCTAGTGCTAGATGCAGGCCAAGTAATTCATCCTATTGCTAAAAGCGGGCCAGGTAATTCACCCTAGTGCTAAATGCAGGCCAAGTAATTTGCCCTAGTGCTAAATCCAGGCCAAGTAATTCACCCTATTGCTAAAAGCAGGCCAAGTATTTCACCCTAGTGCTAGATGCAGGCCAAGTAATTCATCCTATTGCTAAAAGCAGGCCAAGTAATTCACGCTATTGCTAAAAGCAGGCCAAGTAATTCACCCTAGTGCTAAAAGCAGGCCAAGTAATTCACCCTAGTGCTAAATACGGGCCAAGTAATTCACCCTATTACTAAAAGCATGCCAAGTAATTCACCCTAGTGAAAATGAAATAGATGCATTTCATCCTCATCCTGATTTCATCCAAATGTGTTGATGGATCTGAGAGATGAGCGTTTGATGCTTGTCTGTGCAATATTTTTGTCGGTCTGTAAATTTAGAATTCTGTTCAAACTAATTATAGAGGAATCAAAGAGAGCATTCTATTTTGTAACATTGTGAATTATCATCACACGTCAAGTAATGTCTGTAGGAAAGCAGAGTTATAATCTATGTATGGTTCTTGATTTCTATAATATCAATATTTATAGTGTCTTACTGCACCACCCGCATGCTTCTGCCAAAGCTGGGTTATGGAAGCAGAACTTGTATTTCCAGCATATAGTAAATCTGTTTTCATGCCAGCATGTAAATAGATTGATTAAATAAAATGCATGTTTACAAAGAAAATGAAGGCTGCCTTGTATATGTGAACAGTGGCCTGTTAACCCCTGAAAGACCTAAAATGAATTCATACAATTATCCCAAGATGGTCAAGAATTGTCCTGCTTAAATCCTCTTAACACCCAAGTGGAGCCGTGCAAACACTCAATGAGTAGGACATCCATTGTCAGAGAAAAGCTCGGTAAGAGATTGTATTGATGATATATAGACTGTGGTTATTATTATTCATTTTATTATTATCACCATTTATAGAGCACAAACAGATTCCGTAGCGCTTTACCATATTATGAAAGGGGAGATTCAACTATAAATAGGACAATTACAAAAAAAAACTTACCAGAATGATAGGTTGAAGAGGACCCTGCTCAAACAAATTTACAGAGGATTTTATTCTGAAAAATCGAGACATGAAGCCAGGCGCCTTAAATGTTATTGCATGTGCTTTTGTGTGCTGTTGTGTAGAACACATGTAGGCCTCTTTTCAATAAGCTTTCTAATGATTCAATGCTTTTAGAAAAAACTTTCCAAATTATTTATTTACAAAAATGTCAAAAGACCTTCATGGCAACTTCTGTAGATAAATCATTAGGAAAGTTTTTCTAACAGAATTGAATCATTTGGGAAGATTATTAAAGGAACACTTTAGTGTTAGGAACACAATGCAGTATTGCTAACACTATTGCCACTCCCTCCCTAGGGCCCCCTGTACCCCCTTCCTCCTAGGCAATGTGAAAACCCTTTTTTTCACTTACCCAAGTCCAGCACCGATGTTCCTTGGCACAAGGTCGGGCTCCTCCTCCTCCAACGTCAGGCAATTGGAGGAACCTAATGTGCAGGTATGGTGAGCACCGTGCACACTTTCCCATAGGCCTTCCCCATGGGAAAGTATTGCCTCAGTGCTTTCCTATGGGATTTTTTTCAACATGCTGGACGTCCTCATGCGAAGTGTGAGGACGTCCAGCACTGTTTCTGTGAAACTGCAAGAAGCACCTCCAGTAGGCCATAGTAAGGTATGTTTAAATTGGAGAACACTTTTTACCATATACATCTGGCTGAAAATAGATGGAATTATCATCACTTCCATTTACTTCAAAAATACTTTAGACCAGTGGTTCCCAAACCAGTCCTCATGCGCCCATCAACAATCCAGGATTTATGAAATTCCCTTTTTTTATTCCAATGGAGATACTGACAAAACCTGGATGTTGGAGGGTCGTGAGGACTGGTTTGGGAACCACTGTTTAAGACTGTGTGGTAATATATTTGAGAGTTTTTAATGTGTTACATTATTGTCACACCATATTTCTGTGTTTAATAGACCTGACTTTATCTCAATGATGTGTTCTGGATGCAGTTTTAACCTTGCATTGTAAAACATTACCGTTTACTAGATACTGCAACGTTTACATTACAGGGTTAACACATTCAGTGAGTCAGACTCGATTCTCAAGCTCACTAACCTCTCCTGGGTTCTTGCCCAACTCAATGAAAATGAAATTAAACATTGCGGTGAGCAACTAAAATATTGTGCCTCGCTAGTGTCTATTTTGGGTCCAAATCCGTCTGTCCCTCTTCCTCTCCTAATGTCCCTCTTTTCTAGGAGCTCCATATTGTTGGTGTGTTTGAGTGTATAACAGAGCTCCACAGCAATAATACTCCCAGTAATGTGTCTGAGTGTATAACAGAGCTCCACAGCAATAATACTCCCAGTAATGTGTCTGAGTGTATAACAGAGCTCCACAGCAATAATACTCCCAGTAATGTGTCTGAGTGTATAACAGAGCTCCACAGCAATAATACTCCCAGTAATGTGTCTGAGTGTATAACAGAACTCCACAGTAATAATACTCCCAGTAATGTGTCTGAGTGTATCACAGAGCTCCACAGCAACAATACTCCCAGTAACCTGTCAGGTGTATAACAGAGCTCCACAGCAATAATACTCCCAGTAATGTGTCAGAGTGTATAACAGAGCTCCACAGCAATAATACTCCCAGTAATGTGTCTGAGTGTATCACAGAGCTCCACAGCAACAATACTCCCAGTAATGTGTCAGTGTATAACAGAGCTCCACAGCAATAATACTCCCAGTAATGTGTCTGAGTGTATCACAGAGCTCCACAGCAACAATACTCCCAGTAATGTGTCAGTGTATAACAGAGCTCCACAGCAATAATACTCCCAGTAATGTGTCTGAGGGTATAACAGAGCTCCACAGTAATAATACTCCCAGTAATGTGTCTGAGTGTATAACAGAGCTCCGCATCAATAATACTCCCAGTAATGTGACTACAAACAACAATACATGTGTTTAGAAATTGGTCTTCTAAATCAGATATATTGTTCTGGTTCTAAATTACATTTTAGTTTCATAAATTGTTATTAATAAGTCACATAAAATTTCTCAGAACAGCCTGCCCTGGCACACTCCAACTCACACCCCTAAAACTAAACTGTCCCTTTCCATTTTTTTTTTATAGGAGATTTGGAATAACCTTACTAAGCTCGTCTGGATGTTACACATTCGTACCCAAATTCAATCCAAGCTCATATGAGCTACACTCAGCATTTGATGTACAGGTTTTAGCTGGTTCATTGTATAGACAACACATTGTTTTATTGCATAGGGCCATAGGGGTTGGTTATATAGAGCAATTTGTTTTAAATAGTTTTTTATTGTCGTCACATTGTATAAGCGGACATCGAGCATATTATTATAAAAGCATATGGTCGCCTACGCAGAGGCGTATACATATTGAGACATGTAAACGGAACATGTGCAGTTAGTTTAGTGAGGCATGCGTGTGCGCTATGTACTTTACAACATATTTCCTGGGTTTGCAGGTATAGAGCAATTTGGAGACAAAGTTCAAAGTGTGGAATAATCAGAAGAATTCAGCAGGAACAATCCTTTGGTTTCCATGGCTATAGTTCCACTTTTAGAATGTTGCCCCAGAAATGCTTTTGCTAAATAACCCCCAGTGGCTAAAGCGATCTAACAGGTGCTGTATTCTAAATGTGTAAAAACAGAACACTCCAGTTCATATCTTCTGCTTTATTGGATTATTTTACAAGTCTTCCAAAACTAAAATCAAATACAGGCAGGGGAATAATGATCAGAAATTATAATGCTATATAAATACCACGAGACGGAAGAAATCTGCCTCTCTGCCTTATTTTAATAGCAAACATAATATTCTGCACCGCAGCGAGTAAACCTCATTGTGTCTCATTTGTAGGACACCTTGAGACGATCCATTCATTCAAATCACTGACAAATGGCTCTCATAATGTGTGAGTGTAATTGGAGCAGGTGTAAGGAGTAATAGAAGCTCATGGGAGAGATGTTTGTTAGAAAATCCCAATGATATAGCAAGCATAATACATTTACTCTATAGCCTGTTTCAGTTTGGTTCTTACTTGCTAAACATAATTGAAGCACCAGTTCTGAAAAAGGTAAAATAATTTGTAGGTCTTCTAAAACTGACTATGATGAGGGTGTTTTATGGTTATAATACCAGACCTCACATTTACAATATTTCTTAAGAAAATATAATTATTAAAATTCTAGATTAAAATGTCAATTATTATTCACAATTACTCTGCATCAATTTATAACAATACAAAAAATATTTTTAACTTACACATTTCAAGACTGATTAATTAAAAATGTTGGATGCTTTGATCAGATACCTGAACCGGTTGACACTTCTATAATGTCTGTTATAAAAAAGCAAAAAATAAATAAAAACAGCTACATTTTGTTTGAATTTCTGTTTGTGATTACATTTAGAGTGTGTCGCAGGGGTCGCAGCTGTGACCTGGCCCATCACTCCAGGGGGCCCGGCCGCTCTGCGGACCCCTGCGACCGGATACCAGCCACCATGTTTTGCGGCCCCGGCCCGAGCGGCAAACCACTGGGGCTGCCGTTCTAGGGGTCCATCGGGTGGCCCATGCTGTTAGGGCCACCCAACGGAGATAGATTTTCAAGGGGCCCGGTCAGCGCTTCTGCGCTTTAACCTCGCGAACAAGCCCCATGTGATGAGATCACACGCTGGGAGAAAGTGACTGCCCTGGTCACTCCTCCCAGCTTACACCGGGAGCTACGCAGGAGGATGAGGAGGGAGTCAGAGTGGGAACTCTGACTCCCATCAACCCGAGCCACCACTGGACCCCAGGAAAAGTCACCCTTCTGCACCTAAAAGGTAGGAAACAGGAGGGTGACTTAAACATTTTGTATTTGTGTGTGTGTTTGTATGTATGTATGTGTGTATGTGTCTGTCTGTATGTATGTGTGCCTGTCTGTATGTATGCATGCCTGTCTGTCTGTATGTATGTGTGCATGTATGTATGTGTCTTGTGTATGTATGTGTGTCTGTCTGTATGTATATGTCTATGTGCCTGTGTGTATGTGTCTGTGCCTGTCTGTTTGTATGTATGTGTCTTTGTGTGTGTGTGTCTCTGTATGTGTCTGTGTGTATGTGTCTGTCTGTCTGTATGTCTGTGCCTGTCTGTATGTATGTATGTGTATTTGTATGTATGTGTGTCTTGTGTGTGTGTGTGTGTGTGTCTGTATGTATGTGTCTGTGTGCCTGTGTGTATGTGTCTGTCTGTCTGTATGTGTCTGTGCCTGTCTGTTTGTATGTATGTGTATTTGTTTGTGTGTGTGTGTCTGTCTGTCTGTGTGTATGTGTCTGTCTGTATGTGTCTGTGCCTGTCTGTTTGTATGTATGTGTCTTTGTATGTATGTGTGTCTTGTGTGTGTCTGTCTATATGTATGTGTTTGTCTGTGTGTATGTGTGCCTGTTTGTTTGTATGTATGTATGTATGTGTCTTTGTATGTATGTGTGTCTGTCTGTATGTATGTGTCTGTATGTATGTATGTACGTGGCTGTATGTATGTGTCTGTATGTATATGTGTGTCTGTCTGTCTATGTGTCTGTATATATGTATTTTTGCCTATCTGTTTGTATGTATGTATCTTTGTATGTATGTGTGTGTGTCTGCCTGTGTTTGTGTCGGTCTGTATGTATGTGTCTGTGTTTGTATGTAGGTGTCTTGTCTGTGTCTGTATGTATCTATCTGTGTGTCTATGTGCATGTATGTGTGTCTGTATTTATTTGTGTGTGTCTGTCTCTCGGGGGGGAGCTGGAGAATAAGGGTGGACCCATGGATCAATTGCGCACCGGGGCCCCAAAGATTGTGTGTACGCCACTGGTGTGGCTGATCGCTTCTGCTTTTAGAAGTTGTCACGGAGTAAGCAACCTGTATGTGCATCGAATAGTTTGAAAAAAGGCATTTTTTTTGCTATTTGTTTTTCAACGAAAAATGGTGTGGGGGAGGGGGGGAGGTAAGTGACAAGTGGACAGTGTAACATTTCAAACAAAAATTAAGGAAAATTAAAATCAAGGTTGGAGTTACCTATTAAGTAATGTTTTAATGCTCATACTAACATGAAAACAGTCTGAGCTTTGCTGTAAAGAGATATTATTTACATGATATCTAAGAAACCTAATTTAAAACTCATTAAAAGAAATAAAGGGGAAAATATATCTCCATAAATTGGAATTTTTTCTTTGCCTTCTATGGGGTCAGGTGGACAACGCACCTGTAAAGGGCAGGGCCAGATTCAGAGCCCAGTGGGCCTGGTGCTGACAATTATGACGGGCCTAATTACAGAATCATATCAACCAAAAACAGTAAAACACTCCCAAGCGTCATGTATCTGATGGAGATGGTGCTGGAGAGAAAGAAAACAGCAGCTATAAGAAAACACATACCCTAGGCTAATCTCTCACTAATATATGTTTTCATCTTTCAAGTAAATCCATAACCCCTAACAGCAGTGTCCAGTCAAGCAGGAAGCCAATGGGCATGGTAAAAGGGTGTGCCACTGACACAAATCACATAACCTGCCAAAAGGGGCGAACATGCCCAAAAAGAGGATATGTCTGCACAAAGAATTAGAAGGCCAGCCTGGTATGAATGCATGTCAGGCTGCCTGCCAATCATGCAGCTGGCCAACTAAGGGCATACTATGCAGACAGCACCTTGAGCTTGGCATAAATGCATCTAATGATGCGCTTTAACGCTTTCTAAGGACTGTCCCCTAGCACTCGCTGGTCCACTTATCTCCTTACCTTCTTACTAGCAGGCAGAAGCTCCTGGTATATAGTCTGGGACAGAGAAAAGCTGTATGTAGTGAGTGTAGAAGAAAGGGAACATGCAACAGTGTTAGAGAGACCAAAGTCAGCATTACCTTAAAGGATCACTATAGGGTCAGGAACACAAACATGAATTCATGACCCTATAGTGTTAACACCACCATCTAGCCCCCCTGGGTCCCTCATGCCTCCATAAATATAGCAAAATCTTACTGTATTCAAGCCTGAAGCTGTAACTCTGCATGCTGTTAGACTCATAAAAACAAGCAGTCTGTTGACATCATTAGAAGTGGTGGCCTAATCCAATCACAGTGCTTCCCCATAGGATTGGCCGAGACTGACAAAGAGCTAGATCAGGGGCAGAGCCAGCATGATTCAAACACAGCCCTGGCCAATCAGCATCTCCTCATAGAGATGAATTGAATCAATGAATCTCTATGAGGAAAGTTCAGTGTCTGCATGCAGAGGAAGGAGACACTGAATGTTTGGATGCATTTTAGGCAGCCATGACCCAGGAAGGATCTCTAACAGCCATCTGAGTGGCCAGTGAAATTATCACTAGGCTGTAATGTAAAGACTGCATTTTCTCTGAAAAGACAGTGTTTACAGCAAAAAGCCTGATGGTAATGATTCTACTCACCAGAACCAATTCAATAAGCTGTAGTTGTTCTGGTGACTCTAGTGTCCCTTTAACTATATTCATTGTCAGCCAGTCCAAACAAGTTTTGTTCCCATACATCCCTCTTAAGTTTCCATTCTTAAGTAAGAGTATGTGAAAAGTAGTTAGGGTTGCCACCTTTCTTGGAAAAACATACCGGCCTTACTAATTTGCATAATTAAATATGTATGGGTGACATCGCATGAGTGACATAAGAGAAAATGCTGTAAAATCACTAAAAAACTACTTAGTTTGATTCTGCTGTATAGATGGATTCCTCCCATTGGCCCCATGTCTCCCAGTGCCCCCATGTGTCGATTACTTCAGGTCTCAGTGTTCCTATGTATCAGTGTCTCAGTGCCCCATGACTCCCAGTGTCCCCTAGTGTCGTGTCCCCAGGTCTCCCAGTAATCCTATGTATCACAGTGTCTCAATGCCCCATGTCTCCCTGTGTCCCCATGTATCCCAGGGCCCCCATGTCACTAGGAAGACGGGAAGACCTGGGGACACGGGGAGACCCAGGGACACGGAGACACCAGTGACATTGGGAGACTAGGGGACTCTGGCTTCGACGCATGGGGACACTGGGAAAATAGGGGACACTTGAAGACATGGGGACACAGATACCATGGACACAGACACTAGAGACACTTACTGGGGGACATGGGGACATTGAGACATGGGGACACTGGGAGACATGGGGACAAGGAGACACCAGGGCCACAGACACTAGGGACACTAGCTTGGAGACATGGGGACATTGAGACACGTGAGGCACTGGGAGACATGGAGGCACTAGGAGACATGGGGACGGTGAGACACTGGCAGACTGGAGGCACTGGGAGACTAGGGGGCACTGAGACACCAGGGACACTTGCTGGGAGACATGGGGACACTGTGTCCCCATGTATCTGTGTCATAGTATCTCCCAATGTCCCTTAGTGTCTCAGTGTATGTCTCCTTGCAGCCTTTCCCCCATCCCTTACTTCCCTGAGCTGTAGGCTGTCTCTGCAGGGTGGGAGTTGCTGTCTGGACTCTCTGTAGCTGCACCCCTGCAGATCAGTGAGTATAGATAGGCAGGGAGGGATATGCTGGAACTTCCTATCCCTGCCTGTCTCCACACACACAGCGACCCCTACTGGCCAGTGCTGGTATTGCAGAGTAATCTCTTGTTTATACTGAGAAAAATACCAGCATTTGTATTGCCAGTATCACTGTACTATTGGCACCAGCCAGGCAGCCTCAAATACTGGCTGTGCCAATAAAATAAAAGCCAGGTGGAATTGTAAGAGTAGTGTGTGAGAAAAGAAAAATGTAAAAAAAAAAAAAAAGAAATTTTTTTTTTTTTTTAAATAAATCAATGGGCCTATTCCATGGGCCTGGGCCTGGAGCTGCAGCTCCATCAGCCCCTATGTTAATCCGGCCCTGGTAAAGGGTACTGCCGCACCCATAAACCTGCTTACTGCAAAATGGCAGCTACATGTCAAAAGTACGAAGAGACTCCCATCACAGTGGGACAGTGGGATAAGCTGACAGTGAGTAGGGGAAGATATGCACTAATACATCACCAGGAACAATGTTGTTTTCGCCAGCGACGCAGCTCTCAAACTTGGAGGTTGAGGGAAAAATCTGTTAGATCTACCTCCCCCTTTACCACTGATAATTAGAACATAATATAATAGAGGCCTGAGCACAAAAACTGACATGTTTATTTGGATAAACAAGAGCACTGCTCATTAAAAAAAACATTCTCAAATTAGTTTTTTTTTTTTTTGTCAACACATTTTACCTAATAAACCTTCCTGGGATCTTTCGCAGTTTTTGTGCCCATACCTTTATTTTATTCTGTTTTCTCTGTGATTGGATTGTACTGTGGCAGGCGGCACTATCAGGACTTCTGTTCTTAGTGAACTAATTGCCATTGATACAATAGTATCAAACTTCTAACTCAACTTTAATTTGGAATTGCTAGTTATAACTAATGTAATACAAGATTATGTTTAAGGATTCATTGTCCCTTTAAATGCTATTATCTTACCATAAAGCCCTGACAAACAGATTCTTCAGTCAGTATTAGAATACAGAATTAGCAATACAGAATTCTATCAGCTGTGACAGATGATGAGTACAGTTCTCTAAACTGTAGCCAACCATTGATTGTTTGCCTCCTTTCCACTGTGTAACGAAGTGAGATTTTCTTCTCCGTGCAGAAATGGCTTGCATGTGGTATAGTCATAAACTGATGGCACAAAAACACTGAATAAAGACTTAAATTAAGCTTCCGAATTTGGAGAGACTGAATTATTTTTCCTCTCTTAATAAAATTATCTCAAGAAAAAATATTTCATATGAAATTAATTAAACAAAGATTGCCATGTTACATAAACCTGTCAGGGATTATTTAATTTTACTTGTTTTTGTTCCAACAAAATCCCAGCCGTCGACATTTTTATGTCAAGATGAAGTCGACGAGCGATCTTGGCATATCAGACAGATTTAAATTACTTTAAAATGTAAAGTTGCCACATTGTGTTCATTCTCCAAATCATTCTTTCCAGCCTTCAAGCAGTTCATTCCTTGCATTCTTGAGACATTTCTATTGTATATATATAAAATTCCAGCCTGATACTGGAGTTTCTTCCCTTCAGACATAATCTAATATGTTCTAAAAATGACAGGTGGAGCGTTCTTCTTTATAGGCCATAACCTCAATTCAGCTCTATATCGAAAATTGCCTAGAATTCCATTTACGATCTTACAGGTTATACGCCGACTGTAGATGATGGGGAAGCATTGTTGATTTTCTCGAGCCCAGAAACTTTAACACTTAGTGCGCCACTGCTTTGCTTATCCTTCTAATAGTGTTTACAAAAAACTGTAGTATAATTTCTTGATGTTCGGAGATCATTGCTGTTCTGTCCATTTTTTGAATGTTGTATTGAAGTCAAGGGATCCTATAGTGCCAGGAAAACAAACCCCTTCAGCCACTTACCTGAATCCAGTGACTGGAATCCAATGCTTTTCAATTGGGAAAATCTGACGCTGGAGGTCCTCATGCAGGGCGTAAGGACGTCCAGCGTCAGATAACAGACCAAAGGTCTGTTTCAATTCTGTAAGCCCTCTAGTGACTGTCTGGTATCACTTAGTACAAAAGGGACGCTTTTTGACAAAAGGGACACAATTAGCTGAAGTGGTCTGGGTGCCTACAGTGTCCCTTTAAGAGAATCAATATAGTAAGCACAATTTGGTTTCACTTTGTATCAAACTACTATAAATGACTTTGCATGCAGAGTCCAAATGGTGATTTTTTTCAGTTCAGCTATTTATAAGGTCTTCTTTCTATTGCAGTCCTTCATAAGATTAGTAAACAGTATATGTTTTTTAGAATAGCCGTTGATCTTTATTCTGCCTTATAAACAACTGGAAAAGGAACTGTATACCTCCCACGTGTCCATATTTAGGAGGGACAGTCCCTACGATGGGTCCAAATTCCTCTCTCTTTTCTGTGCTAGTGTCCCTCTTTTCTAGGAGTTCTATGGTGTTGGTGTGTCTGAGTGTATAACAGAGCTCCACAGCAATAATGCTCCCAGTAATGTGTCTTAAACTACAATAATGGTGCTAAGATATATTTTAGTTGGAAAAATATTGGGATGTATGTAACTGAAAACATGCCTTCTTACAGGTGATACTCGAAAAATTAGAATATTGTGCAAAAGTTCATTTATTTAAGTAATGCAACGTAAAAGGGGAAACTAATATATGAGATGGAGGCATTACATGCAAAGCAAGATAGTTCAAGCCGTGATTTGTCATAAGTGCGATGATTATGGCTTACAGCTCATGAAAACCCCAAAGGTGCATGCTGTCCTTTGTTCAATGCCATGTGGCCAAGCCAGTCTGGCTTTCCCACACAGCCAGCCACCATTACCTACTGTTCTAGTGGCTACCCTGAATCAGTTCATCATGATGTGATCTTTAAATTGTGTTACTGTTACGACATAGATCATTGAATTGTCCTAGCAGAAGTAAATATAGTATATCAATAACATTCTCTTCACCAGGGCCGGACTGGGGATAAAAAGCAGCCCTGGGAAAAAAATTTGTGCCAGCCCCATAAGTCACTGCGCCATATATTGTCGCGTGTAATATGTAAGGCTATGTCTTGCCAGGACAGATGATTGAGTAATATATATATATATATATATATAAATATATATATATTGCTTTTTCTAATATAAAATATTGGTCCTTTCAGGGTAAAACGTTTAATTATACAGTAAGCATACGCACATGCAGACACAGGCAATTTCACTGACATTTCAGTGACACACACAAGCTCATTGATACACACACACACAGCTTAATGTGGTGGTACTGGTGTCTATAGCATGTCCCTACAGGCTTTTCAACATAAACACTGACTTTTCAGACAAAAGGCAGTGTTTACATTGCTTCAAAGTGACACTGCTAGTGACAGTCACTCAGACGGTCACTAGAGGTGCTTCCTGTGTTAGTGCCCTCCCGCCCTCGCGCGCTGCTGAATGAGACTGGCGCCGGAATATGACGTCATATTCCGGCGCCGGTCTCATTCAGCTGCGTGCTGGGGAGCAGAGCCAGCGCAGCTCGCGCAGCTCCCTCAGCGGCTGCCAGGACAAGTCCGCCAGCGGCCGCCAAAAGACCTCCCCAGCGGCCAGGGGAGGGCTGGCAGCCTTAGGCCTGGGGGGCAAAACCAGTCAAGTAGACTGGTGCACCTGCCCAGGATCAGAGCCGGTGCAAGGATTTTTGCCGCCCTAGACAAAATAAAAATTTGCTGCCCCCCATGTCACATCACAATGCCCCACCCATATGATCTGCCATATGAACTAACGCCAGTGCTGCACACGGTGTGTTTACATTAAAAGCCTGCAGGGACCAGCTATAGACACCAGAACCACTTCATTAAGCTATAGTGTCCCTTTAATGTGAGGTAAATTATAGATTAGTGTCACTAATAATATACTAGATTGCCTACTTACAAGCAGATGAGGATGATGATGGGCTGCAGTTTGGCTCCACTGGTCTGGTGTAGAACAGGATCTCTGGAGCTGTTTGCAACTGTGGTCACAAAATTCAATGTTCTGGGAGAATTGGAAGCAGCTCCATTTTTTGGGGTCTGGGCCCCAGGGCCTGACTGTGAGTATGCCCATAAGGCCCACTCATAAGTTCCACCCACCCATGAGTTCGCTCACAGGGAGTGGAGTGTGTAGGGGATATGTTATGTGTTATTGTAGAGGATCTAATATGTGTGCTTATGGTATGTAGTGTATAGGGTTACCAGTTTGTGCAGGTAATGTAGTGTGTTTGTGTGTAGTGGAAGCAGTGTGTATTTGTGTATAGGGGATGTATTATGTGTTTCTGGTTGTGTGTAAGGGATGCATTGTGTGAATCTGTGTTTGTATGCATAAGGGATGCAAGGTGTGTGTCTGTATGTGTGTGCATGGGATGCATTGTGTTTCTGTGTGTATGTAAGAAAAGAAGTGTGTGTGTTTGCATGCGTGTGTACGGGTTTGCATTGTCTGTTTCTGTGTATGTGTGCAAAGGATGCATTGTCTTTGTGTGTAAGGGTTGCATTGTGTGTGTGTGTGTGTAATGTATGCATTGTGTGTTTCTCTGGGTGTAAGGGAAGCATGTTGTGTTTCTGTGTATGTATAGG